>MU383104.1:0-492798 GCA_022495125.1 Xylaria acuta
AAATATAAATATAAATATATATATATTAACTTATATAGTTTGCTAATAAAACATAAACAAACTAATAACTTTTATACTAAAAACTATAATAATATAAGCTTTATAATAGTTAGTTAATATAAACTTTTTAAAACTAATTAACTTTTTTAAGTATAACAAACATTAATATATATTAATAGTAATAAATTATTATATATAATATATATTTACTAGTTTAGCTAAAGCTATTATTTTATTGTTTGTTTTAAACTTTTAGCAATTAAAACTTTATTTAATTTTTAAATAGTTTAAAATTGTTTATTATAATAATAGCTTTTATTTTACTGCTTTAAATATTTAGTAATATTTTATATAAAATAAAATAAATATTATTTATACGCTAGTTATTTACGCTAGTTCGGTAAAGCTAATTAAAAAAATAATATATAAAGTTAAAACTATATTTCGAAAATAAACTACTAAAAAAAATAAAATTTTAATTTAAATATAGCTAAATCGGCTAATAAAGTTTACTTTTAATATTAATATTAAATATTAGTAAAAATAAAAGTACTTTTTAACAAAGTTATTTTTTAGCTATTAACTATAATATTTACTACTAAAAATTATTTATATATTTAATAAAGTTTATTAAAAAAAAACAACTAAAAAACTAACGTAATAAACGTATAAAATATAAAATTTAAACTATTATAATATATAAAACTATAAAATAAAACAAAATATTAATTTATTTTTAGCTATTTTAACTAAAACTATAATTTTAATATTACTATATACTAAAATATTTAGTTAAAAAAAAACAATTATATATAATAATATTAAACTAAACTTAAAAAATAAAAAAATATTTTAAAAAAGCTAGCACTTTTATAAAAAAGTTTATAAAAACTAACGTTTTAAATATTAAACATAACTTAATTATTTATTAATTTTTATTAACTTAAGCATAAAGCAGTAAAAGTTTATATTAACTAAATAATACTATATTTATTTAAGCTATTTTAGCTTATTAATTATAAACTTTTTATTATTAAAAAATATAAAGCTTTATTTATATAAATTTTAAAAATAAAAAATATAAGCAAAAAATATTGATTTTTAAACTTGTTTACTAAAATAGCAAAAAATAAAATAAATTAGCTAAAAAAACGCAAAAAATAGGTTATATAATAAGTAAAAACTATAAAACAATAAAAAAGTATATTAAAAGCTATTAAGCTTTTTTCCGATTTTAATAAATAACTAAAAACAGTTAATATTAAGTACGTTTAGCGGTATATAGCGTATAAAAGTAGCTAAGGGTGTCAGATTTGTGATGTGTGATAGAGCGTGTCCTTGCTCTGTGTATTGCTCGCGCTACTGTGTTTCTATGAGGCTTTTATTGTACAGAGAGTTTCATGTGGAGCTTATGAGCCACCTACTCCAGCCACCACACTACGCCACTTAGCTTATATAATCAATTGAGCGATCTCCTCAATAGTGCGGGAGAAGCGCGTAGTGCGCTGCCAAATCCAACAAAGGGATCTATAGCTTAAAAAGCAAACATATATATAGGGCTATTAATTTCCTACTAGTAGCTAGTGTTCTAAACCTTCTTTTTTCCTAGTTATCTAGATCTGCCACTTAGTTATCAACCCCTTGCTCTTTTTGTGTTATTAATACCCTACTAGTAGTACCTACATACTGCGTAGTGGACTCGTTCTTTTGTTGTCCAAGAACTGAGAACTCCAGAATTCAGAACTCAGACCACACGAAACACGCCGCCCGTGTGCCGAGTCCCTCCCCCCCAACACCACGACCATGACCATGACGTCGGACTCGCGCTTCACGTCGCAGAACAAGACAACACAGCAGCGCATTTCCAACAACACCGTCGGTCTCGTCGCCCTCTCCGACTTCCGCAAGCGTCGCGCCGAGGTCCTCGAACAACAGGAGCGCGAGGCCCGCGAGGCCGCCATATCGACACCCACCCCCGACCGCTCTCTGGCCAGCACTCCCGACAATGCGAGCGACTCGGCAGCCCCTGCCAGAAAGAAGAAGAAGAGCAAGCGGAAAGTGGGCGGTGCCAAGCTCTCCTTTGGCGGCGACGATGACGAGGAAGGCGGGGACCACGACGACTTGACAGCACCCGGGCACGGATCGAATGGAGAGGAAGCGGACGAGGACGGGAACAGGGACCGTGACAGTGCCGAGAGCGTGAGCATGAGCAAGAGCAAGAGCAAGAGTAAATTCAAGGTCAACTCGTCCGTCTCGGTCGTCCCACGGTCCGTCACCAAGTCGGCCTTGCGCCGCGAGGCCGCCGAGAGAGACGCCCTCAGGCGCCAGTTCCTACAACGCCAAGAGCGCGTCAAGGCCACCGAGATCGCCATCCCCTTTGTGTTCTATGACGGCGCCAACATCCCCGGCGGCACCGTGCGCGTCAAGAAGGGCGATTTCGTGTGGCAGTTCCTGGACAAGAGCCGCAAGGTCGGCGCTGATCTCGGCGTCGGCGAGAAGGCTAACGCGCGGCGCGAGTGGGCACGGGTGGGCGTCGACGATCTCATGATGGTGCGAGGGAACGTCATCATTCCACATGTGAGTTTCTATTTCTACTTCTGTATCTTCTGGTTTCTGCAATCCCCTGCCAAACATGGCGACGACAACGTGTAGGAAATGGCCGAGAGTCAGACAGCCGGCTGACGAGAGCTACATACAGCACTACGAATTTCTATTCTTCATCATGAACAAGACCCTAGGACCCAACGGCACCGTTCTCTTCAATTACGACGCCGAAGCATCGAGACCGCAGCCGGAGCAACCGATTGCCGACCGCGGCCAAGCCCTTTCGCCTCCTACCGCTACCCCACTCTCCTCCGCCATCACGCAGACTCTTGTCGACTCGCTCGAGGGCGCATCCGACGACCCGACGTGGACCAGAGTCGTCGACCGCAGGTGGTACGAGCGGAACAAACACATCTACCCCGCCAGCATGTGGCAAGATTTCGATCCCGAGAAGGACTATCAGAACGAAGTGAGGCGTGATCCCGGCGGCAACACCTTTTTCTACTCCTGAAGTTCACATCAGGGACAATAAAACCACTGATGAAAGGGCGGCCCGGCTCTCCTCTCGGATGTGGGGAGAACGATATCATGGATGACCTACTGATTATTAGTCTACACTGCCGTGGTCATGACGCATCAGGCGGCCTGAAACTTACTACACAGTGTCAGATGCCCATCATGTCGCATACCATGCTGAAAGCGCGAGGGTAGCAACAATTAAAATGCTCCAGCCCGGCCAAAATATGACCAGGCACAAGTTATTCCCCCCGCCGCCGAGTATCAGAGTAAAAAACTCAAATTCGATCTTTTTTCTAAGCCGTCTTCCGTGTGTGCTGTCCCACAGCCTCCGTGCCGCCTGCTTGGAAAACCGGAAAGAGTGATACACTATGCGTTTGGCAGCTTGGAATGCCCGCACAGATGCGGACTGGCCGAGGTATAGGAGCCCCGGGGCGAACAGGGAGGCCTGGAGGAAGAGAGACAATAGTCTAGCGAGGTGCAGAGCGGACACTAGGGTGGTGAAAATCCGTGGCTCGTGGTGAGAGCTGGTAGCGGCAGTCTTGGTCGATGTGGTGATGAAGGCCCCAGCAGGCAGAGATAGGGACATGTTCACGGCTCCAAGTTTAACTGGTGCTGTGGTCCTGTCTGGCTGAGCAGCAGCGACTACAGCAGTGGGACTCCAGAACCCGTTGAGGCTAGCCATGGGCTTCGTTTCGAGCATGATTCGTGGGAAGCAAGGCGGTTTTATGTCGAAAATCGTTCCCTCGGAAACATTGAGGACGAGACATGGTGTTAGACAAGTTAATATATAGCGAGAGGGTGGGGTCAACCAAGCACCTCTCGGGGAAATAAAGGCATATTAATACTACGGAGTTATGTAGCACTATCCTCGATCGTCCCTCGTCGAGGAAGCCCCTGGAACTCGGCCCCACCGCCAACGGGACTGACCCTGAAAATGACATCATGAATCGGTTACATCTGGACTCCAGAGTGCTGGATTTACAATAAACGATTGCTTTGCAATCACTATGCCCGCTAACTCTCTGCTGATATCGCGGTATTCATTGTGTATTTCCGATTCAAAGGCGTCTTGCAAACTAAGTTTTGAAAGGGATGTTGATGTTAACTGCCCAGTCTACCCCCGATGCCAGTTGGAGGGGGCCAGTGGGTCGCCTAAGCGGCTGAGAGGATATCGTGACGTAAGGACAGTACTTGGTGGAGTAGAAGGAGGCAACAGTAATCTACTGAGTACATATCTACCCATTCGCAAATGTGAGAAAGAATCTTTGCTGCTCCACCCACACGTCTCTGTTAAAACATACATGTAGACAAGAACTCTGCATACCCGAACACGGTCGAGGCTCTGGAATCCGTTTCTCCACCTCGTGGTGCGGGAATGAGAGGGTATTGGCCGTTGGCCAGGGGACAGAGCAAGTCATGGATGGCACGTGCCAATTACCGAAAACGTGCATTGCTGTGAACCATGATTGGCTATAACCTTGCATGTCGACGTTTGCAGTCACGCGTGAAGATGGCAGACGATCCCGTTTATTGTTCCTTCGAACAACGCCGAACTATCTATATCTAAGAATGTCAATTGTATTCGTTGACGTTCCAGCATATTGTTATTGCATGGTGCCATAGGGTGTTTACCTAATCCAACAGATGCGTCCTACCATGAATATTACAGTAGTTGCGATGACCGGGTTCCAAACTCATTATATTTATAGCTACAAACTATAATTTAAGCTGCTCCTCCTCTCGCCTGCTCATGAATCACAGCGTTGTGACTCGATGTTAATATCAAAGCTAAGCAAAGCAAGGTTAATAGCTTTATAATTTATAAACGTGCAGTTAACCAATGGACAACCGTAAGATTGTGGAATGAAAAGGCGTAGCCCCCTTTCGAAGAACAGGATATCTGTTTTGTGAGTCTTTTGTGCCATCGAGGCGCCATTCATATCACACTAGCGAGAACAAGATAACATAGCAGTTAAGTCAACGTTCTATTCAGACACATTTGACTCTCAGTTTGACCCCTGGCGTCGCCCTGAGATTCAAATTTTTTTTTTCCTATTTACATACGCCGTTTCCCGTACCAACGCGAACACCCCGTATGCAGTCCAACCATGCTGCATCATCAAGAGCCTATCCGTAACTCCCCCCTCCCCCATACCAATCCCAGAACTCGATGTGCAGCCCAATCATTACTGCGTTGTCGAGTGTCTGTCCGTGTGCCTGCATTTCCTATATGCCGGCGCCGGAAATCAATATGCAGCTCATCTTGCTGCCTCATCAAGTGCATGCCCTGAACTCCTTTCCATGCTCCGATCCGAAATGTCGATATGCAGGCCATCATTCATTGCTGCATCATCGTATGCTCGTCCGTTCCGTGAGTACTCCTACAAGGCAACAAAGGCCAATCGTGTTGGTGATACAGTGTGAGTGATGAGAAGTACGAAAGGAGAAGCAAGCCTGACTGTGTTGTCGGCGCGTGTGGGTGACTCGTGACCCGCAGAAAAAACGTGGTGATGTTACAACATAAGAAAAGAGAAGGGGCACGTGTCGAGACGTAGATAGCATTCGTTGATATCGTGAGCATCTCGGTCACCGCCTCGGCTGGGCGTCTATTCCCCAGGGTAGAAATGAGAACTCAGCCAAGCATCCCCTGGCGCGTGGATGATCGTGGTCTACTCACCACTGCGGGCCAAGGTCGAAACCGCTGTAGTCCTGTTTCCACGAAACCGCGTTGTTGACATCAAAGCCCTCCTTCTCGTTGCTGATCTCCAGACTGTACAGGCTTGCCTGTTCGTTGAACTGTCCGTTCAACTGATCGTTGGGCTGACCGTTGGGCTGACCGATGGACTGTTCGTTGAACTGATAGTTGGAAAGGTTGTTGAATTGTTCGTTGGGCTGACCAATGGACTGTCCGATGAACTGGTTGTTGAACTGATAGTTGGACTGATTGTTGAATTGTTCGTGGGACTGGTTGATGGACTGTCCGATGAACTGATCGATGGACTGTCCGATGAACTGATCGATGGACTGTCCGTTGAACTGATTGTTGAACTGATAGTCGGACTGATCGTTGAACTGTTCGTTGGACTGATCAATGGGCTGTCCGTTAAACTGATTGCTGAACTGATAGTCGGACTGATCAATGGGCTGTCCGTTGAACTGATCGTTAAGGAAATTGTTGTCGAATACCGGATCACTGGTGAATGCTGGCTCGTCGGGAATAGCATTCTCTTGCACTCCACTGGACGTATCGGGTTCTTGCTGGCCCTGGCATATGACCTGATGTTGTTGAGAGTTGTCCATCAATGGTGCAGCGCCGCTGGGACATCCGTCTCGAGGGCCATTCTCAATATTGTTGGCCCATTTCAGAATATTACCAGGCATGCCACTGTACTTATGGCTTTGCTTGTGGGCGGCCAGGTCAAGCATCGTCTGAGGATCTTGTACATCCATCTCATTCGAACCAAACAACGTATTCGAACCAGACAAGGTATTCGAACCAGACAAGGTATTCGAACCAGACAAGGCATTCGAACCAGAAAAGGCATTCGAACCAGAAAAGATATTCGAACTCTGTGAACCCGACGATGTGCTCAGGTCTTCTTTGATTAGAGAGACCTCCTGCTCGAGTTTCTCACGCACTTCCGGCAAGGAAAATCTTATGGCAAGTTCTGATTTGCGTGCCGGTGGGGCACGTTTATTGATGCCACCTCTTTTGCTTTTCTCGGCAGCGTTGGCGTTCTGGGCTCTCTTCTTTCCAACATATTTTTTGCCATTCTGTGCTCACTTCAACGTTAGCAGATGTATCATCCATGCCTTATAATGCGAGACTATGCAAAAGAACACCTCGATTGGGATACTTGCCTGGTCTTCTAATTCGCCCTCCTTGTTCATTTTCACATCGGCCTCCTTCATCACTTGTGAACCAATGGTCTGTATATTATTCTTAATAGAATTGAGCTCTCGGTTGGATGCCTTTCTCTGTTGACTGGTTAGTAATAGTCTCTTCGTTGACACCTAACGTATAGGGGCTCACGTTGAATTCCTTCAGCGGATTCCAGGCAAGTCTAGCAGGAAAATCCTGGAACGAAAACAGGGAGCAACAGCACGACTTCGATTGCTGTTAAATCCAATTAGTCATATGTATTAGTGTGTTTGTGAACTTGGTAACTCACCTTGAGGGCGTCTTCCACAGCATCGAAACGCTCATCGAAAGATGGATAAGCTTTGTAGACTGGACCGTCTGTGGTGTACCAATACGGAAGATGGCAAACCCCCCGTTGAGCATCTTCCACGTTCAACTACCGAGCGTTAGTCCCATCGAGCTGGGTTATGCTTTATCTTCTCAACTCACTAGAAGCGTCCACGTCATGACCTCGGCAACATCATCTGTGTAGTGTATTTTTGGCTGTCCATCCTTATCTTTCTCCAGATCCGCGATATACTTATAGTGCTGGCTTGTGGGTAGTTCCGCTACGTCTTCCAGGTTGAACATTGCATGCCACAACCTTCGGGCTAAGAGTTGGCGATCAAAGTCATCGGCAGGCATGCCGGTGGCATTTGTGTGAGAAATATTTTTTGTAGCTATTAATTCCTCACGTCTCCGCAACGCCTGTTGGTACGAGTGTATTTGTGGCACTAACGGGCGCCGTGGTTCATCGGCAACTAAAACCGCTGCACCGGCTGGGGGCACAGGCATTGCGGCTACGCTAGATACCGGAATGAGGGTCAAGGCAGACTGGCTGGTCGACATCTTGGACTGATATGTCGATGGTACTCGGGATCTAGCGGAAAGCGAAATAGGATCGGAAGGGAGGGTTGAGGTTATGAAGTAAGTGTTGTACAGGCACACCTAGTTCCCGAGAATCAGCAAACAGGATTCGCGGCAGGTCATTGTATCTGTGGTATGGGAGAGATAGAAATGGGTTTAGAGTGAGAACGCGTACGCGTACGCGTTTCCGAAAGGCGTGACAACTCGTCGATGGAAAGGACGCGGTGAGTGTGATGTTGGTGGGTTGGGCCGGGTACACATTCAGGAAGGGAAATTGGAGGTAGAATGTGTTGCTAGATTTTCCATGCAGTGTAAACAGGCGCAGAATGATAAAGGGAAGAATAGGCACGCGGATAGTTTGTGATTCAGTGGGATCCAACCCAGGATCGCAGGGAAATGGATAGCTCCTCGTCTAGGCGAGGCCGCTTTACGTGAGTTGATAGTTGCAGATCTTACCTCGTGTCCCGATGGGCGGCGGCGTGGTAAGCCTAACCTGAGGATTCGGAATCGTCCTACTTATGTTGGCACTGCTTCTCGAGTGAAACTCAGTAACGTGCGTGGGAGAGAAGTACGAGGGAAAGTATCACAAGCACGCTTGGCTTAGGAAGATGAAGCGTATGGGTGGTAGGCTTGGGTTTGGACTCGCGTACAAAAAGTGTGTATGAGGAGGGATGGAGAGGTGTTAAGTGCAGGTGGATGGTGGAAGGATAGAAGTGTATTGGGGAAGATGACGGGAAGGCCCTGGAGGTGCTGGGCAACGAAGTTGAGAAGTAGTGTGGGGATTCATGGAGTGATCTTCGTAGCGTGTGCTTATCGACGTGGTCCAGTGCCAACTGGGGGTTAGATGCTGAGTGTGAAGACGTCGGCACTGTATTCTTGCTTCACTTACCACACGTGACAGAGTAGGGCTGAAGGGACTGGGTAAAGAGTGCAGTGAGGTGACTGTGGTTGTAGGGACACGTTGATGCTGACGCGGGATGTTCCTTGCTAGACCTGAGGGAATCTGGGTTGAGATTTTCATTCCAACTGCTGGGTAGTGCAGAGTAGGCTGGCAGGGACTGGGCAGAAAAGTGCAATGGAGTCGAAGAAACGAAGTAGCAAAGCAGAGAGTATACATACCCGAGAGAACTCGAGAGATGGAGGTTAACCAAGCCTAGCTGGCGCGCTGCTGTCTGCAAGGTTGACGATCCGTAAGTGACACTGGACCGTAGTTGGGAGTGTTGGTGATGTGGCAGGGTAGAGGAATGGGAAGAGGAAGCAGTGCGGTAGTATTCCTGTATAGTAGCCAAGTTGGTCAGGGATGGGTGGTAGCCTTTACTTACGCAAGGTTAAGCAGATGATATCGTGACAGGATTTTGTGGGATGTAGAAGTGTGGGTGTGATGGATGAAGAGTTTGGTGCGTGAAGAGTGATATAGAAGTGTGGGTGTGAGGGACGAAGAGTTTGGTGTGTGAAGAGTGATGGAGGGGGAGCTTGGGAGGAACTCTTGAGAAGAACCTTTGGGTGTCAATGGCCGGAAGATGTAGATAGTAACCGAGAAGAAGGCCCACACAAACATTACCTACCTTACGGCAGAATCAAGCGGTAGCTTTTTCTTATGCTGTGCTTGAGTTATCTGAATGGGAGTAACATTAGTCTTGCAATTCAGTTAGGTTGCATGTAGCACGCGTTAGAAGACTTCCTCGTTCTGAACCTTACCCTCAGCTCTGCGTGTAACCTGGTGCTGTCAATGGTGGCAGGGGTCGGGGCACCTACTCGCGATGGAAATAGCCACTTTCAAGCGTGTCCCACAAGGTGTCTGGTTGTTGATAGTTTAGCGAGGAGGTGCTCGCCTATCTCCCGTGGTGTTTGCCTCAAGTTAGGAGGTTGGGTGCTGTATATGTTTTATTTAGGTAATGTGGTTGTGGCTACGGGCTACGGCCGACGGGCTACAGTGTAATAATTCGCCATCGTATTGGTTGACGTTCCGTACGGGGGAGTTTGCTAGCTTAAATATCTCCATGCTGGATTGTTTCTTGACTTTCCACAGCACTTAGAAAATCACTAATAGCTCCCCTCAAGGTCTAGGCCGATAGGCTCTAACTGGTGACGCCCGTTGGACCCGGGAATACCTTCGAGGCCACTGTACTGTAGTGACCGAACTAATTTTGGCTAACTATTGTTCGCTGAATACATGAGCCCTCATTGCGGCGGCAGCCTGTTGCATTGTAAAATTTCAGACTAAACCCATTTCCCCATCAGCTTCTCAATTCGCTCAGCTAATCCCACCCGGTGTTGAGGATAGTCAAACCACCGAACCAACCATTCTCGAGGGATGCCTTTGGAGTTGAACTCGAATCCGGACGGACTTGGACTCGATGGAGTGGATCGTAATTAGTACCTTAGCACTACCGAAGTCTTGATGGGCACTTTATCAGATCTCAACCATCTCTATCACGCATGAGTATAGTTGAAGGGGTTCCAAAATATACTTACTTGCCTGGCTACTGGGGAACAGAATGAAGTTCAGCGGGATATCACATGACCTAAGCATCCCGTGCCTCGAGATGCAGAAGTTTATTTCGCAGAAATAGGTTCAACGGCCCAGCTTCACTGTTGGAAGGGTGACGAGTAATTCGAGCAGGAAGAGGCACATTGATGATGACCAAAGCTGAGGAGCAAGGCTTCTTCCCAATGCAACCGTAGGGACGTTGTGGAATTGAAATACGTGCGAGCAAAGCTGTGGGGTGGTATCCACCAGGCCATTGAATGCCGCATCTTCCCCGGATTCCCATTGAGTGGCACTGTCATAGCTCCCTCCCCTGGCTCCCCTGGCTCCCAAGGGACGGTACCCGGCCACAGGTACCCCCAGCATTGCGGTGAGGTATTTGTTCTATGAGAATGGCGCCGAGAGGTACCTGCTATCAGGTGCTAAGCAACTCGGTACTGGGTTGCTCTACATGCTTGCAGGTACTACTATGAAGGTACTACTATGTAGGTTGCTAGGTACCCTAAGCGCACGGACAATCTTCATACAATGATATATGTAGGTTCATGTCGTTCGCATCCACCTACACGTAGCCGAGGTACAGGTGTGCTACAAGCAACTCGACAACCTTGGAAGTATTCTTGCGCCACGATACCGGTATTCTGCAACTGGTAGCGTGTGCTGACAATAATTACTGGCTCACCAGATGCTTTCTTTGCTCAATATAGAGTGGTGCACTGGACAACAAAATCAAGCAACATGAGCCCCCTACATCAACCAGTACCCAACAATTAATCTTCTAGAGTTGTTGGTCTTCTCTATCGGTCGTATCTTCCGGGACCAGCGTTTGTTCTCCTGCACATAGTTGGGTTGATGCTGTGTTATTTTTAACCATAGTTGCAACCGTATTGCCATAAGCTTAGGTTTTGTGCTACGTAGTAGGGGTTGAGTTGCTGGCAAAATTCACATTTATGTTGGTTCTTGGAGTTGTCAAACCATCCTTGTTAACATTAACTGGGGTCCTTAGTCTGGCTCGTGTAACAACTATTCTGACCTTCTGGCGATGTACTATCTTGTACCGAGACTTGCTGCGGACAAGCAACGGAAGAGGAAATACTGTCTATTGACGGTACCTTTGCTAGAAGATATAGTGTGTGAACTTACGTGCTTGCTATTGCACATAGGTACAATTCACACTTGTAAAATAACAGCGCGAATGTGCTACCGTGCGAAGACATACAGTATACAGTAGAGGACTGGCTGCACTGGTTGCAAAGCACCTTGGGAATTGCTGGCAAGCACAAACATTTTGACTATCATCAAGGACAGTACTGGATAAATATTAACTTAATCAAAGGAATCGATCGACAACAAGACAGAAGCCTAGCCTAGAAATATCATGCTCATGTTCTTAGTTTCGGGTTTCCCCCCTTTATCTGCTTTGTGTACCGTCTCGCGTAGTGGGCAAATAGGGTTGGCCATGGCAAATTGCCCTAGTCAACATGGAGGAAAAGAATCAGGTTGCATATTGTAGTAGAGCTTAGCTTCGATGTTCTAGATATTCTATAGCATACGATGGAGCAGCGCCTGGCGATGTACAGCTCGAATATAAAGGGGGAATAGTTGCGAGCAAGGGCGATGCCAGACAACCCCGTGGTCCTAGCCACATGGCAGTGAGAACCGTACCCATTGGCATATGTCTGTTGTAAACAAAAAGTTACTGGCCGATCTCTGTGGTTTGAAACTAAGATGAAGTATCAATTGGCTTCCCAACTACATGTTCAGGCACCTGTATATTTAGCTGCTTCGTGAAGTTGTGTTTGCTCGTCAATGGCTCACCAATGACTACGATCTCGTCCATTTAGATATTAGTCTTGTGCTACCTTCGGGTTTCCCATGATCGGAGAGCAGCGTGTGAAGACATTAGGACTATTCTGATTTGCGTAGAGGGTTTGCCAGTTATTTAGGGGAGAGCTGGCGCTCCTAAAGTCTAAGCACAGTACACCGTGGTAGATGGAATGCTATGCAAGGTCAACCTGCTCTTTCGGTGGCTCGGGGTTGGTTACAGATGATTCATTGGCTGTAATTAATAGTGTCTGCTGTGCTTCGGGAATCTCACCGCATTAACCATTAAGCCTTATATAGAGGCATTTCGAACATGCCGTTTCAGCAGTTGCGTTGAGTGGGCGGACGCATAGATTCATTGGGACCAAGTGTGTTTTCCCGTGTCAAGGAAAATGCTCCTTTCCCCAAATCATGACCCTGAGTAGATAAATGCCCAGCGTGCCGCCTAAGGTATTCTGCATAATTATGGACAATCAAGATCCAGGCCCTGATATCCAACATTGCAGAATAATGACTAATTTCCCCAGGATGAGAATATCGAGTATTTGAATACCGTTTAGTCGCTCGCAGATACCCGTTCCTATCCGATTTGGATGCTAAAGTATGGGCATGCGAGGAGCAGCTGCTTGTTGGAAATAAACCTAAACCTGTGGTTCCTACTAGCAAAATATAGCAATGTTGCTTATTTCGTACAAAAAGTGGTGACATAACGGTCCCACCGTATACTGGCCTCTCGGTAAGTCCTTAGGAACGGCCTGACCACCGGAGAGGCCCTTGTCTAGAAAAAGACTACACCATTCTACTGGTATATCACGAAATCCTTACGAAACCTAGTTCTTAAAACTCACGCTTGTATTAAGTTAGCAGGGGGGGTCACGGGCCATACCCTCACGGGCCACTTCCCAACTACCCAATTACGCAACAACGCGTATAAAAAACTGCTTAATTTTTTAGCTAATTTTACACTTACTATCTTCCTTTTATACTTATTTAATTCTTTTTTTCTTTTTTTTATCCTTATGCTTTTAAACCCTTAAAAAACCCGTGCTATTATAGCAATACGTAACATAAAGCTTAAAATAAGCGTCCGCGCAGCGGCTAAAAAATAAAATATACTATAGTTGTATTTACAACGCTGCTTTGCTAGCGTACCTACTAAAAAAAAAAATTAAAACCTTTAAGCTTTAATTTTTTTTTAAAAAGCTAGTTAACTATTTAAATAATTAATTAAGTACGTTTAAACTTCGTACTTTTTTTTGTTAAGTTTTATTATATAGCTTAATATATATTAAATATATATAAAAATAATTTATAGTTTAAAAAAGTTTAATATTATAGTTTTTTTAAACAAAATTTATTTATAAAAGCTATAAAATTTAAAACTATTAGCTATTTATAAGTTAATAGTATAACTACTACTAATATTAACTTTTTTTTCAATAAACTTAATACTTTAAAAATTGTTAATATTTTTACCGATTATTTTTATAATATTAATAAAATAAATATAGCTTAAAATATAAACAATAATTATTATATAATTTATAAAGCTAAAATTTATATAACTTTTAAAAAAAACTATTAAATAAAATAAATAAATTACTATATTAAAATATATATATATTAATAAAAATATATTTTTATTATTAATTATTTTTAAAAATATTAAAATTTAAAATTAATAGTTTTTTTAAAAAAAATTTAGCTTATAAAATAACTAATAGTTTAAAACATCGCTTAAAAGCTAAATAAATATAAAAATTATAATAAAATAGCTTAAAACTATATTTATTTTATATATTTAAGCTTAATATAATAATATATAAATAGTTTTAATATATAATAGCTATAATTTATATATAAATAATAAATTTTTATTAGTTTATTTATTAAATAAAATATAGTTAATATTTTATAAGCTTTATTATAGCTATATAATATAACTAGCAAATATAAAACTTTTTAGCTTTTTTTAAAAAAAGCTTAAAAAAATACTAAAAAAAAAAGCCTAGCGCTATTTTAAAACTTAAACTTATTAAAAAAATAATAATAAAAATATACCGCTTAGCTAAAAAGTTTATTTTAATACTTAAAATAATTAAAAACGCTTAAAAAACATTAAAAATTTATCTATAAAATTATATAAAGCTATTATTATTAAAATATATTATATTTAAAAAAAATATAGTTTAAATATAGCTAAAAATACTTTTAGCAAAAAATAAGCCTAAAATATTAAATTTTATTATAAAAATAGCTTAAATATAAATAAAAATATTTTTAAACAATTAAAATATTTAATATATTTACTAAAAACTAGCTGCTAATATTTTTGCTTTAAATAACTTTTCGTATAAATTATTAGCGCAAAAAATAAAAAAAGCTTTAAACTATTAAGTTAATAAAATTATAGCTTTAAAAACTAAAATTAGCTATTTTAAAGCTAAATTAGCTAAAAAAAACAAAATTATTAATAAAGCGTAAAACCTACGCTAAGCAAACAATTAATACAAATAGCTAATATATATAAGGTAAAAAAAAAATTAAAGTTATAAGTTATATATAAAAATAAAACAAATAATTGATAAATACTATAGCCTAAAAAAAAAGCTATAATAGCCTAGCAAAAAAACAAAACAAAGCTAAAAAACTATATTATAGTAAAAAATACTAAAAACTAGTAGTTGCGATCGATTTTGTTAATATTTATAGCTTTATTTAAGTAGGTGTAGTTGGTGGGCGAAGTGGCCCGTAAGGGTATGGCCCGTGACCCCCCCTGCTAACTTACACTACTTACGGGCCGAAATATGCGAGTAAAAAGGCAAATCTGATAGCACAGATAGAACGCCCTTCTTGAGCAGCAACTATGGCCAGTACTACGAATGCTGGTTGCTACAACCATAGCATGATAACTATTCATGGTATCCCCCACAATTCATGACCAGCGAGCTCCCTTCAACTCCATAAATGCTAGAAATCACGATCTACGCGAGTAAGCCCTGCTCGGAGAATAGCTACTTGTCTGGGTGACCTTAACGATCTAATCCCGTAAACCCACATGCAACATTGCTGGCTAAAATCCAAAGAAGAAGCAATTCATGACTATGGTGAGCATATTTCGCTGGGGTCCATGTTATGACCGCGTAATTATTGGTGATGTTATCCCCGAGGCATACTACAGGCAATAAACACGACCACAAAGCTCACTAGTCAATCGAGGAGAGGGGAGAGTGACTCATATCCCTTTTCTTATGCTTGTTATAGCACTACACCGGTAGAAAGGAGAGGACGGTGTGGATATAGGTAGGGCTACCCACCAAAGTGAGGTATTCTGAGGCCCGTCGTGCGACGACGACAATCTTTGTCTATCGCCAGGATATCGGTGAGGAGTTGACTCTACATGTGGACAAAATCGTTCTAGAATCTGATAAAGGGCCTAAACACCACTGTTGACTGGTCCCGTTTATATCTATTTCGTGCGATTTGTCTCGCAGATGTGGTGCCATGACATTTACATCTATAGTTAACGTCTCAACGAGATCCTGACAATAGTGTAGACGGATTCTGCTGTTGTGGAATCAACATGTCAGCAATCTTTGCACAGACGGGTGAATGAATAGGCCAACACAGTAGACCAAATTTTATTACGTGCAGCATTAGATATCCAAATTTCTCGCGCCCGGTCAAAAACTTCGGTGTCAGGTTCTCGTTTTTCTTGCCACGAAACCGGGGAGTAATTGTGTCATGATCGAATTACTGCTAAGCCCAAACACCGGGAACCTCAAAATTGCACTACACTCCAAAGGGTTGGCTTGTTGCATGAAAAGCGGCAATATAGCCAGCATAGATCTGACGGAAAAAGAGCCTTACCAATTCAAATAGTGGCTATTACATGGCAGCCCGATGCAGGTGATTTCTTAGCCACTCTAAGCAACGAATTTGAGTATTTTGTGGGGGTTATGCTTCATTTTCTTCGAAAAAGCCATGCGTTAAGGGCTCAAAGCTGGTTGATAGAATATATGATGATGTAGTTTGAAGAACTTGACTTATCTTGCTACCATATTTTCTGAATCTCGTATTTTCAGCCATGGATATTCTTTTACGGTTCTCGTAGTTGTGCGCACTGTTTTGGGGAAATTTCTACGTAGGTTGGTCTTATTTACCTACATGCTGCTGTGTCCCTTGTTCTACGCATGTTGCACCATGACAATGATACCGATATCGTCCCTTACACACGACATACAACAAACAATCCCCACGTATCGTAGGACTGGCTAGATCAAGAGGCTTAGCCTATTGTAGCCAAGCGTCATCGAACCCATTGAGTTATTAGAAGTACCATTGTCGTTAATTACATTAACACCCAACGTCCGAGACAAACAATATATTCACGCACAGCAATTAGGTAATGCAATCACTGATAACCCGTACACTCTCGCTTAATAAATGGTGGGGCTGGGGCATCTCTGTTGGCGGAACGTGGCTCGAGACTCAATGTGTAATGGGCATTGAATACAATTTTCACGTCTTCAGACAGACGAGACAATTAAAACAGCCCCGACCAGCCACGGCTATTTCTCAACTGAAGATAAGCTCCATACGTCTCCCTCTGCGTCAATGATGTACCAACAAGGGTAATCCCAGTCTGCCGCCAATGGTGCTAAGTCATCAACGTTTTTAAGATGCCATGGCCGGTGCGCATTGGAGGAAACGAGACCGTGATCGCGGCGTAAACGAGGCACAAATATGTGCACAAGATTACAGGAAACTCATTGCGCCATAGCTATGACAGAAAATTCGCAGGTACACGCAACTTCCACAACAGTGAATCCAGGATAACGTAACAGAGATGGTGGAAGGATGCATGCTGGCATTCGGGGCCACTTCTACATACATACAGGTAGCCACCAACTCTGTGCAACTTGAAGCTACCTATATATCACGTGAATAGCAGGTTCTGTTTACTTAATTGGACCTGCCCACGCATCAGGGAAGAAGCATATGGCAGCGGAGTTCTTGAAATTACAGGGTGTTTAGATGCGCCTAAACTGCGGCAGCAGCCTGTCTCTACTACCGAGCTGTTCTGAACCACACCTCTGCCAAACCATCTGGCGCCTATGTAGACCCATTTGCAAGTGCACTAAAGGCAAATTGTAAAATACCTCTTGGAGCCGTATCCACCCGGTGTTTGATCAGCCTTTCTTTGTCCGGGCGTATGGAATGCAAAGAACTCTTCATCAGTTCCTGCACATGATAACCCAGACCAGTCATGAAAGCAGCAGTAGACATGGATCATCTGCGGAACTTCATGAGGATTGCTGACCGTGCTGGCGCGCCTGTCCGACTGCCTGGTTGCAGCACGTCGGCATAGGTTGCAACAGCAAATTGTTTTATATTGCCAAACCGCCCTCATGCCTCGGAAATATCGTCCGTTGTCCATGGTATGTATGAATATAAACGGTCCATTACGGACAAAACGGTTATATCCTTACTGGTCGTGACGGCAAGTGGCTGACTGGATGATCTTCCTGCCGACTATGGCCTTATGCAGCAAGGTGTTCTAGCAGGCTAAGCATGATTGTAGATGGATCGATAAAGCCTTTATTTGGCCTTGTGCGGCTGCATATATCAAGGCTGCTTGCGGAGTGTGCGGTCTGTTGGGAACGGTCTGTTTGGGAGGGCAAGATTGGGCTCGAAGGATTCTCACCAGTTCCTTCTGCCGCCACGTCCCCGACCGCCGAAGCCGCCACCGCCACGCCCCATACCTTGGTCGTAACCAAAGTTCTGGCCTTGGTTGCCAGCTCCACCACCGCCGCCAAAGTTCTGGTTCTGGGAGCCCTGCCCGGCGGCACCGCCACCGCCCGTGTTCTGCATGCCCGAGAACATGGCCGTCATGGCCGAAGGGTCCATCTGGCTGGGATCCATGCCTGAGGCCATCATCTGCTGCATCATGGCTTGGAATTCCGGGGGCATCCCATCCATGCCGGGCATAGTGGGCATCGAGCTGGCGGCGCCGGCAGCTCCCATGCCAGGCATACCTCCCATCATCATCATCTGCATCTCCTCCATCATCTTCTTGTTGTTCTGGGCAATAGCGTCCTGGCTGTATTCCCCGCGGACATTGTCCTGCTTGGCGGCATATAGGGCCCATGTGAACTCGTCGAACCCGTAGTTGAAGTAATCGCTGAGGTCGGTGCCCGGGTTCCTCCAGGGCTTCTCGTTCTCGGGGAGATCTGGCAGTAGCGGTTAGCGGTTAGCTGTGTACGAATCGGCATAGCCGGGATGCGATGGGAAACGGACCTTGATCGATGTTCACCTGCGTGATGGGCTTCCCTGCGGGCTTGTAGATGGGGACTGCGTTGACGTCGACAGTGGAGGTTGAGACGGGCGGTAGCTCGGTAGCGGAGGTGCCCTTGGTAGATTCGTCCTTCTTGACGGGCGGCTTTATCGAGGTATCTGTGGATGTGGATCGCTGGGGAATGTTCCTGATGTCGCTGTAGCGCGATTGACTGGTCGGATGCATCTAGGTGAGCGACACGTCCTCGGCTAGGCGGAGGGGATAGAGGAAAAGAAAGGGGATCTCACGTTGGCGGAGCGGCTTTAGTGCCGTCCTTGCGCTCGGTAATGATGTCGATATCCTGCGGCGTTGGTGTCAGCGGGAACAATGGATGGCGGTGGCTGGCGGTGGATGGCAGCCGTACCGAGTCGGAATCCTCCATCTCAGCGCCCTCGTCTTCCTCCTCCCCTTCCTCTAGATCCTCGTCATGCCGTGGCTCGGTGGGCGCAGCGGCAGCGGCAGCAGCACCGGGTGCGAGCGCGGGCGCACTCTCGACAGACTGCGTAGTGGGCTCTTCGGGAGCGTAGAAGTCATCATCGTCGTCGATCTCCATGGTGGCAAATTGGGTATGGCGTTGGGGAGAGCTGCTGTTCGAACGGGAACGAAGGCGGGCACTGGGCTAAGCTGGTGGGATCGAGGTGGAACAAGGCCGGAATGCGATGTTAGGTCCTGCACCGTAGTCTGTAGCTTGGAGGTGTGACGGAAATGTTCAAGCTAGGTAATACTAGGAGCTTCTTGGGTCCGGTGCAGTAGGACGGGAGCGAACCATATGTGGGGGCTAGGTCCCGGCTGCCTGTGACAGCCCCGGGCCGCGACAGTACCTGCACCCCTGCAAACAGCGTAAGGCACCTTAGGTACCTACCTTAGGTACCTATGCACTAAGCCGGGTATATCTCGTTACCTATGTACCTACTACATCTACCTACATGTACATAAAGGGCCCCCGAACCTTTTCACCTACCTACATACCTATACATAAGTACATACATGTAGTGCGCCTGCAGTACCTAAAAGTAGGTACCCAACGTGACACCCGATGCACCCAACCAGCTACCTCCTTATCAATCAATCACGTTAAGAAGTAATCTTATCGACTGAAGCTCCTCACTCAAATACCTAACGCTCGCTCCCTTCGTTCGTTCATTCGTTCGCTCGTTCGTCCGCCCGTCCGTTCTCTCGCTCGTCCGCCCCATTGCTCACCTCCTCTGCCTGCCTCTGTCTGCAACCAGCCAGTCAGTCGCACAGCCGTGCCGAGCTGTAGGTAGCCAGCCATTCGCCCGCTCCCCTTGCCTTGCTATGGCCCTTTTTCGGTCAGCAAGTGGTCCCGGGGCTTTGAGCATCAACACATCCTCTGCCAACATGTTGTACGTCCGTCTGCTTGTGCTCCCCAGCCCGCCCCAGCCCACGTCTCTCGCGCCCTCTTCCTCCGTCCCTTTCTCCTCCTGCCTACCTTTCCCTCGTCGTGACCACCCTGCCAACAATGCTCCCGTGCTGCCACCATGCCGCTCAAGAGACTGACGGACGAAACTGACGACGACAGTAGTGGCTCGACTGCTGGTCAGGCCCCTGCTTCGGGAGGCCTGTTCGGCTCGACCGCGAACGCTTCCACCCCACGGCCCGGTGGTCTGTTCGGTAGTAGTTCCACCTCGCAGCAGCCCCAGCAGGGCAGCTCATTGTTTGGCGCCACCCCGACGACCGCCACGTTGCAGCCCCAATCTCACCAGACACCCAGTCTGTTTGCTTCCGCAGCCTTGGCGCAACCTCAGCAGCAGCAGCAGCAACAGACCGGTGGCCTTTTTGGGACTGCTACTCAGGCCCAACCCCAGACTCAACCGCAGACCCAGACCACCGGGGGAGTATTCGGAAATGCCAATGCGGCTGGCCAGGCAAACACGGGCGCAACAGGTGGTTCAAGCCTGTTTGGTGGCAGTCTCTCGAACCCTTCACAACCCGCCAACAATGCTACGGGCACCGGTTTGTTGGGTCAGGCCACCCAGCCGCGACTTGGCTTGTTGTGAGTCTGCGGTTTCCTCGTCTCTTCCTTCATCCTTGTGGTGCTGATCGACTGTCTGTCTTGACTAGTGGCGGTCTCGGTCAACAGGCCCAAACTCAACCGACCTCTCTCGGCCAATCCCAGCAGCAGCAACCGCAACAGCAGCAACCCGCCGTGGGGTTGGGCGGCGGGCTCGGCTTCGGCTTGACCATGGGCCAGCCGAATGCCCAACCCACCGTCCCCGGCGTACGCATCGACGTCACCAATCTCAAGGGCACGACACGATTCAATGACCTACAGGAAGACCTACAGAAGATCGTTGAACAGGCCGATAACTTCATCGCGGAGCAAGTCCGAAGGAAACAGGAGGTCGATTCGTTCATGTCCGGTCACCGTGAAATGCTCGAGAGTATTCCCAACGACGTTACATTCATTACCAGGAAATATGATGGCGCTCGAAATGCTCTGGAATCTGCTGCACAATCCATCGAAGCAGCCCGCGTCCTAGTGAACCAAGACGCCGACAATGCTCGCTTGAGCTTCCGCGCCATAGATAACCTCAAGCTCCCACAGCAGTACCATACCTCCGGCTTCTGGTCACCTAGGCAGCAAGCATCCGGGAACGCGAACGCCGAGACCGATGGTCAAGATCTCGTGGGCTTCTTTTCCAAGACGGCCGATGAGATGGGAGAACAGATGAAAAAGTACGAGGGGAACCTGACAGAGATCGAACTCCACATGCATGGAGTCTCGGATAACTTAATAGAGCAACTGCAACGAATGATGGCCACGAAAAACAGCACACTGTCCGGGACTGATGAGAAGATTCAAGAGTTGGTCGCTGTGCTGAGAGACTTTGAGCAGGGCATCCTGAAGGTGGCGGGCGATGTTGGAAGTGCTAGAGAAGGCATGACTCGACTTCAACTGGGCGATTTCATGAACAACGACCACAATACGAATGGTGTATATTAGTCTGGTAAGCATTTGGTGGCGTGTATGTTTTGGGCTTTGTACGGCGTATATACCCGGTTTGGAACCAAAAAAGGGAAAAGGATGGACAAACTAACGACGCTTTGCGAGTTTCTCCTTTTGTCTTACACTAGACCTCGCAGACACCCCGGCGTCGAGTGTAAATACATGATACTAAGCATCGATCGGGTGGCACAACATTTTGACAATCTTTGGGGAAACATCTGTAACAAGACTGGTGCCTGGTTTTGTAATCCTGGTGCCATTTGACGTGGCTGATAATGCCTCGGGCTAACATAAGTAGATGCATAATGTGAACTGGCAACGACCTACTGCCACCGAGAGTTTCATTGGGTCTCCTGAGACCGTGGCTAATTCGTTACAAGATCAACTAAACTACATCGAATTCACGACTACTGTCGCTTTGTCCTGTCCGGCTCGTCTTAGTCTATCTAGCTACTTGTACCCCAAGATGCCAAGTCAAAATCTGGATTGAGAAAACGTACTGGGCTAGAACGTTTGGCTTATCGACCAACGACGCCATATCCATTACATGAAAAATGAATGTGCCCAAGACCACTGGAATTGAAACGCCTCTGGAGACAATCAAGTCACTAGGAAATCCAACACTACCAACACAGAAAATTATATTGTACGCTCACCGTAACGCCTCGTGTACTACAGTACCTCTCTCTAGGTACCTACCAAAGCAACACCCTCCACCGCCACCCATTAAGCACCTTCAAATCCTGCTCGTCCACGTCCTCGACGCCGTTCTCAACCTTAGTGACGAGTTTCTTCAGCCTCTTTGAGACGGTCCTGGCAACACGCAGCGACACCTCGCTCTGAAACACATAAAGCACGGCCAGCACAAAGAACGCCACGGATGCCAAGCCGGACTTGCCGTGGACTTGTACGGAGTCCAAGATGCGAGCGATTAGGGACTTGCTCTTCCGGAAGGCGTGCTCGGTATCTGCAATACTCGGAGTCAGCCGTCGCCATTTGGAGCGCGATTTGCGAGGGTTTCATAAGCTTCCTCTCTTGTCCCAAGGGGGAAATCTCGTGCTCTGGAAGTTGCCAAAACAAGAAGAAATTGGTTCCAAGAATTGCTCACCGTTCGAGGACACCTGGTCGCCATGTGATCTCCGGAAGATCTTGCGCACAGCAGGGATGATGGCCGCACTTGAACGCGGTTAATTTATGTCTGTCCCCGTTCAAGGATTTCCATCCACTACAAAGTTGTTCAAGGCAAGGACAGAACCGAGATGGCCATTAAGCAGTAGAACAAAACAAGTAATACAAGAATAAGCATGCTAACAACGAAAAGCATGTGAAAAAGAAACCATGGCGAGCGCGAGCCGAAGAAAGCCCAAAAGAAAGCAACGACAGCTACTCACACAATGCCCCCAAGCAACCAGTTCCGCCACCTCCCAGCCTCAGCCCGCTTCAGCAGAGCCGCGACCTCGGAGCGGAGGGCACGAAGGTCGCTGACGGCGAGTGCGCCTTGGGCGTGAAGCCGCTCGCGTCCGGGCCCGCCGCCCTGTTTCTGCAGGCTGGCGTACTCACGGAGCGAGATCTCGCAAGCGGACTTGATGGTCCGCAGGTCGGTACCGACGAAAGGAGAGGCCACGACGGGCTGCTGCTCGAACTGCTGCTCGAACTGCTGCTGCTGCTGCTGCTGCTGTTGTTGTTGTTGGAAAGGCGGCGTGGTCTCTAGCGGTGCCGCTGTGGCGGTCGGCTGGAAAGATGGCGTTGGCGTCTGGAACTCCATTATCTATGTCCGCAGAATGGCGATAAGCGGTGAGCCGGATAGAAGCGACAGCGGGCCGAGCCAGACACGGTGGGCTGTGTTAGTGGGTGTGTAAGGTACTGGGAGAACAAGAGAGCTGGATATAAATGGGCTATAAATACAGACTCGCTATCGATCTAACTGATGAGAAGACATGAATGGGTTTTGGGCCGAGTACGACACTATGAGAAAAACCGCGAGAGGTTACATGCACGTTGCCGTCGCCCAATGTACAGCTGTACGGCGCCCGGGTACCTATGTAATGCATGATGCATCAGGGGTGGTGGTGGCTGGGTCCGCGGGGTAAGCGTATTAGGTAGGCGAAGGACGAATCGTTGCTCGAGAGCGTCTTTTTTGCTAACTTGTTGTATTCTAATTGGCATCTTGTGCCTCAGGACCCAAGCGATTGGAATACCTATGCCATCATGTTCCCCAATTCTCCAAACTCGCTGTTCAACACGCCACGAAGCACCAGCGGCCGCCTATTAAGCCATCTCCAAGTCCCTCATGATGCATAGAGTAGTATCCGCAGTACTCGCCGGCATGCAGCATTGTAGGTAGCGAAGCGATCGGTTGCATAATATGCCGATCACGCACGGCCCCGGGGACGGAATCGTATCATTCTACTAGGAACACCAACACCGCGCTACATAGTCGGGTTGGCTGGGAGAATCCGAGAGTAAGCATTGAAGAAGTCCGATAAACAGCAATTTCCGGAGGAGAGGTCGACCTCGCGAGAATATAGAGGGTCGAGGCCGTAGACGAGGGCACAGAGGCTTCGAGGATACGCTATATACCTTCAGTGCTGTCTCGCAACATGCGTATGGAGAGGTCGACCGAAGGAAGTCTGCCTTGTATGAGGGAAGTGTTCTAAGGTTGGAACCCCACCACCATCACACCAGTCCCCCGCTCCTCACTCGAAGAAGACCGGATTACAGGTAGTAGAGATCTCCTAAGCTCAGAGCCATGTGACCACGAGCGTTAGGCCAGCCATATTAGAGGATTTAACAACTTGTTCAGCTCTGAGGTCGATGGAGTCCCAGGTTTGGGGGAATGTGGCCTTTGATGCGGTAGTGTCGACCGGGATGGGGAATCTTGTAAGGAACGAGTTCTGGCTTGAGGACAATTTTCTTCCAGACCCAATAACTCGTGAGGAATTCGATCACCGCGGGGAGGACGGATCCGTGGCGACGAGTGTTCTTTTCCAGTGTACAGAGCTTGGTGCGTGCAATGACAAAGAAGCTATCATTCGGTGCAGGATTGGAAAAGGAGAAGAATCTAAGACTGAAGGCTCCAATGACACTAAACTTGTAATAGGTAACTGTTGAGAGAGCCATCTCAGTCCTAAAAAGTCAAGGTTGACCACTACATTTCCCTTACTATCACCTCTCTAAATCTCAGGAGGATACCTGCTACAGGCGCAACCTTGAGAGCTAAAATCGACCTGATCGTCGTCTTAGTTGGGCAGCCGAATGAAATATTCGTGAGGGCTATGGCCCATGGAAGCAAAACAGCACAACGCCGGCAGGTGACATGTGATTCGGGAATGGGCACTTGGAAGAGGTTGTTGTAGTATACTGCAAGCCACCGCCATCTTATACCTGCAGAGTATGATGGACCGATTGCTAAACCCGAAACCAAGCCGTCTCGGAAAGAAGTCGTGCTACAAATTCACCCTCAGAATTGTATGATATGCGCAGCCTTGAACAAATAGGCTACCGTGGGAAACGGTGACTCGGAGAAAGGCAAGTCGGCCACCACCAAACCCACAAACCAGTGATGACTACTATATATTGCGTAGGTATATCGAATGGCAGTGACAATGCGTGCATGAAGCCCTTTATCTTGCCCTGGAGAGGCCCTACCTCCAGGCCTATGGTTCATCCTACGGTAGGTAGCTGATAAATGACTCGATCATAACACTTCAACGCCAACAGCTTCACAAGGCCATTGAAGCCACGAAGCCCAGCGTGAGCCAAGATATCCACTGACAGCATGAACGATGTGTTTTCCAACTTGACCAACCATCCACATGTCGCGACAGCAGAAGTGTAGTGTCAGGCCATAGTGGGCAAGAATGATCAACGCCGCCGGGCGACGTAGCACGAGCAGGTCAATCATCTTCTCAGATATGAGAAGCGGCCACGCTAGCGTCGCTAGAGAACAGGAATTAGTACGGGCGGCTCGTATTTTCTGGGCGGTGTGCGTTTCTACTCAGCTCAGCATCTGGAACGTCTGCTGACCAACCGACTAAAGTATTAGGCGGCGCAATGGAGTGACGATGGCGAGATGTGAAGGGGGAGGCCGATGCAGAGTTCGACGAGAGAGTCATTCACCTACCGTAAACTTGATGAGCCGGTACTGGGTGGCCAGGTATATGTTCATCTAGAATGAATTGCAGCTGCTCAATGGCAAGGTGACAAGCCTCGGCAGCTGCTGGTGAAAGATCTGTCGAGTGCGTGACTAGCTGGCGAATGGCATCACACTCGGAGCCTCGTCCGTTTCTTAGGGCCAGTAGCTCGCACCACTGAAATAGGGTCTGTATCTCGGACTCCCTGAGTCGAGACCAGTGGTCGACAATGACCGTTCTCACGCCACGTTGGAGCCCGAAGAATTGCCCGAAGCGGATGAAGAAAGGCTCCGGATCGAGAGATAAAAGAGAAATGTCCGCAAGACCATGTATGCAAATCAGGCTGGAAAAGAGGAAAAGAGCCACGCAGGTGTCATGGTCAGGCTCTCGGGGCGCAGGGTTAAAGTTGGCCACAGCCCAAGTTTGAAGCCTGGTTGATTGATCGAGGTAGGAGCGAGATCTCTCTGGAACGACCTGGGTGCTGATATGGCGAGCGGCGAAGGCGAGAATGCCGTGCATTAAGTAGGACTTTGAGAAGGCATTCGAGAGGACCGTCCTCTTGAGCTGATCCGTAAAGGCGGTGTCCTTATCGATGAAGAGAAAGGTGCTTTGGGTAAAATGGTGAAAGAGCTCCAAGTGAGCGACGTTGACGAGGGAGTTGTCTGGAGCCCGTGCCGGTACGCTAGAAAGGGGCGGCGGTTCCCGTGATGCCTCTTCTCCAGGATGGGGCGACGTATGGTTGCCAGATGATGTACGGGAAGTCGAACGCGCCTCTACGGCGCGAGGTTGATCTACGGATCTATATGTACAAATGCGATCTGAGTTCTGGCAGTTTATACAACTAGGGCGCTGTTGGTCACACTACAAAGAGATATAAATACGCCTGTTAGCCTACATGTACACACACAGTGCCACTCCCTATAAATCCGAGGGGAAGAATGGATACATAGGCGTTATATGAAGATATAGCCAAATAACTCAGACTGGAACTTGCCCTAATATGACGGCGCCGGCACTCCTCGCATTTGGAACCTTTTCTTGTCTTTTTATGTGATCGCCGCAACATTTGATCGATTATCTTTATTCCAGCTGCCAGGAGCGTGATGTAGATATCAAGGTGGGTGTATGACAACACATGCCGCAGGAGAAAGAGTAGTTTCTTAATGAGCCTACTTAACTCCGATCCACACCCTTGGTGGGTTGGTGCCCTCTGAGTTACGGTAGCTTAAGTTATCCAGTACTGGAACCTGGGGAGGTTCGGATTTAAGACTTCCGTTGCTGAGGTTTAAGCATGCATGCTAGGTTAGGCGGCGTGGGGGAATATTTAGACTAGCTCCTGATTCATCCATGGATTCATCAAGACTGTGTGAATCATTCATGTGCTCTGTCTAACTGGACCAGACTACTGTATTTATGCCAACTATTTGTCTTGCTTCTTGCTTCTCGCTAGCGCTAGCGCTTTTGGTTCGAAGGGCTTTTGCCTGTGCGAAATGACCACGTTTGCCTGGATTCAGTTCTGTTGATTCATAACATGGAGGTAACGGTTTTACGGGATCCAGAAATTATGTAGGCGGTGCACAACTACGCCAAGAGACGTCCACGGTGCTTAGCGAGCATCTTAGCGAGTGTCTTAGCGGCACAGCTGTGTACGATTTGATGCCTGGAACGCTTGATTGGTTCTCGTTCTTCCCAGCTTCCCAGGCAGTAAAGCCACTCGCTGCCTAGCACGACTGACTGGTTGTAATTGAAGGCTATGTGACACCGAGCAGGGATGAAGGATGGCTAGGAAGCCTCGAGATTAGAAATCAGCCGTTGGAATAATCATATATATAGACTGACCATCAAGCACAGTACACCAACTTGCCTCTGTTCCTCTCGCTCTCTGTTACTTAGCACCTGATATTGCTCATCTTCATCACACAAGATAATCCATCATGGCATTCGGAGCTGTATCACGCCCGGCAGTGGAGCCCGTCATTGATGCGGCAACCCGGATTGACCATAGATGCAAGTACCATGTTCGAGATCTTGGTACGCGCTCCGTTACACTCTTTCCCACACGTGCCCACGTTGTTCGCGACATCAAAGATGTCCCCCTCAAGGTAGGTTTTCTTCACTTCGTACTCGTGCTCCTGCCGGGCTCCCTGGCATTTATGCTACCACAAAGCCCCGTGTGACATGCGCTGACCATTTACAGGTTGGGACAAACCAAATCGCTATCATAGGTCTGACGCCGACGTTGGATGAGAATTCTGTTAAAATTGACGGAACCGGCTACGCTCTGATCACCAACCTTGTCATTGAGCTTCTCCCCAACAGGGAGATATTTGACGATGTCTTTACCGAATCCGACGACATCGACGACAAGTCTGATGATTCAGACACCGATTCGCCAGAGCAAGACGACGATGACCCGGAGCTCAAAGCTGTATCGGACAAAATCCGCCAGTTAGAGGGCGAGAATAAGGCTGCCTTGGAAGCTGTGCGTAGCGCAGAAAGCCGCCTGAATATTCTGGAAGCTTACGGACGTTCGATGGCTGCCGGAAACGAAGGCCACTCGAAAACGCCCTTCGAGGATGGTATGAAGATCTACCAAAACGAGCGAGCAGAGATCTTCCGAGGCCACCGAGAAGGAGAGATTAAGGCGCAAGATATTCATAAGAAGATGCTGTCGTTGAAAAGGTTGGAGGGTCGTCTGCGCAAGCGCGTTGCAAAGTGCCGTGCTAAAGCCCGTGTAGCCAGAGACAAGGAGATAGAGAAGCAGCGCCGGAAGGATCTTGAGCAGGCGAAGGAGAGAGAACGTGTTCGAAAGGAACGAGAACTGTACTGGCCTAAAAAGGTCTACGTCATCACAGTCAACGTCGATGTTAAATCTACTCTTGACGATGATGAAGGGCCGACCCACGATGATGTTGACATGAAGACTTGTGATCTGACTCTAAGCTATGCGACTAGCCATGCTTTCTGGTCGCCCACCTATGACATGTCACTATCAACAACCTCTAACTCAGGTGTGCTGTACTTCGATGCTCGCTTGACAAATCAAACTTCGGAGACTTGGGACAAGTGCAACATCGCGCTGTCTACCTCGCCAACAGAATTCTATGGTCTTAGCGAGCCAGTTCCCACTTTAGTGCCATGGAACGTCTCTCTTACTCATGGGTCCATGTCTGAAACACCCGGAACCATGTACTCGAATGACGAAATGAGGAGCGGGGGACTTCCGGTCAGGGAACAGAACACCCGCTTCCAGCGCCACGAACTATTTGGAGTAGACGACGGTCCGCTACAGCGTCACCGCATTTCCAAGCCTCACGCGTGTCTAGCACCGGACTTTGCACATAACGCAGTCACTGTGAGGGCGGGAGGACTATTTGGTCCAGCACAGCCGGCCTTCGGCGCCCCAGCTCAGATAAGCGGCAGCCTTTTTGGTCAATCCTCTCCCGCTGCCGGTGGGCTTTTCGGGAACATGAACGCTCGACCCGCAGGTAACGGTGGGCTTTTTGGGAACGCCACTCAAGCAGCCCAAGTTTCCTCGGGCTTCGGAGCGCTTTGTCAAGCTCAGACAAACAACAACAACAACAACAACCCTACCGAAGCTCAAGCTCCAATCGACTTGGAACAACATACCGACTCCCCCGAGAAGGATGTTTCGGATGCTGACAACTGTCCTACCCCGGTTTCATTACAGCCGGACCTCGAGTTCGAGGAATCCAGCTTCGAGGAAACAGGGCTCACGACAACATATGCCTTGGTTGGCTTGAAATCGTTGTCGCCGTCGTCGACGACGTCAAGGCACCGTGTAGCTCGTATGGCTTACTCCGATGTGGTATTCAGCCATGTTGCTATCCCTAAACATAAGCGGGGCGTATTCCTAAAAGCTAAAGTCCGCAATACCAGCAAGCTCACTTTACCAAAGAGCCAGACTGGGCTCACCCTCGATGGAAGTTTTCTTGGGCGAGTTGCGTTGCCGCGTTGCAGTGCCGGGGATACCTTTACTCTCGGCCTGGGTATCGACCCCTCGATCCAGATTCTTTATCCCAAGCCTGAAGCCAAGCATAGCGCCAGTTCCATATTCTCCCTAGATAAACATAATAGCAGCCTGTTCACCCGGACCATCACCCTTGTGAACATCCGGGATAAGCCCCAAGGGAAGCCTGTGCAAATCACCGTGCTCGACCAGGTCCCCGTTAGTCAAGATGAACGGCTTAAAATCACGCTTGTAAAGCCTGATGATTTGGTTGTCGATGGTCCTGGTGCTTGCGCCGGCGAAGACACCGACGGCAATAATTTATGGGGAAAGGCGGAAGCTAAACTCAAACGTGGAGGCGAAGTAGAATGGACCGTCACTGTCAACCCCGGATGTTCCGCTAAACTCTGTCTGTCATATTCATGTGCTTTCCCTACCGGCACTCAGACTTTCAACTCTTAGATGTAGTTGCGCACGCAGCAATCCGCATGGCGCTTTTGCCCATCGCTGGATTGTAATAGATAATTGAGGAGGAAGAGGGGGGGGGTGCCTTTGCCTATGTGGGCACATCTGAGTGGGCCATGACTATGCTGCCAATATCACGATAAACGATTGTACTGAGTGGTTTGGAGTGCTGCGCGGAGGCTTGTCACCGGTCTTGAGGGCCGTAAATAGATACAATAGCTGAACAGATTGTGTAAACCTAAACAGTGCGACATACTCTCCATAACGTGATTATTTATAGCGTCTCATCAATAGCGAAATGTTGTTGAAAACATGCTACGTCTTCAACTATGCGCCTAGAATATGTGATAATAATTAAAGATCCTGCTATTGGAATGTTGGTGTCTTTTCCTGTCCTTTTTGACTTCTTTTTTTGAGACAATTGATGGTTGCCCTGGAACCTCACGCTGTAATTGTCTCGCTCGACATTAGTAGCAGCATATGTAACAGAAACAGACATCAGGGAACCCCCCAGGAATTTATCTACCGATAAAGTATCTTCTCCATTTCGTTTTATCTTGAAAAGTTAATGTGGATGCCAGGGTGGGCGCCCGGATGACGACTATTAAAACTAGCCGGATTCATCGGCAGTGCGAGCACCTAGGGCTCCGAGCTGTCTTGGAGTAATGCTAGAACAGGACCAGTCACCGCCTCAGGGATCCCCGGAAACTCCTAAAATACCTCACCGACCTCAAAATGATCGATAGTAGTTCAAAGAACGAATCCGATACGAGAAATGCATCCTATATATACTATGGTACATGTAAAGGAGGCTTAATAGCGCCTCTCCACATGCTGTCGCGTTATCGGGCGGGCGTGTTTGGGGAACAAGACCGAGGCTCCCGAGAATTAGCACATGAAGAATGCTGACTTACTTCCTAACCAAGGGGGACCCCTCTAATCCTTCCGCACCGTTCCGGCACTCCGAAACCATGCTCTCCAGATCTCAGACTGATTAACGTGACATGATGGGTTACGACTCTAAGTAGCAACATGGACCCCGCCCCAACATGAATAGGACGACTACGTAGTGATGTGCATATTTCGAGACGCTAACGGGACAGAAATGTCAGTTGACTTCGTGAGGGACCAAGGTCTTTTATGACATGTCGAACCACCGCCTCTCAGCTGTCTTCGGGACTGTTCACTCTCCTGCATGCCGGTATGAAACAATGGGGACTAGCGGAAAATTCGGCGGGGACGGCGGCAAACTCGTCGTCGTACGTCAGCTCATCGAGCGTACGACTTACGATCCGGACATGTTTGACGGATGTACAGTAGCTCGACAGTCATAGGTACAATACTACTAGGATTACACCGCTGTCGGGGTTTGGCCGAGGTGAGCCGTCACGTCCGCTCTACCATACCAGCAACCCTGAACTCAGCGACCGATTGATTTGGCATTGGTTCGGTATCTCTTATTCCCGCCAATTGCCCGGAGCAGGATGTTTCTCCGTATGCACTTGCTAACGGGCGCGTCGATCCTTATATAGTGGTAGAATTCGGCAGAGGGGAGACGAGTCTCTGCGAATAAACGGACCCCGAATACTGGACAGACCTGATAAGTTGGGACGGGGAAGCCCGGCCAATTGAACGCACTCGCGGCGACCAACGAGATCGCTTGGCTACAGACCGAATCCCAAGCCCGTGTGACTCTGTGTCAGAATTCGGCAGATAAAAGGTTTCGGAACCAGGTAATGGAAAGGGTTTGCCAAGTGGCAAATGCATTGTTAAGTAGCCCTCGGACCCCGTAAACCGCCCACGCTCAGACGAGGGTTGCGAGAGAAGAGTTGTCGTCGAAGTCAGGTCGTCGTCTTTTGCTCGACTTGGTGCTTACTTCGTAGCGTTGACAGAAACTGACGATTGTGGTCCGTACAGTAGGTACTGTATAGTAGGCATCTACCTAAACTGAATCGGTGATGAAGGAGGTTGTGGCACCGGCTCAAAACGCGACAATACTACCGTTTGCCGTCAGGCCTGCAGATCTTCCACACATTAGGGGTTTCTTGTGGAGATGTGGACACATGGCTACCGGTCATCAAGCCGTGTCCCTTTCTGAGATTCAAAGAGATCATCATTTATTCTTCTTGGCTTCGAGTGAAAGCCTAGTGCGGAGCGACCCCAGGTTATTTTGGAGTGCTTGCGGAGCTTGGATGTACATAAGGGTAGCGCAATGTGACGTCGCCTCGTAACATGGAGTGTCTTGATCTTGATCCTGGGTGACCCCGGGCATTACGGCACCAAGCCAAACCGCCCCGGCCGGCGCGCATCAATTGTCTCACTATCACCATCAACTGCGACGACTGCGCGATTATCTCTATAAAAAAGAACCGAGCATCCACACAATGTCCAGCTAGGTATTTAGACATCTATGCACATCGCACAGAGGGGCTGGGCGAAGAGCAATAGCCACATTCTATTTACTGTATTCGGAGGTAGCGAGATGGACACGACCGGGGTCCAATACAGCTGCCGGCGGGCGGTTATGTCCTAATTTTCACAGATGCCATCCGTGCCAGACAGCGAAGAGGGAAGGGGGGGCGGGGAAGCATATCGCTGATAAGTATGGCATATTCCCGTGTAGGAGAGTCCCGCGTCACAGGCTTGGCGGGTGATCAGTCCATGCAATAAGTGGTAATCCTGATCGCCCACTCCGGATTGACTCGGAACCCAACGTAAGCTGACCATTTCCCGTCCACTAGATACGCCCCTATCTAACTCGGTCTTCTCCAATTTCGGGTTCTGGGGCTGGTTGCGAGCACCGCATTGTACCTACCACAACAAACTTTCCCTTACATACGGGTGGATAGGTATATATACCCTACAAACAACCCTTATTCGGGGATTATATTGATGCGACAGGACCTAACAGGATCTAGCAACTTATGGTGAGGTTGCGCTCTGAAAGGGACTGTGATTTGCGGTTGCGAGAAGTGTCTACTTGGTTCGCCGAGTCGTGCGGGCGATGCGAGGATCAAGTCGGGATCCTGCCGCCCCAACGGTGGCGTGTTTCTAGCCAGGCTGTTACCTGTATCTAAATGAGTTTCCATTCTAGCAGACTGTAGGGAGCATGGTGTCTGCACCTCTAAGAGGTAAGAAGGGTGAGATGATCAGGATAAATTTTGCTTCTCTGTTGCGCATTTGTATTGTGCCCGAACGACGGCCGATTTGTACCATTCCTGCCGTCAATATGGAACTCGCGGCTGAACACCTGCAAACCAGCACTACTGGCATGGACCCATCCAAGCCATGTGATAGGAGCACGGACTCTCCTTCTATTTTTAAGTTGACGCCGGCTCAAGCGTGGGTTGAGGATGACGAAAAGATCGCCTACACTGTGGTTGTATAAGTCGCATCCGGGCACTGGACCGTCTGCTGGTGATGGAGGCGAGGCTGTCTGTCGAACCAACAATCCGTAAGCAACGCCGGGCACGTCCCCTTGTCTCATCCGTCTCCCACGAGGCCCATCCATCGCCGAATGGGGTCAGTAGGCTGGTGGGCTGGATGGTCAGCTTGCTGGGCACAGGTGGCTCATGAGCAAATCAAAGGCCAACTCCCAAGCCTTCGGGACTGGAGACGCAGACGCCAGGGTGATGGATGCATGTACCTGACTTTTCACATGCGATTCGCGTAGTCTTGGCCCAAATGCACTGCACACAAAATGACACAAGAATGGTACCTAAGTATAGCGATTGCATGCATCAAAAATAGAACAAGAATGGGGGGCCTCTTCCGCACTGCTGATGCTCTCTGGTAGGCTGCATCGCACACGGCTTGTATCAGTCTATACGTAGCACGTTTAAGAATGGGTTAAATTAGCAATGCACTATGTTTAAACAAAAACGTCGAATATTATAAACCCTATTCTTTCCACTCATTGAAGCTCGTGACTAGAGGCCCGGCAGCTGTAAGTTGTATATTGGGAGTGGCCTAGAAATGGGTTGTAGAAGGGATGGAGAAGGTCTACATGAGCTACCCGTGCGGGGTCGTTTTATAGCACTGTCCAGTTGTACCTGCCACACAGCCTTGAAAGAGTAGCGATTGCTACTATGTGCCTAAGTATGTATCGCATAGAAGACGGTAGGTATCAAAATGTTTTCGCGGCTGGGGGGGCTCAAGTAGGTACCTACATGTAGCCAGGTCATCGACTGGACCACGTATCTAGCAATTTTGACCGTTAGCTTGGGTAGGTAAGTACACGCATACACCCAAGGTAGTACAGATGCTGCTCACTGGCCGCGAAGAGGCAGGGTGCTGCCGGCGGGGGGGCGGGGGCCTTTAAAACGGACGGTCAGGTAAAACTATGTACCTAGGCGCGGCCGGTTTAGGCACGAGCAGCTCGTGGCCGACCTCGACAGCACCTGTGTGCAAGCGCTAGACCACGGAGGTACGTACCGCTTGGCAACTCCCGTAGCACCTAGAAACCCGTACAGAGGCCGTGGCAGCATGCCCCCTTCGAGCTTCCCAGCTCCACAGAATTTCCCATCATTTTAAAAAGAAACCAGCCATCGACGCCGGAGACCCGTGAGCCCGAGACCTGCCCGCCTGCCGCCCACCTACTTCTACTAGGTTCTATTGCCTCCCTACAACCCGTACCAACCCGTACCAACCCGTACCAACCTATATCTACAGCAGTCCCGTACGTAACATGGAAGCAGCAGCCTCCTTACAACCTTTAGGTCATCCTCGACCCTTCTGGTAGCAAGTAAAAAGAAAGCAACCAGGCCGGCCAGCCAGGGTTTCCGTGTCCCGACCGACCAGGACCGGCTCTGGAGTCGACAAAACCAATGATTGAATGGTTTCAGTGCCTGTACTTTTTCTAGTCCTCCTTCCCTCTCTCCGATCTGAGCTCCTATGATTTTCTCTCTTTTTCTTTTCTAGTGGTAGGCAGTCACCCCAATTATAAACCCTCTCTCGGCATCCGCTTCCGCACGTTCCCGAAAACACGACCCTTTCCTCGTCTCCGTCGCCTGATAATCGACACACGCCCGCCCTCGTGCGCAACAGCCATCAACCAATAGTTGGCGGATCAAGTCTTATTGCCGTCGTCATTACCAATAGTAGATAGAGTAGTAGTAGCGATTTGTACCTGTCTGCGCACCTACGTTGTTCTTAGGCACTTTTTGGCCATCAACGCCGCACCACTGCCATCCCGGATTCGTATGGACCCCGGCGGGAGACGGCAGAAGGAGAGGAGGAAACAAAAGAGGGGAGCAGAGAGTGAGTGAGTGAATGAATTAGAGAGGGAGAGTGTGTGAGAGGAGAGGATCCCACGTACTCGTGCCGTCCATTCATGGTTCGCCCATCCACCCATCCATCTCTCCATCTCTCCCTCGTAGGCGTCGTACCCGCCTTGTCCGCCCACCCGTGCGCACCCGCCCACCAACAGCCGGTCCGAGTAGCCATAATTGGCGAGCAACTTGGCTTCTGGGGTTTTCGCTAACCTACCTGTCTGTTAGCGCCTGAGCCTGTCCGCCGGGTCTGCCTTCTCTACCTGCCTGGTCCTCCTCCGGATCGTCTCGTCTCGTCTCGTCTCAGCTCATTTAGTCCACCCCCCTCCCCTGTTTAGCTCCCGGCTCTCTCTCTTCTCTCTCCGTCTGATTCCAGCATACGTACGGTCCTGCTCCTGCTCCTGCTCCTGCTCCTGCTGCTGCTGCTGCTGTACTTGCCTCCCACCACTACAAGTAGCCTAAGGTACCTACCTAACTTACAGCACGGCACAGCACAGCATCGCGGCATCTGTAGAACCTATAGGCTACCATACCTTACCGGGCCTGCCTGCTGTACCTACCCTCTGCCCACACCAGCACCCAGCACTGGCAGTCTGTTGGTTGGTGGGTTCTTTTCCTTCTCGCTCGAACCACCTCCACTCCCGACCGGGCGCCCTCCCTTCTCTCACGCGTGCCCACCCACTCGATCAAATTTAATCCACCGCACCCCCGAGCCACCACCGTCTCCTCCCCCGACTCCTCCGTTTACTTCTTTAATCTTCCCACCACCTTCCCACTGCTTCTCACCGGACCTGTGTTCGGCCCTTGATCATTCTGGTTCGTCACGTCTAACCCGCGCATCACCCTACCTGTGCTGCCCGTTCTGCCGCCATGGCATCCGTCGTCCGTGGCACGTCGCTGCGAGCCGGCGGCGCCTGCGTGCGCTGTCGCAAAGGCAAGACGAAGTGTGTCTACGATAATGGTCGTGCCCCATGCAAGAATTGCGCCAAGGGCATGCACGACTGCTATCTGCCTTCCGAGAGCGATGCCCGCCTTCATGGCCAGTCTCCAGCGAGGGCACCTCGTCCGCGAGAGGCTCTGCCAGGCGACCGCAACGCAGTCGCCACGAGCGACCGGCAGCAAACGGCCGCCGGAGCGGTTATACCACGCAACATTCAGACAAATAATGAAAAGTGAGTCACTGATTACGTCGCTTCTTTCTTCCTGCATCTCCACACTTTTCACTCTCTGTTCTTGTTTCCGTCGATATGCACCGGTCCTCTCCTTGCTGTCGTCGCCCTTGTTCTGCCTGGACGGTATGCGTCGGTGAGGCCAATATCGGCAACCATGAAATCGGGGCACACGCGCCCAGGTTCGATGGTTTTGCAGCTAGGTAGGGCAAGGCGCCTCAGTACCCACCAGCCCAGCCCAGCCCAGCGCGCAGCACGCGCATCACACGCATCGCGCTCGCCGCCCCCTCCCCTACCTTTCGCTCGTCAGCCATGCTTTTTTCGGGGGCTGATGCCGGCTGCGTCGCTTCGCCTTGGGATCTCCATCCAACTCACCATCGTTCCGGTCGCACCCCTTGCACTGCTAATTTATCCCCCCTGCTGTTCCCAAAGCACTGTGCCCGCTCTCTGCCCTCTCACCATCCACCCTACCGCTCCCCAACTAGTTGTAATTGTATTACAAAAACTCTCTAGAAATTGATCTGACCCAGTCTTGCTAACCGTCGACTTTGTTGCGTCCCCCATAGGTTAACTCCAGAACTGCTTGCAGAATGCGAGAGAATCATTAACAAGACGCTTCCGTCATGTGTCGCATTTCACAAACCTTCTTTCTTGCAGAAACTCAAGGGCGGCACCCTCGAGCCTAGTATTATCAATGGTCTCTTGACGTGTGCTGCACGGTAAGTGCATTCTTTTATTTTGAGAACAGCCCGTTATTTTACCTCCGGAGTCCGTTCAAGTGACCCGTCATCCTTCGGACCATAAACTACTCCAATTTCCGGTGGTGGGTCCTGTCACCCATGTTGTGTTACTAGTCCAATGGCTGCGCATCTCGTTGTCGCCCAGACTTTGTCGCGGCCGAGAGTGCCCTCCGCTTATCCCTAGTCTCGTCATCTGCGCCTTCAAACGCCCACCCCCGGTTGCAACTGTGGCCCAGTCCTGCTAACATTGACTCCATAGGAGTTCTCCCGTTCTGATTCGCCGCTTTGGCAATCAGGGCGGCGGTGCGTCGGCAGCCGCCGAGCATTTTGCCGTCAAGACCTTCAATCTGGTTATGCAGAACCTCGATAACCCGGGCTTGGCAGATATTCAGGCTCTATGTCTCCTGACCATCCATGAATGGGGCAATAGAAATGCCGTTCGTGCCTATATCTATTTGGGACAAGCTGCTCGCATGACTCAGATGTACCGCGTAATTACTAGTCACCAAAGCCGAGACCCAGATCAGTTCATCAAGGATGAGTCCTTCCGCCGAACTCTGTGGCTCATCTACATTCTCGATTGTTTCCTGACGAGCAGCCCCGGTCGCCACCCGGCAGTCTCTCGCCATGATGTCAAGGATGTACCTCTTCCGTGCCCCGACATGAGCTACAACTTCGGTACGCCTGCCTTTGTTCGTACCTTGGCGGGCAATCCTCCACCAGGCCTCCCCCAGGGCACACCTATGTCCGAGGTAGGCGAGTTTGGTCACATTGTCATGGCCACGCAGGCCTGGCGAAATGTCGTTGAGATGCTGACCACGGTCACGGTCGATACGTACTCCGAGGAGCAGTGTCTCTCGCTAGAAGCCGGTATTGAAACCGTGCGCAGCTCTCTCCCCATGCATTTCCTCGACAAACCAGGTCATATCAATCTGCACATCACAATGGGAAGCGGATTCACATATGCCATGCTTCACTGCTTGCTGCACTGTGCTACAATCATGGTGCATCGCCGCAGGCTTCTTCACTTCATCCAAACGGAAGGTTTCAAGCACGAGACTTGGCGCATGGCCCCTCATTTGCATGCTCAGACAGTGGATCGGGTTTTCGCTGCGTCGCATACTGTTGTCTCGCTGCTTCTGGCCCTCGAGTCGAACGCTGACAAGGATTCCGTGCCGAACTTTCCACTTGTCATGTTGTTCTCCTGCTTCACTGCCTGTGCCACCGTGGCCTGGTTTAGTCTGAAAGGCCTGACCCCAGTCGATATAAACGAGACCGCCGAGGCAATTGTCGGAGATGGCATGCGCTTCCTCCAAGACGGTGCCGGTACATGGGTGCTTGCTGTCCCTTGGTATCGCCATCTTTCGGTTATGGCGAAGGTCCTGCAGAATGGCGATAGAGAAGGAGGCCGAGCGGTCACGGAACCGGCTCCGCCATCGATCAAGGAGGATACGGCGAGCCAGCCTGATAACAATCTCGAGGGCATCGATTATGTGCGGCATTCATCGGCCAACCCTCAAGAGCCGGGAGAGAGCAACGGTGTCGACCCCCCACGCAAGTCCGGATTTACCACGATCAATGGTGGATCTGTGGGCACGTCAACACCAGCGACAGGAACGGCGAGTCCGCCGGCGCAGCACAAAGCAGAGTCTCCGGTGCTCCCGACGTCAGATCGCCCGCAGATCGACCCCGCAACGGGCGAAGTGCCCGCTGACATGACTGGCGCTGAACTATGCGCGGCGTTTGAGCGGCAACTTCTTGACCTAGACGATCTTGCTGCTTTTATGGGTGGCGGCGTCTGACAGTTAAAGAACTCTTTGCTTTGCCTGATTACAAAATTTGCCGATTCTTCAAACTCTTGATGAGGCGATTGTATCTGGTCAGGCGTGTATGCTATGTTGCGTGGGAATGATTTCGGCCCGGCGTTTTAGGACTCATATGTACACGGGCTCCCACCCCGCTCAAGCCTGGTCCCGTTTTAAGCGGTCCCTGGTCAGTGGTGCCGTCGCGTGTACACGTAGGGGATGGAGTTCGGAGTGACGGTTGTTTATCACGGTCATCTGTTATACTGTCTCGGATTCATTGTGGACCAAATGAGATGGTCAAAATAGCCATCAACGGACCTACCGCTATTTGGCTTGGGTGGAAGTAATTGCTGATATGGCTTCATCTGGCATCTGCCACATGGGACTACGCACGCACGACGGAGTTGTTGCCAAGCTGAGAGCAATGACGGTTCTGAATCGTTCCTGCAGACATGTTGGGGAATAGAAATGTGGTGCTGTCACAGCTTTTATAAGGCCGTATGCTGGCGTGTCTCGAGTTTGAACTTTGTTTGTACTATAGGATGAGGCGGATGATACCAAAGGCTGCGTAGGGTAAGGCCGGTCTACTTGTCGCGGGTAGGACAAGAAACCTGCTGAAGGCGGCACATTGCAATATACGCAAAGCTGTAATTAATGATGTAAACATGGCTGCCTCTATCTCCGAACATGTGCTCAAGTGACAGTGTTGCACTATTCATAGAGAAGTGCTGACGGATTAGCTGTGATAATTCCTATCGCTTCAAATTGCCGCACTCGCATAGCAGGGTGGTCACGTGCTGGGGAATTAACCTGTCATTTTGATAGGGCTGGTATGATAGTGCACTGTGTCTATAGCTTGAACCCATCATCCCAATACCGTAGACCAGACCGTCTAACCATCACTCTTCTGTAAACATGCCCGAGTCAAAAGTAACATCAAACCTTACTGTTCGTTAACTTGGCCATCAAAGGCAATGACGCGGGTCGCCTCTTATTGTTTATGTGAAGATGGAGACCACGCGCCTCACGCAAGGGACGAAGCGACGATATCCAGGAGAACAGACAAGACGGAGCAATTCTAATGGCGATGAAAATATAGCCTCTGTAGAAGGGGGTGCGCCCGTCGGCGCCTCTCGTGCGTACTCACAACGTACGCTGCGAGCTCGCTTAGGCAGCGGTGGAGTCGCCGCTGTTCTCAGCCATTCCAAGCATGCCCCGGAAGATCGCGGCGAGGACTACTTCCGAGACCTGTACTTAACGGAGCCTAACTTCTATCATCTCGGCATGAAATATTCAGAGTTCGGGGCCATGCTCACCGACGGTGCCTACCTGGACTTCGCAAACCCAGCGGCCGTTATGCAGTTGACCAAGACGCTCCTGAAAGAGGATTTCGGGCTTCGGATCAACCTTCCGTCGGATCGCCTGTGTCCGCCGGTGCCAAATCGCCACAACTACATACTATGGCTGAAGGATCTGCTTGACAGCACATCCTCATCGTACTCGGAACAGTACGAGCCGGAGCGAAAGGTTACGGGCCTCGACATCGGCACAGGCGCGAGTTTGATATATCCCTTGCTAGGGTGTGTTCAGCGCTCAGCATGGTGCTTCGTCGCTACCGATATCGACGTGGAATCGTTATTTAGTGCGCGTGCGAACGCCCGCTTGAATCATCTCGAATCCCGCATTCGCATCGTGGATCGCGTCCCCCCGGAGCCACTCATTCCATTAAACGACTTAGACATAGACAGTATAGACTTCGTCATGGTGAATCCCCCATTCTACATTTCGGACACGGAGCTGCTCGACCTCGCCGCGCAGAAATCACAGCCACCGCATAGTGCGTGCACTGGCGCGCCTGTCGAGATGGTCTGTGAAGGAGGAGAAGTTGGGTTCGTCCAGCGGATGATCGACGAGTCTTTGGTTCTTGAGGGGAGGATTCAGTGGTATACAGCAATGCTGGGCAAACAGTCCAGTCTCAAGGTCCTTATCGAAATACTGAAGAAGCATAAGATCAACAACTTCGCTGTCACCACCTTCATCCAGGGAAGCAAAACACAGCGGTGGGGTTTGGCATGGAGTTTCTTAAGTAGGCGACCTTCGCTATGCGCAAGCCGTGGGCTAAGCCCTGCTGCTAAAAAATTGATGCCTCCAATCACGGAAATCACTATCTACAAGAGTGCTCCCCAGGTTCAAACAGATCCCATCCCACCACTCAAAAAGATGCTCTGTGACATGGTCGAGTCCCTAGACCTGCGCCTGTGGGCTTGGGATGAGCGACGTCTCCGCGGTGTTGGTTTCTCTCAAGGCAATGTCTGGAGTCGTGCTTATCGGCGGAAGAGAGCCGGGGAGGACGCGGTTACAAAACCTGAGGTCGTACTTTCTTCACCAGGTGTCGCAGACTGCGCTTTTGGTTTTTCTCTCTCAATATTGCCAGAGAGTCTAGATAAGCCAAGCAGCAGCACAGCTGTTCTCCTCCGCTGGCTGCAGGGTGATGACGAATCTCTATTCGAGAGTTTTGCTGGTGTGATTCGAAGATGTCTTCGAAAGGATACGACCGACTCGGCCTAACTCAGGCGCTGAAACGAAGATGCTTCAAATGAGGTTCAGATCGTTCAGCTTTCGCGCAGCGTCTCTATGACCTGATCCAGCCACCAGGCATGAATTCGTACATCATCCGTCAGCTCGGGGTGGAAGCTCGTGCCGAACACGTTGTTTTGTCGAAGAGCGACTATGTTATCTTCTTGTCCGTTCGATGGGAACTTGGCCATAATCTCGATGGCCTGTCCCCGCGAATCGTCCCGGTGCAGTATCTGATCCACGACGGGTGCGCGAATGAAGACAGCCGGGAATGGAGCTTGCTTTTCTGTTTCCCCCTGGCGAAGGAATGGCAGGTCTACGTCTTGCACGAAGCTCTGGAGCTGACGTCCAAAATGATTCCGATGCACCTTGACGTCGAGACCCCCGATGAGTTCTTGCCCGCCCCTTTTCGTGGCACTGGCCTGCTCACAGAGTAGAATCAAGCCAGCACATGTACCCCATACAGGCTTCTTAGATACCCTTAGTCGAGGAGTCAACCGATTAGCAAAATGAAACAGGAGAGAATGCATCATCAAGTTATCGTGCTGGTGCGATCTAGATTCCCAGGGCAAGAACTCACTTGACGAACTCTCTCAAGGGCTCTAGCAATCCAGACTGCGCCGCGACGAGCGATAACGTCGTGCTCTCCCCGCCGGGCAGGATCAAAGCATCGCAAATGGCAAGCTGCTCCGGCGTGCGCACCTCGGTCAGATTGACCAAAACCCGCTGTTCACGGCCAACGGATAGACGATCAGCGGCTCTCCGTAACAGGCCGAGATGCTCGGCGAAGCCTCCCTGAAGAGCCAGAACGCCCACGGTGACCATGATCAGGGGAGGGCGGTTGACCGAGACTGCAGCGGCCACGTATTTGGATATCCCCGACTTGTGATACGTCGGAATTGAGATTAAATTATATGTGCACTAACTGGCACAGGCGGGAAACGTAGGTATGTATGGAAAAGATGATAATGCGCCACATGTGACAGGCGGGGATGATAGCGGAACGAAACGCGAAGAGTAGTAGGAGACTTCATGTTCGGCATACCCCGGAAACCCACGGAGCAAGGCTATGTAGACCATGTTAGCGTTCGTGCACGGGTATAAGCGTCGGTGTCACTACCGACGGTCTGGTATCGGCATTCCATCTGCCTGCCGCATGCATATACAAGTGCGCGTTGGGCGAAGAACCAACGATTGTCGCGCCGAGGTCGGCGCCCGTCGCGTCATACTCCATGCACTATTAAGTAAGTACTCAGGTTGTGTTACAGGCAGTAGCGCGCCCTATGCAGGGACTGCAGGGACTGCAGGGACGACTCATGTGCACATTTAGTGTCCTTTTTTGGCTCCTCGGCGCTCCATACACTTCCGCGGCAGGTGCACCCAGACGCCCTCCACGGCCGTCTTCGCCCTCGGGGTCTGACTACCTTATCCGGCTTAAGCCGAGTCCACTGCCGGCACCTATGTCCTGGCGAGTGTCCTGGTCATGGCATTCCGCCCACGTCTTAGACTCGAGGTAGGCAGTACATGTAGTCACACTGGGACCCTGGAAATCACCGGGCCGGCTGAGGGGACGGTGTCGGCTCTTTCCCCCTCTATCATCTACCTCGGACTGTCTTGGACAATTCATCTGTGACTCAACAGCATCCCCTTGAAAACCCGAGCGAGACGGGCGAGCGCAACTGACGCCCAATCTTGCCGCCCCCAACCTCCCGACCTCCCCAGAGGATCACCATTCCGACAACAAAACCAGTCAAGTAAAGCTACCACTTCACTTCATCATGACGAACGACTCGACCGGCGCGGGCGCAGGCGCGGGCGCCACCACGGCCGCGGATGGCAGCACCAAGGCCTCCTTCACTGTCAAGGCGGGCCTGGCGCAGATGCTCAAGGGCGGTGTCATCATGGACGTCACCGACGCCGCGCAGGCCCGCATCGCCGAGGACGCGGGCGCCTGCGCCGTCATGGCTCTCGAGAGGGTCCCCGCCGACATCCGCGCCGAGGGCGGCGTCTCGCGCATGTCCGACCCGGCCAAGATCAAGGAGATCCAGGAGGCCGTCACCATCCCCGTCATGGCCAAGGCCCGCATTGGCCATTTCGTCGAGTGCCAGATCCTCGAGGCCCTCGGCGTCGACTACATCGACGAGAGCGAGGTGCTCACGCCTGCCGATGACGAGTTCCACGTCGAGAAGTCCGTGTGTACGTATATCATTTTGTCTTTCTCCCAAATTTTCTCGCTGTGAAGCCGAGCGAAAAAGAGTGATGTACCGCTGACGCGTAAGCCTTGCCACCACAGTCAACGCGCCCTTCGTCTGCGGCTGCCGCAACCTAGCAGAAGCCCTCCGCCGAATCACCGAAGGCGCCGCCATGATCCGCACCAAAGGCGAGGCCGGGACAGGCGACGTAGTGGAAGCGGTGCGCCACATTCGCACCGTGAAGAAGGAGATCGCTGCCGCGCAGGCCGCGCTGCGTGAGGGCGGTGACCTCGCCATTCGGCAGCTGGCGCGGGAATATGGCTGCGACGCCACCTTGCTGAAGCAGACGGCCGAGCTCGGACGGCTGCCCGTCGTGAACTTCGCCGCCGGAGGCGTAGCCACCCCCGCCGACGCCGCGCTCATGATGCAGCTGGGGTGCGATGGCGTCTTCGTCGGCAGCGGCATTTTCAAATCTGGAGATGCGGCGAAGAGGGCCCGGGCCATCGTCCGGGCCACGACACACTTCCGAGACGCCAAGGTCGTGGCCGAGTGCAGCGAGGGCTTAGGCGAGGCCATGGTTGGTATCAGTGTGAGGTCGTTGCCGGCCGAGCAGAAGCTGGCTGGGCGAGGCTGGTAAAAAGTGAAAGGTGAGATATTCTAAAAGCGGTCATTCAAAAGCGGAAAGAGACCCAGAGCTAGAGGAAAACGAGCGTTGAGGATCGCACATGGCATGAGGTGCGGTGTATTTTAGACCAAAAATGGGCGGCCATGAGTTACTTATTTATGCTAGAGCGCTCATCTTGACATTCAACACTACTGTCAGACATATCACCTCTGTTCACGCTTCGCACAAGTTATAATTCGCCTGGAGTGTTATATAGCACTATTTTAGGCCTCTTGGCCCTATTCAGACTGATGGCTGACGAAGATCAGAGAGTCGGCTATACTAGGGTGTACTACTATTCAAGGAGGCGGGAAGTAGCTGGCCTAGGTAGCTACTACAACGCACTTGATAGCTTTCTCGAGAGATTGCATCTTCACGAATCCCAACGCACGACTTCGCATACCCACACTCCTCGGCACAATACCAACTGCCTATCGAGTATCGCAACTCACAACGATACCCTAATCTCCCATCAAGCCGGCTGGTTGTTCCAGATAGCATCGCTCAGAGTCTCATTCGGTGTGATCCAGCCTCCCAAGTCGGGCTTCGCGCGGATGACCAGGTCAGCGACCATGCGCCCGAAGACGACCTCGCCCCAGGGGTTGAGATGCGTCATGTCTTTCATGTCGTCGCCCCAGTTATACGCCCATGACGCGTCGCGGCCGATGGCGTCGACGTAGGCAAGGCTCGCGGCATTGAGGTCGACGATGGCGGACCCCGTCGCCGCCGCCGCCTCGATGGCTGCTAGACGCTGGTCGTGCAGGGAGTCGGTGGCGTTGTGGGGGTCACCGGGGAAGACGCGCCGCGTCAGCGAGGAGACGAGGAGCTTTGGGGAGGGGGTTTTTCACGTTGGTCAGTTCGGATGCGGGGACGAGATAAACGTTTCCGGAACTTTGGGTGTCAAGAGGAATGATGATCATATACTTACTGCTTTGCCACCTAACGACTTCACTTCGTTCGCGAAGTTGATCAAGTTCTGCTGGTATTCCCTGTTCGACATCCGGAGTCAGCTGGCCAGCTAGCGATTGACCAACAACGCAAGCCGCAACAACTTCAACCGCGATGTGATACTGGAGTGCCCAACTGTCCAAGTCCTAAACGGGAGTGGGAAAGCAAAACTGATTTTTAGAATTCGTACTCGAAGGTAACACCACTCTCCTCCTTCTGATCGTTGTGCCCGAACTACGATATTAGGACCTAAGTTAGCCATCATGTCTTCATAGAATGCCACACCCCCCTTGCCTTGTCTCGATCCTTCCTTTAACGCACTTACACTAATGGTCACGTAGCAATCGTACGCGCCCGCGTTCTCCTTCAAGTGCGAAGTGACATTTTCCCAGTTTCCCCTCGCGACGAAAGACTTCGTCGTCGCGCCGCTGAGGCCCATGTTGAGGCCCCAGGCCGGCTCGAGAAGCGGAGCGAGCAGCCCGTTGCCCCAACCGCCATCGACTGCCGTCGTGGAATCACCGGCGAGGAAGAACGCCGGCGTCTTTCCTCGTCTGTACCCGGCTCTGCGATTCACGGGTGGCATGCTCGCCGCCGCCGCCGCCGTCGCCGTTGCTACCGCTACGCCGACGACGAGGAAAGCCGCTTTGGTCCACGAGAAAACCATTGTTCGATGTCGCTTGTTAACGTACCCCATGCCTCGGGTAATCCACTAGATTTAACGAACCCCATGGTCACGAGTTTGTCAATACAGCGTCATTTATATACGGGGTAGTTCGAGAACAACCGCCGTATTGTCGTGGGGCGTCGCGACATAAATACCCCGAGGGATCATTTCGCATCAGGACAGTGTACCCCGACGTAGCAACGCAGCACGGTCGTCCCCAATGGGCCGGCTCAGAGAAAGCACTTTTATTGTTGGGCCTTGGCAGGACGGGCGGAGGGGTATATCTCGCAACATAATCAGCCGAGATACATACACAACACAGCTGATCTGCCATTTTTACGCCCTTCCCCATTGCTGAATCGGGAAGCTTCCCTAGATTCCCCGCCCACGGACATCTGAGAGATCTGGATTAGATGATACCATTAGCTCCATGTCGCTCAGACAGCTCTATCTGACCTATCAATTTCTTCAGCTATACTCGGCGTAAACGAGGCGAAAAACCACCAGCACAAGAACAAGAAATTGAAAGAGACTAAGGGTAGCTAGATGAGCACATGGCAACAGCACTTTTTAAGTCGGCGCCTATTCATCCCAGCAATAACGATGATATTCATTATTAATACAAATAACTATTACTAATAACTAAAATTACTTTCGTGTCCCGACCCGAAACACCTACGCTATTCGTCCGTCCGTACGCTCGACACTTGTTTCCGTAGCTGGGAACGAAGAGTACCGGACTCCTTCAAGCATAAACACTCTCGGTCCACGCGTTTACCTGTAACCCTGTCTCGGCCATGTTTGCGTCTTTCAGGAAGTCCAACGGCATCCAGACAAGGTGGCCTTTGACTTGATCAAGCTTCTGGCGGATATCGTCTGGCGGCAGGAATCTATCAAAGATGTGGCCCGCCTGGACACCCTTCGGCGGCAGAAAGGTGTTGTAGTCGTCGAAGATTTTGACTGGGCACGCATTAGTTCCGACGCTCCCGCATAGATGGTCGTTCTCGGTCGCCTGGGTACTGTACTTACCGTAATCATCGGGATCCGCGTGAAATAGATGTCTAAAAGTCTCTGTATTTGTAGTGGCGTTGGTAGTCCATTGTTCCCATAGCGCATCGCTCATGGGGTCTTCCACAAACTTGTAGCTCTCGTCTCGATCCCAGATGTCGTTTGGTGAGTTTTCGCCCGGAGGCTGTGCATTAGGGTCGTTGCTCGCATCGTGATCCTGTGGCGGGAGTAAACCCAAGTGCTCCCGCCATAGGTAGCGTCGCAAGGTAGCTGCGTGCTTGCCGGCCTCGAATGGCTGACCGTCCATCGTGCTCTGAATCCTCTCCGTGTCTTCCATGACGATGGAGAGCTCGCTGTCATGATGACCTTCCTGGCTGCGGTCGTTCAAGTTGCTCGACCCACATATCACAACGCGATCGTCCACGATGAGGATCTTAGCATGAATGTACAGCTCCTCCTGTATCCAATTATGAACCTCTTCCTGAGTTTCGCCCTCCCACGACTCATCCGAAAGTTTGCCCGTCCCAGCCATAGCATGGTGCGCCACGCTATATGTTGATGTTGTCTCTTCACTGCTTCGCTTCGCCTCTTCGAAGCGCTGTTTGGCTTGTGCGCTATGTGTTGTCTCTTTAGACTCCTTCTGCTCCTCGGCCCTGCCCATATGCTCATCGCGCTCGCCCTCGACATCTGTGCTGCCGTGGATCCCGGAGCTCATAATCTCCTCGGCCTGCGCGCGTTGCACCTCATGGTACTCGACACCGGACCTCTCTTCCTGTTTCCGAATCGCGGGCGTTTTGTTGAGGCGGTCGTAGGATCGTAAGTTGAAGACGAAGATGTGGTCTGTCGGATCGACACCTTGAGCTCGAATCTGCTCGAAAATGGAGTGCTCACCACGGCAGATTGATTTGTACTGATAATCCATGATGGCGCGCGTTCCCACGGCAGCGTCGTCACGTAAGTCGCCAGCAAATCCGGGTACGGCGGGAATGATGATGATGACCCGGAACTTCCGGCCTTCCTTTCCAGCTCTGACGCACGCGTCCACAATAGACCTACCGATCTTATTGTGGACGGGCGATTGTTGGTCGCCCGTAGCTGTGATGAAGAACTGGTTTTCGATGTAAACGTAGTGCTGAGCGTTGCGGATCACCTCTGAATACGCATTTTGAATGGTATGGTCCTTAAGAATGCCGCTGGACCAATCGGCACTCGACCGGACGATCTGTGCATGGACTGTCCCCCGTTTATCGAGCTTCTTAGTTTCGAGGGGAGTCAAAGGGTGAAAGACATAGTCCCCGACAGGGCTATGCGGAAACAGAAATCAGTAAAATGCCTCCCCGAAGTACATCGGTATTCCAGACGGTTTCGGGGGTGGAAGTGATAACGGCGAATAGAAATAAGAACTTAGGCTATCGTACTGTTTAGGTCTCTGTACGCCGACTAAATCTTCGTTCTCCCCTTCACGGCCTCGGAGCATGATCCAGTCAAACCTGTCGTCGCGCTTATATTTGTCACGCTTCACAAAATTCCAGCGAAGGACGAAATGCTCGGCGATGTCATACACGCATGGTCCGATAACGCCCATTGCTACATCATGCCACGGCATCCTGCCATGCTCGGTCTTGCTCAGTTCGTTCTGCTTCCAATCTTGGACGTTTTTGAAGTCCATGATGCGATTGTTGTTGAAATCCTGGCCCGGCCACACTTCGTTGGCAACGCCTTCAGGATGGACGTCTGAGAGGGCGTGTTGGTGGTTGTCCCAACGACCAAAGCACAGATCCAGGCCGCCGATGAAGGCCATCTCGTAGTCGATGACGATGAACTTTTCATGATGAGCCCAATAGAACGTCATGTCCGCAGCGTTCTCCAGGACGTTGTGGTCGGGATGGCGCATAACACTGATATTACCGTACCCCGGGGAGCCCTTAGGACAGAGGCTCTGGAGGGCATGTTTCGTATGCTCGGAGTTGCAAGTCAGGGCAGCCTCGACTTCGCGATAGACGATGACGAAGATCTTCACACCTGCCTCGGCACGACGTTTCAAGATGGCGTCCAGTCGCCATTCCTGGTTATAGTAAGGGGGCCGCCTCAGGAATAACTCAGGGGACAGCCACCAATCTGCAATGTAAATGGTCTCTCTGGCCTGCTCCAGAGCCACCGATACGGCCTTTGATGGGCGTGTCAGTGTTGTCTCCTTGTCTACGTTTCGTATCTGGAGAGAGCCGGGGACGGTAATACGCACCCAGAAGTAGTCTCTCCCGTCGACGTACCACTTGATCAGGTTGCCGTCATGCTCGGGAAAGTATGACTTGAAACGGTGGCCGTCGGCGATGCCGTTGCGCTTCTCATCACAGGCAATCTCATGCTCTTCGTCGTGGCGATGTTGCGGATTAAACTGTGGGCACAGAGGATTGACATGTCAGTGAGAGGCCAACACCGACCTATGACAGCCGGGGACCGGGACGTACGATGTTTTTGAATTTCCCAATCCGGTGCCTGACATATATAGTTAGCTCTGGTGGAGGTGTTGGGACGGATCGACCAACATACTTTTTATGATTCAGGTTGACCTTGACGTCGTGCAGGTGCGTGTCTTTCAGCTTGTCCTTCAATTCGTGGAAGGGGTGCTTCAGCTTGTCTACCAGATGAGCGTGATCTCCATCATGGGCGTGGGACCCAGACATGGCAGCGGGCGGCGGTGGCGATGCTGCAACGTGGTGCTGGGGGGTTTTTGCTATTGAAGATATCGATAATACTATGTATGGTGTATCATAACACTATTCCCGGGCAAACTGCGAGACGAGGTGAAAAGCAGTTGTAGACGAGGTCGAGGGGAAGGGTGGAATAGAGTAACCTGGGTTACTTAGGCGTAGAGGCCGGCCGACGTCATAGTTATATAGAGTCTTTATCTGTCTACTTACCTCTGTAGGCGCCTGTCTTACCTACCTGGTAGGTACTTTGATCTGAATCAGTAAATGCCGTGGCACGTTACCCAAGTCCTTCTGCACTCCGTAGGCAAGGTACCTGATGACCGTAGCTGTTCTCGACCTAGCGGGAGAAAGCAAGTTATTTTCGTGGGATCTGCACAGCAGTTCGGATCTGAGCCTCACTCACAGCACTCACAGCACCCGCAGCCCTCTCGCTCGGCAAGATCGTGCCGAACCCATTACTTGATATTACTCGACCTTGTCTCCGAAAGTACCTACACACCTCAGTAGATGCCATGGCCATTCTAATAAGAATCCAGTGTTCCTGGTCTGAGTTGTGTTTATTTATCGGACGAGTATTTGGTATGCAGACTACCTTGTGGTCTGCAGGGAGCGGTTCTGAAATCTGCCATATAGATATCATAATCAGAAAAAAGGGTCCCAAGGTTCTGACCTGAATGTCCAACGGCGGGTAAAAAGTATCGTGTTGAAATGGTATGACGTCATACCGGACTGATAAACCCGGTCGATACGGGTATGAGGAGTTGGTGGCTGGACCCGTCATGGACTCGGCTACTTACCTACCTGGTGGCACGACCGTAGCGCTCTGTGGCGTATTTGTGGCGTGTCTGTGGCTGCCGAGCGTGGTGAACCCCGCAATGCTTGCCAGCTACCTACCTATGTACCTACCTAGCCCCTACCTAGCTTGGTACCTTATGAGCGGGGCATCTCGAAGCAATCAAGGGTGAAGGAGGGGTCCATCTCAGTCTGGAATCTGCTTGCTTCGAGTGCTTGCTGTGCTGTGTGTTGTACAGTACTTACAACACAACACCTCTTTCTGCAACTAACCCCTGGACCCATTGACGTCGACTGACCGCCCCTCCTCTTCTCCCTCTTCCTCCTCTCGTTCCCCAGGAGTCTTCCTTTTCTCGTAGACTTCTGCTTTTCCTCCCATACTCTCTTCCAACCGACCCCCGACCCGTGCTAGACTGGATTGACAGACTCGCCATAACCATGTCTGCTCCCGAAGTACCCCAGGGAGCCACCCTGCTCTCGACCTTCAAGCGCTCCTTCATCGATGTCCCCGTCGACGCCGAGAAAGACAATGCCATCTCGACCACCGAGTTCCTCGAGGCAGCCGAGTCCCTGACTACCATGTTTGGTACGCTCTGAACGAGAAAAGAACAAACGACCATTCGTCTCTAATCCAATGTTCCTAGACGCCCTTGGATCCATTGCCTTCTCACCTGTCAAGTCCGACATGTTGGGAAATGTCAAGGTGTGCCCACATCCACGCCGAATGAAATGACGCCGGCCCCTTCCCCCCCGGCGTCGGAAACCCGGCGTCTACCAAGTCTAACCGAAGACAAGAAAATCCGTGACCGCCAGCTGGCTGCCCCCGCTGAATCCGAAACTCTCCAAGCTCTCGTCCTCAACGAGCTCAAGGCCAAGTCCCATAAGGCTACCGAGGGTCTCGTGTGGCTAGTTCGGTACGCCCCACGGTGTGACGCGTCCCAATTATCATGTCTCAGACACTGACTTTCGTCTCGCAGAGGTTTGGACTTCACGTGTATTGCACTGAGCCAGAATGTGGCCAAGTCCGGCGAAGAGCTGGCCGACTCGTTCCGCGGCGCGTATGGTGCTACCCTCAAGCCCCATCACGGAATACTGGTCAAGCCCGTCTTTTCGGCTGCTATGAGTGCCTGCCCTTACCGCAAGGACTTCTATCCCAAGCTAGGAGCTGACCAAGACGCCGTCACCGCCGAACTGAGGACCTACTTGGCAGCGCTGGAGAAGATAGTTGCCATCCTCAAGGGGTTCCAGGGCCGCAAGGAAGCCAAGTGGTAGTCAACGGGTTTGAAAAGCAGTAGCTTGACGATTCACGCGCACGCGCGAGGTGGCTTCAGATGGCTAGAACGAATCAGACGGATTAGAACTACAAGGGCTTCAAGACGGCTGGTCGAAAATGAACGTGCAAAACAGCAGCAAAAACCACAAGGAATAGTTTAAAGAGTCTGCATCGGCTCTGGAAATGTGATTTAATACCCACATGCTAGAATGCCCGCTCGGCTGCTGCAATCGGATCATCTTGTTCGATATGTCATACGTCGCTAACTCTGGGTATTTGATGGCGTCAACAATCGAATACGAGAACTGTGTAAAAAAAGTCGGTATTCGACTGGTCGCCTAGATTAGGAATGCCCCGCCGGTGAGAGTTTGATGTCTCCAGGCACCCATGTATATTGCGATATGCGAAAATACACGTCAAGGCCGGGTTGGTTCCAATGGGTAGTTCGACACGATATCTAGTATAGCTGCACGGGATCGAATTAGTCGACGGAGGGCCGTGCCGCCAGACTTACAGTACACTGGATGCTAAGGCGGTAAGCAGGTATTGGACTATGGATGTAACGTTTGTTCAATATTGGATGATGTAATCAACCTCCAGTTCCAACTGTCACTATTCGTATTCAGGTAGATCCCCGTGAGGTCAACTGCCTGTCCAATTCCCGTCTAAATCCACTCCACCGCTCCGCTGATTATGCAATAGTCTGGCATAGAATTAGCTAGATAAGTGCATACTACTGGCTCCTCTATGCACCTAAAAGATCCCGCCGTTGCGCGCCACAGGGGGTACCTAATCGCCCGGGCATGGATGTTACGAGATCAAGCAATTTCGAAACATGTGACCAAGTTCGGCAACCTGCAGTCCAGCGCACCTACACTAACCACTCTTTACATAGTAGCTGTGGCAAGTGTTCTACGGTACTGGGCAATTTCTAAGTTGTCATGGGCATCTGATACCTACACTACACTATTCAACCCATGTCAAAATGTTGCGGTTAACTCGGTGGCTCCCGAAATCAACAATGCTAACCGTAACCGCATGACTGGACTTACTTACAACCTGAACAGGGGAGGGTGATTGGCTACATGGAGCCTGAAAGCTCGTATTGCTGACAGCAAGCTCGATTTTCGTACCATCGCGACACTGTCGGAGAGATGAATCCGTCGCCTCATTGCCGTTCTGTCGTTCTGCCATGACAATTACCGCCCTAAGGCCCGCGGGGCTGACGCGGGTGCCGATCGTCATGCCACAAGAGACTTCGTGTCGTCGGCTATATAACGGTCGTCCGTCCGACTGGTGAGGCCGAACAACATCCTCTCATCACACAGATCGTTCTTCGCCACCACTGCAGATCAGCCAAACTGCCTTCAAGCGTCTGATAAACAACTCCAATCCTACACAATGGCCATGTTCAAGACTCTTTTCGCTGCTGTTGGCGCCGCCAGCATTGCTTCTGCCGCCCCCCTCGAATCTCGCCAGGTCATCCCCAACTACCCTCCCAACGAGCTATCGGCCGGATTCCGCCTGGTTGCCAACGTCACCGATCCGGCAACCGACCTCACGCCTTCGGTCGATGGTTGGGAGTTCCAGGGCATCCACACCGGTGCTGGCTTGAACGATGCTGTCCTCGCGTCCGGGACCGGCAGAATCTTCTACCACAACGGTAAGTGGCAACCCCCGACTCATCCACGTATTCGGGACTAACAATGTCTATCAGGCACTGCCGCCGAGATCCGCTTTGGTCAGGGAAGCATTGTAAGCGACAGTGGCTCGCCGCCTTTCCCCGAAGGCATCTACGTGCAAGGGGAGGACCAGTTCGACGCGACCTACCCTGCCGAGCACAATGTCGCTATCAACGTCGGCTCCGGCACTATCGGCGTGTCCCTCCTGTCCTTCCCTGATCCTTACTTCTACCTCACCGCGCGTGCGCCGGGAACGTTTGTCGCCTGCCCGCGGACCGTCCCGTACTACAATCAGGAGTTCATCGTCGTGCGCTTCGCCTACGACACCTTTGACCCCGACACGGCCCTTTCCGTCCGCAACGTCCCCGAGGGCTGCACTGCGATCACCCTGATCCCCGAGTGCGACACCTTGGCTGAACTCCCGGAGGGTAGCCTCTCTAGCCACGAGTTCGTCGAGAACTCCAAGTGCTACAAGGATGTCTCGGCCATCAACTGGCCCGAGTACGGACCTTAAAGTCCCCGGTAGGTATCGGGCAGCCAATGGGGTTCCTAAACCACGCGAGCAAGTCGGAGCAGGAGGCAGACCAGGGGATGATGGAGATGGAGGTTGGCAGGATTAGAGAAAAGTGAGACACTGTAATACTGATAATCTTAATAGATACATCACATACTTATGCTAGTGTACAATTAATAGGAGATGCGTCGAGCTGCAGTGACGGAACAAGGATGGTAGAGATTGAAATCATAAAACTTGAAGATTGTGTCACAATCTTGCAAGTGTCGCACCTGTGCAAGTTAATTCGAAGAACGCATACATCTTCTTCATGCCCTTATCGGACTCGCTCTTGACTTGCCTGGAGTCGCTAGCGTTGCAGCTCTAGGCGGATTCGCATCAGAGGCTTTCGAACCTCTTTAGGTCCCCAAGTCCTGGTATTCCGAGTATATCGCCTTAGCTTGCAACAAAATTGTCGTAGTGAAAGCTTAGTGCTATGATCTAGTAGGAATTAGTTACATAAAGACCCGAGTCCTTCTATGTACTCACCTAGCTAGGAATCACTTAAAATTTAATAATATTGAGTTCCTACCCCTATCCTTCTACCCAGAAGTAACCCACCTATAATAATTATATCTTCACTCAACTGTCGCGGATAAGTGGACACATATATTCCGCTGTTGCTTCACGAGTAACAATGGCGTCGTTTTATTCCGTGATAAACCCCTCCAACAGCTATTGATATTCTAGGCATTAGCTTTGAAGATTTGATGTGTTAGACAAGTAACTTCAGAGGTAGGTTAAGCTGTTTTAATTGGAACAGACGAATATCATGGAAACTGAGCATTTGAAGAACCGCTCACCGGGTTTTCGTGAGATGTATTTAAAGAGGCGACAAACAGATATATGGCGACTTGTCTGGGATGAACCATACAAATGAGCAAGCCCAGAGACTTGAGCGTAAGCGAGACAAGTCTCGTGCTGAGAAAAGAGGTGTTCTTTAGGTTAATTAGAGATATTTGAGGTTCGGGTCCTACCTTTATGGTCGCTTTAAGGAGCGCTTCCATTACTTTTACAAACTTGATACTCTTCTTTGTTGTGGGAAGGGTCGGTTTGGCATCGAAAAGATCTCGCCTGAGCTCGTCGGGTTTTACATCTCTTTAAATCTGTCTAAGGATTCCAGTACCACTTCGAAAGGCAGGTGCTAACATGGGATGGTATTCAAAATGCACACCACACCTTGCGAACGTAGATCACCCGCAGTGGAGCTGTCCCGCCGTAAGCAAGGCCATGTGATCCAAGAAGCACGACAAGGCACATCATTATTAGATGGCAGCACCAACAGAGGGCACTGCCAGGGTGGACCTGGAAGCCAAGCATGACGGTGTCTGCAACAAGGGCTTGCGGTAAGTGCTTGGAAGAGTATTCCACGGAGTCAAGGGGTCCCTGGATGGAGATTCTAGTCCCTCGTGGGCAGCAGTGGGAGATCCACAGGTCATATTGCTCCGAATGGCCTCGCCCATCTTTGCAGCCTGCCTTCGCTGCATCTTATCTTCGCCTCGCCTTGCGCTTCGTATTGCCGCTTGCCTTGGGAGACTACCTAATATACAGAGGAGCTGAAAGCTGAAGCCTCATACGGAGTCTCATACTATGACTATATTATGACCCAGTCTCACGTACGTGTGATAGTCCCCCTCCCCCCAAACAGACACGCGATATAGACACAAAAGAAGCAAGACCCAGACAAACCCTAAGGGCAACGATCTTGACTGTTACGATCTGGGACAAAGAACATACATGTATATAGACAGAGGCCAGTCTACGAAGGTATTCATACCCCTCGCGCAACACCAATAGTTACCATACCAGAGATCCTGACATTGACAATAATGAATAGTACCGATGGACTGTACTGGTAAAAACTTACCACAAGAGGACGCAGCTTAGGACGATTACGTCGGTTTAGGTATTATATTTTTGAGGGGTTAGTTGGTGTTGTTTGCATCTGGACGAGAGGCAGTACATTGACGTTGGTGATGGCTTCCGGGGTTTCGAGAGGCCTGAATACCCAGCCATCGAACAATACATCGTCTACTCTTCTCCGGCTTCCACATGCCCGTATAATTATATCTGGCGTCTGAGTAGTCGGCGCGTGTATCAGACGATATACCAAGCCGCCCACGAGCCATATGCCAGCCAATAGACCATCTGAACTTGTACATCTAGATAACTTCCGAAAATTACCAGCAGCAGCAGCCTACCTAGTAATCCGTCCAAGTTCTCAGATCCCAGGCACATCGAGAGTAAGGTTCGATTATGGAGCTGATGGCGAGGACTGAACTGAAAGAAATGAGTGTGCCAAATGGTATAGCCGCGGCCCATATGGCAATATTGGTCTGACCTGGACGCGGCTGTTCAGAATCCACTCCCGCTATAAATAATCATAGCCCTATACCAGCCATGAAAGAGAAGCAGGCTGCGTCCATAATGCGGGAGTGGGCCAGCCTGTTAGCGGGCAGTATGTTGGTCTTGTGGCTCTCAGCGGCACCGCTAGTTGTCTGTCGGGGTGGTTTGGGGCCAGTGCGTGTTTTACTTGCCCATCTGTCGTCCTAACAGGTATGCAGGTAGGTCAGGTATCTTGTAAATCTACCGATAACATATAGGAATTCTATCGGTACGACGTGTTAGGTGTCAGGATATATGGCTCCAGAGTGGAGTTGAGCTGCAAGTAGGTCACTGCTCCGTAGGAGTGTAGAGGCAACTTTATATCATCATAATGGGTTTCTCTGGCCAAAACCTTAACAACGGGTGGTGATTGATGGCTAATGCCTAGATCATGGATGGACCCAGTTATTCATCAAGTGCCTACCTTCATGTAGGTACTGGGTACCTAGTATGTCTGTCCCCCTAAACTCACGCCATCGTGAAGCGGGGTGCCGTAAGATGCAATCACAGTTATCACCACTCAATCTAAATTCGGCCCAAAACAAGCCCTTTGCGAGTGCTGTAGTGCTAGATCCGGACATGCATGCACCCACATGGAGCACGGTATCTTGCGATTCAGGAGAGTTGTGGCAATGCGCCCCAATATCTAGTGAACTTTAGTTTTCTATCGGCCAGAATGGAGTCTCTAGGGGTAGCGGAAAGATTAGTTGCATAGAATATACCTGCCTGGACTAAGTAGGCACTCAGTTATGCTACATCGATAGGTAGGTCGTAAATCTAGCTAATCACTAATCCAAGTCACTGATTCAGCTCACTTTATTTTATTGAGTGATTTCTTTCCTTTTTATAGGATAAAACTATAAATCAAATAATTTTAAAATCAACTTAATTATTTTGATCAAGTTTACGTGATCGTATGTAGGGGACTTTGTGTGATACGCATAAAATTGTAGGGCGTTTAATGCCACTCGTAGACGCATTTTCGATTACATTCATAGCTAGCTAGTATGACGGCTGAGGGTTATTCTATCTGTAACTAACAGTTTTCTTCAGGAGTTGATTCGTATGTGAAAGCACCATAATTAAGAAGCTAGCGCTTGCTTTCTGCTCTGTACCAAACTTGATCATCATTGGGGATACGGATAGCCAGTTAGGACGTTTCTCATACATTGTAATTAAGGCTTCGCGATTAAGATATCATTCTCACAGTACAGCGATTACAAGCCAAGGGCATAATTAGAAATGAATGGCAAAGAGTGTAAATTGTTTACTTTTAGCTATCGCTAATAATTCCCCAACAATGAAATGCCCCGAACTTAGAATATTGAAATGCGAAACAATAATGAGTGGAATTCAACCAAGCCTGTGAGACAGGCCAACCCTCCGCTGGTAACGCGGGAAGTCCTGGCCTAAGCCCTGAACTTAACGGAGGTACGCTTCGCGACAGGGTCGCAAGTGCCGTCATTAGGATCGGAGCTGAAGAGTCGAGTTGTTAGTCAAAAGAAAACATGGTCAAATATTCAGGGTTAACGAGGAAAGGGGTACGGCTTACGTGAATGTCCAATCAGCAGTTGTGGTCGAGCCACCCTGACCACAGCCGTTGATCTCATTCTTGAATCTCAAGACGCAGTCCCCTTGAGCAAGGTTCAGGCTGCCCTCGCCGCCCCAGTTGACTTGGAAGTCGGCCTTCTTGTTGCCCGAGAGTTGAACGCAATCGGCCTTTGTTTGACCGGTTCCGAAACCTGTGAATGTAAAACTGTTGTGCTTGCTCGGGTCACATAGCTCGTCGATGGCTTGCTCCGCGAGGCCTTTCTCAGCTCCCCATCCAGTGCCGCTTGTGTAGCACCCAGCGTAGACGCCATTGACTGCGGCGGCACTAACGATGACGAACAAGGTGGAGAACTGCATTTTGAAGGGTGGATGTGTTTTTTATTCAAGTCAAGGTATAGTAATTTGGGCGAAATATAGTAGTGTATGGTTATCCTCGGCTTTGTGTCTGTAGTTGGGTTGTTTAGGTTACTGTTGATGATGTCGAGAGTAAAATGAAACGAGATGATGGGCTTGTCGTCTCGTTTTATAGACATCTCGGTCCTATAGTAACAGTAGATGAACTGTTTTACTTGTATTATTTGTCAACAAACTTGTGAACCTAATCGTCGATCCAGGGGATTTGCGATGTGAGGCAGTCTGTAAATAGCAGTAGCCACGTATGTCACCCAGCTGGTGATCGTCGTTGAACCCATGACAGCTTGTCGAGAGGCTTCTCATAAGGCTTACCGTGAGGAAATTCTTGGTCCTCATGCGAACGATTATCTTTGAAAATTACGTGGTCGATACCTACTTCATCTTCAACCATGCAGCGTAAAAGTGGGTATAGAATGCACCCGGTACCGCGTAGGTATCGCCAAGGATTTCAAGTGCGTATAATTGAAAGTCCTAGATGACATCGACCACTGGACGTAGTTTCGTTCTGTAGGTATGTTCTTCATGCACTGGCAAATGTATCGGCTATCTTTAGAGACTGTTGAAAGCCCACTCATGGCGAGGAATAGACGATTGTCGATCGCAGTCTCACAGATTCGGTTGCTTATTTTCGGCTGAACTTGATGGCGGTAGGGCGGATTGCAACCCCGAAAATTTACAGCCCTACAGGAATCGCATGGGGAGGGTTTCATGGGGCCACTCAGCACAATGCACTCGTCAAGGCAACCGGTTTTAGTACAGTAATCCCTGTAACCCCAGGCTTAGAGCCGCTCCCGCTAAGCCTCAAGGCGATCTTAGTCCAAAAGAGCATAGATGCAAGCGTTCGATATAGGCTTATTAATAGTTATCGTATGCTCCCCATCCTGCGGAAGTTTTTAGTATTTGATAACACCCTAAACTAGGTATGACGTAGGTCCAAGTCAATTATTCGTAGCGTTACCACGTCTACCAGTACCGCATCACCTCGAATCGCTGGGCTATTTTTCGGTGTCGTACCAGTCTCCTATGCAGCATAGCTACATTGTTTACGCCGCGTAGGCAAGTGAAGTTGAGAGTTGCAAGTAATTCCACGATAGGCGCCTACTTAGGTACGCAGACAGGATTTCCTTGACATGGGAGACTGAGTTCAAAATTATTGGAGATTCATTATGTCTGAATGACCGACTAATTCGTTGGTGACTTCCGGTACGAGACACAGGGAAGCTTTCAGTATATCGTTTTAAGATTGTCTAGCCCTAGACAAATATCTGTCTTAATAGAAGGCCTCATTGCTGTTACTTAGTAACGCTCGGCTTCGGAATGGATGTTCGTATAATTTATTAGGAGGTTGTGGTTTAGCACAACCCTCTCAGCGTCGCCACAGTGGTCCACTATCATATTCACCCAGGATTGTATTATAGAAGAGCATCCAAGTCGAGACAGCCGTTCTTTTAGGGCTTTTTGGAATCTATATAGTGTGATGAAATAGGTGAATACTAGACTGCAACCGTCAGTGGTGTGGTAGGCCGGACTAATGGCTCCTGTCGAGAGTTTTGTTATGTGAATTAACCTTCAAGTGATAATTGACAAGACGTTTATTATGAGAAACGAATCGCTGGACTATAACCCATGTTGTTGTATTCCAATTACCATTGTATCAGAAGGGGTGCTGAAGAAAAAAAATGCTAAAGCACCAAAACAAAAGGACAATAAATAGAAAATTTGCATTCTATTCAAACTTTAGAATGATTGAACTAAGCTATACAGAGCTTTTCTAACGCTACGTGCATCATTTTATTTTTAAGCAATCGATACCTCACGATATAGGTAACATTAGTAAAAAGCAATTAGCTCGGGCCTTGGGCCGAGATGAAGGGTTTGAACTCGGCATATGGAAAGCTGGAAACAACTGAAAAGGACAGAAGAAAATTACCTTTGGGGTTTATCATATTCCCTAGTTGTAGTCTCTCCTACACACTGAGGCATTGCTGCGAGGTATTGTTTGAAAGCTCAAGTTTCTTATATACTCAACTCGTGATATACCAAAACAGGAAATGAAACAAGACTATCTAAGATACAGGAAAAACAGAAGCAAAACGACTGGAATCACCATAGGACGGCTTGAAATGACACAAAGAATCCCCTTATAGCATTCTGTAGAGGCCCACACCACCATGCCTCAAACCATCATACGACTGCTTCTTCAGCATTGGTTGCTGCCGCCTTCGGGACCACATTCGATAGACTTGTCAGAGTTGATCTTCAATTTCCAGACTTCCTCGTAGTCATGCTTCTTCTCCTCTGGGGCCACGCCAACAAATTGAGTGATAGCCGCGACGTAGTTTCCATACTCCTCATTGTACGCCTCGATGTCTTCTTTAGTCCAACCCCTGTCCTCCGTGTAACTTGCGGGGTCAGCGGCAACCATAACACAACGGTCTATCTGAAGCCCTTCCTCCTTGACCTCCGATACATCTTGGAGCAGGTCCCTGAAAGCTTCGAGGACCTCTGGGGTCTTCGCACTGTCTGCGTAGGTATGGGACAAGGTTCGATCGAATTCACCTGACGTGCCATCGGAATAGTGGCCGGTGACAGCAACGCCGAAGCAGGTGGCCAATCCGCCAGTCTCAATTGAGTCGTCACCTGTTCCGACGTCATACTCACCGGTAGCGACGGACTTGGCTGTGCGCGCATAGAGTTGTCGCCGTGCCCTGATGTGACTCAAGCATTCGTCCTCTCGCTTGCGCAATATTTCCGCCTTGGTCATGCCCCGAATAGCGTTGGCTTCTTCGCGGGCTACGACATTTGCGGCGGCGCGGCTACGAGATTTCTCGTTAGTGTACTTCAGACACCAAATACTGGGACGATAACTGGACGGAAACGTACCGTGGAAGTTGAATGGTATCACCAAGTGCGGAAGTGGCGAGCAGAGCTCCCACAACAAAGGTAGAGAGGCTTTTGGCGAAATACATGTCGGCGATTGTTTCGTATATGAGTTAGGAGTCAAGGTATAATAATGTATGATGCGTTCTGAATTGACGGTGTTTGAATATGGTATTTGATCTTGTCGTGATTCAAAGGATAAGGTGGTTGGAAACGGGTGGGAGCTTGAGATTTATACTTTTTACTCAGCAATATATGTCTGGTGAGGGCCTCTAGGAGTATTGCGGAACATGCTGTGTGATCGTTCAACGGATGACGCCTTGTTGGGCAACAACCGGAAGACTGCTCCCGTCATCCTCAGCCAAGGCAGCCATTAGTTCTCTCAGGTATGAGAGCTGCTTCTAAATACAGAAAGGAGGATTGATCAACGGACCGCTTTCCAAGGTTGAAGCCGCATAAGACCGTACGGTGGTGTGCATCCCCAGTGACAATGGTAACAATAGCAACATCGTCATTCAGAACTCGTCACTTACTCGATAATTATTAGGAATACCAGCACACCGCTGCTACTACGCATATCGTAAAGATCAGCATTGGTGAGACTGATCCCTCAGCTTTCTGCTCAGCCCTGAATTGAGCGAACGAGGGACATATAGTCATAGGAGACCAAAATGAGAAGTCTCGGATCATAGAAGAGCTACGCTAGGAACATTCGTCTTTCCATGTTGAGACTGTTAAATTGAATCAAGTGTGACCTAAGAAAAAAAAATTGGGACATGAAGAAACGAGATGACAAGAAACCTATCACTGATTCATTAATATTCTAGCACTGACAAAGGCTATAAAATATGCTTTCAAAATAATCTATTAATGACTATTGATAATTAAATCTTTTGGGTTGATTTCCTTACCTACCCCTACAGTATGTAGGTACCAACTAAGTAGATGTCCAATTAGTTCTCACACAGGCTGTTTAGCGCCGGGAATCGCATCCACTTAGGCAACCAGATTTAGTGTGCTTAAGGTACGTATAGGGTGCTAGTGTGGCGATCGTAAGCACCACTGGTTGGGTTGTCGGGACCTTCTGCAGCCCTCCCATGGGACTTTCGAATGGCAAATAGGAGCTACAGTAGGTAATTAATGCGTTCGATATCGTAGCAGGCTCCACGTGTAATCCCCCGGGTCTGAAACTTCTTGGCTTGCATAACTACAGGGCCTCTCTTCCATACTGCTGGGTGACTGGGTTGAACGAAGTAATTCCAAGTGAAGATTAGACTCCGTAGGATTTGGCTTTGTTTACGCACAGCCCAACACAGACGTCATGGGCAGAAAGAGGGACATACAACCAACTACAAGAATATACAAGATTGCCAAGGCATCCAGACCATCCTGCTACAGACACGAAGCTCTCGTACGGTTCACGTCATCTGACATTCGGGAATACACGAAGCATTCGTTAGCTTTTCCTCTACAAAATATAATGACCAATTGATACTAGTAACTCTGCACAACCCCTCAACTACTGCGATCAAGACTCACATGCCCCGATGCACGCCAACCGATCCGACGCAACCGTCTGTGTAAACACATTCCTTACGTCCGTTATGGGTTCACAAAGGCACTTGCAAATTGTCAATCCCGTGCACAGGGAGTCCGGGTCTTTTCCATTGTTTTCACGTCTCCCCGCAGAACTGCGACTCGACATATGGCAGCTCTCGCTGCGTCGCTCGCGTCTCATCAATATTGAGCTCTGTCCTCAGAAGAACATCCAGGATGAGCTCCAAGATGAGCAGTCGCTGTACAGAGCACAAAACAACCTAGGGAGGGTCATTGGTGGTAGACATTACGCTATTGCCGCGAATGGGTCACAACTACTCAGTAAACTCTTGCGAGTCAACAGCGAAGCAAGACAGGCTGCTCTCCGGTTCTACCGAGTACACCTACCATGTCGTTTTGAGTTGGGTGATAGGCAAGGATATGGCACCCTACCCTTCAACCCCGAATTTGACATCTTGCATATTCGGCTCGGCCGGGATATCTATGACTTCGCCGACTTCCTCCATGACCTTCGTGCTTACGACCCGCAGGACGTCGGGCTCCTCAACTTGGCCTTGGATCAAGACGGTGTCGCCAACCTCCCGGGAATCGACATCTCTGGTTTGGAGCTTGCTTCGCGAGCCGCTTTGACCAATACACTCGCAAACCTACGGGAAGTCTATTTCCTCTGTCTGGAGAACGCAGGGCGTATCTACCTTGGCCCTCGGGGCGGGATTCATACTGTAACCGGTTTCGAGATCCACCGTTCTCGTCCCATCATGTCCACGATCGCAGCTTTCGATCGTTTAGCACAAGATCCCCGTGACGGCATGAATAGAGATCTCAGTCGAGTTTTCGTGGGCACTTTCGATCCTCGGCTAATGCCTTGCCGCTGGCACCTACTTCTCGATACGTGGCAGATACACCATCCCCATAGGAATCCGGAGTACCGTTTCCTCGTTGCTAATGGTTGGGGATCTGGCAGAATGGCGAGGAAGGCGAAGAAGATCTCCGACCGGCACAGCGCCGCCGAGTGGCTGCAGAAAGAAGAAGAACGCTGGGTCGGCGGTCAAGAACGGCACGCTGCTTCGATTTTAAGAAGAGGGGGGAAGCTACCGGTAGAGAGCCCGGAGGAACTTGAGTGTGCTCCTAGACCCGCAATCGGATTCTGGTTATTTCCAATAGAAGCTCTGGGACCGATACCCGGACCGGAGTCGCTCTTGAACCCAGAAGACCACAGCTTCCCTTGGGAGTCCAAGAGAGTGGTGGATATGCGACAGCACTGGCCTGAACTATGCTTAGCAAGCATGCCGTAGTTGAATCTCGATTGTGACCCGGGTTGATCTTTATGTAGTGTATTAGTGTCATCTAGTCGTTATGCAATCGAAACAATTGCTGGCTTAGCGACGGGTTTCTTTACGATAAAATTATTATTGTGCCCTGTTTGAATAAAAGCAGATCCATTATGATTGCGCCTGATGGTAAATGTGACTTATTGCTCGGGTTTGAATTTACTACAACCATTAGCGGTAATTTTATATCATGTTTTGGATATAGTGAAGGCGTGCTTCTATATTTGCTCTTAATTCGTCGCTATGCTGTAAGTACCGTAGTTATGAGTTCAAGTTGATTGTTTGTGATACCCGGGCATGGTAGATTGGGTGTGCATGCTCCTCGTACAAACTCTATTTCAATTCATCCTCTATTATAGCTATTCACTTGGTATCAACACTCGTCTCACTGGGTCCCAAGCCGTGGTCAATAGCTTTGCATGTGGTGATTATAAAGCCAGATTTCCCCGAGTTCGAACTTATGGTGACGCGAGCATAGGAGAGCCGTGTGCTTGTAAAATTAAATAAGTTCATAGCCAATCATCAGTATTACAATCTTTACTATCTTGTGGCGGTGGTGCAGCCGTCTAATCGACGTCCCTTCCTCGGTCTTTTCACTTTCACGTTCATCCCATGCACAAGAGAGGCTGCTACGCGCCATGTCTAGACACTATCGAATCTGGATCGTGGAGACTTTGCCAAAGCGGGAATGACCCGATCATGGAAGCAGAGAGATGCTGCCGAGGAGGTTGAGGAAAATTACACCTACCTACTGTATTCTGTTCAACAGTCCAGGGCCATTCGGTAACTGAAGGCGTCCGCACACAGGTATAAAACGTGGATCAGCGCTCAGCAAAGTGCTAGGGCCAGTAGGTATTTTAGCTAATAGATATAACCCCATCCCTACAGAGGGAATGAAGTATATTTTGAATCTATATTTAGTTCTTGAGATATAACAAGAGACTAACCGCAGGCACGGCAGCAAACGAAGGGTGACTGGCCCCTATGCGCAGGAAATAAGGTTTGTGTACTATACCATAATTTTACTTAGTAAGCCGTGCTAGTACTTCACTAGCTTCGAATTAAGTTCAGGCCTCAGAGAGATTTAGGACTGTACTGTTGTTGATGAAAGAGGTAAGGGGGGAAAGGCCGTCAATTCTATTATGATCTCTGGCTGACCCATTGAATGTAATTCGATCTCATGAAAAGCATATATGGTGTTACGGAGACAGAAATATAATCACCGAAACATACCGGTAAGGTCATTGAGGTTATGAACAGATGCGAGAGAATGTTCTTAAGTGTTTCTAGGAGTTTGTTATCCATCCTAAAAAAGTTATGGATTAGATGTAGTACGCTGGAAAGCACGAATAAAGGGTACAGACAGATATACTTCTATAAGTTTCTACGTAATCAATTCTTCACTTCTACTAAGTTTTACTGAATCTTGTCTTCCGGAAATAGTACAAATAGTACAAATTTCACTAATACCTCTACATGAGACTACTTCTCAGTAAAGAAATAATAAGTAACGGGAAAAACCACGAACTCAGGGTGAGAGTAATAAGCATTATTGGCAACCTCTGGATCGTAATATACACGACAAATATAAGATGGGCTCTCATGGAGCATTATAATGAGGACCATACCACATCGACAGGACCATGCTTCAAATCCGGCATGACGCTATCTGTATATAGTACATTCCAGTCCAGGGCGGCCTAGACCACCAAGGTAGCAAGATCTGTTCTATAGTTCAGTATAAAAAGCTCCTGAACTGTTCCGTATTTACAGTGATTATCAGTAAGCAGGAACTATAGTTTATTATTCTATCATGCGGAGGTTTAGGGCCGTGATCGCCGAAGTCTAATTGATTATGTGCCAGACCGTGCTTCGACCAAAGGCTGGACCGGTTTCCCCATGTTTATTTAGTTTATCTAAGGCGTCAAAGAACAGAAGATTACCACTTACCATTTACGACTTTCGATAAGTATGCCCTCGCAGGCGGATATAAACTAATCCAACAGTCCACGCGACGTCCAGGAGGGCCAGCCCGCTAAAGAACCAACCTATCCCCAACCTTTTCATCACATCATCAATGATAGCAGCGGAAATCGCGGAACCAATATTCCGCAACAAGCCTGCAAGCGCCACTAGAGAGGCAGTAGCCCCGGGCTGGCATTCTGTCTGGTAAGCGGTACTGGTGACCATGACAAGGCCTGTTCCAACTGAGGCTATAGCACTGGCGGCTAGGCCAGCCACCGGATGGAGTTTCTTGTAGACGAACCACCCAAACATGGCCTTGCCAGCTGCGCCAAAGAGGTAGCCCCAGATCTGGATGTCGATGCGTTTTTCCGGCGGAGGTGACCGCCCGTCATGTTGGGCCTTGAAACGACGATACATCATATCTGACAGTCGCCCGACTAATAGTGAAGAAAGAAGGAGAAATACGGCGGGTACTAGGTATGCGTACCCTGTCTCGCTTCCACTCCATCCATACCGCCCCTGCCAGACGCGCGGGAAAGAGATGTAGATGCAGTACAGGCCCGAGAACTGCAAGCCGGACCCAACACTAACGATGAGGTTGGGGACGAAGGTGAGCAAGGCGAACAGCCTCTTGGGGGTTAGCCGAGGCGGTTTCGGGTACGCACCCTCGGGTACGATCCGCTTTTGCCGCAGGCGAGGCTTGACTAGCCACCCCGAGGAACTAGCGAAATAGCTCCCGTTCCCGACTAGGGAACGAAGCGTTTCTGGGAGAAAGAACACCACAGTAAGATATACGGGGAAGCAAGCGATGGCTACCCGAAAAGGCAAGTTAGTATAGTACTTCGTGCCTCCGTTGTAGAGTAGGGGCTCTTACACAAGAATCCAAAAATCCATCTCCAAAGACCGCGAGTGGAAAACTGGCCTCCGATAAGAGGACCCAGCACCGGCCCAAGATTAGGACCCAGCAAGAAGATGCCCATTCTTGAAGCTCGCTTAGAGGGCTCCGTTATATCCGCAACAGTGCCCGCGCCGACGGATGTCACGACGGAGGCACCGAAGGCCTGGAAAACTCTCAGGACAAACAATGCTCCGATGTTAGCAGGGACTGCCGCCAAGAGGGTATTGGCGACGAGGAAGATAAATAGGGTGACCAGGTAGACGCCTTTCCTGCCGGCATAGTCGCTTGCCGCAGCGCCAAACAGCGGCGTCACGGCGAAAATGGCCTGGTACACGCTGACCGTCGCGTTGATAACTTGACTAGACGCATGGAATATGTCTTCGAAGAGAATGAGACTGGGAAGGTAGACGGCACCGCAGAGGGGAGCAAAGAAACCAACGAGAGTGGCAATGAGAACAATGAACATTTGGCGAGAGGGAGTATAGGCTGTGTATGGCTCCTTCGGTGGCGTTGGCGTAACTTGTTCGACATCCCGTACCGAATTCACATCGACTGTCAAGTTCTCTTCTGCCTTAAGCTCACTCGTATGTGAGGATTCTTCGACATCGTAGGCGGATGCCACGGTAGGCGATGAGTTCTCGCCCTTCTCGGTCATACTGAACACGTTCTCGTCGTTGGCTATTGTCATGGAAGTATATATTGGAGCTGAATAGCGCAGTCCGACTGCCAAAGAAATGGACAAACTCCTCATATAAGCATCCAAGTAATCGAGTCAGCATAGCATCGTAGCCATAAAGCCGGTATGACTAAAGTCGGCTGGCCTCGTCACTTCGGTTAAGATAATCGGACTTTCGGATTAGTAAAGTTATGCATGAAGTCCTGCACAGACTAGCATTAAAACGGTGAAGATTTATGGCAAGGATCGGTGTCGGTGCCGGTGTCGAGGCTGATGGAATGATGTATGAGGCTGCGACTAATACATCGGGGCTGAATCCTTCTCTTAAACTACCTCAATCTTGCTCATACGGAGTCTTGGCATAAGAATCCATCATCAACGGTGTTAGCTTGCAGATGCTTACGATATATGCATGCACCTAAGGGGTAAATAATTGGACCACGGTTTATTTAGCGGCCGCCTGATAGGTTCTCGTGCTAGAAAGGGTGATCCAATCGCTGGAAACCAGTCTAAAAAAATTTCAGGTGTTGGTAAGAGGTTCCTCCTCCGCACATGGAAGTTGGAGAATCACCGGTCTAGAATCTGACACTGTGAGACTGTTATGACTGCATAAAGGCTACTGGGTACATCTAGATACTTCATCACATAGGCAGCGCAATGCGACGGGGATCATATGTACATGCATATACGTCGCATACGGCATGTAATTAGCACGTGGGTGAGGCGAAATGCTCTTCTCCGCCTACGTATAGATTTGTGTATCAATTAACCAACGCCCGTGAAGTCCTTCCGTGTGACTGCGGACGCAATAGGTCTCCTACAGCCAACGTAGTTTAACTTCTACTACAATCCGGGTTGTTCAGTGAGGCAGGGTTAGCCGATGTAGGTGAGAAGGTCTTGTACAACTGGTATGGTTCGCTGGGCAGCTTACAAGCCCAGACTCCCTCTGCTGGAAAATTGCTTGGCTATCTTTTTCAGTTATCCCGCCATCAGATCTTTGAGTTAACAGTCTCGGGTCTTTTACTCAGCTCCTCCGCGGCCCTAGTAATATGGTAGCACGAGCGACGTGGATGGATCATCTCTTCTTTGACCCTACGTGAACAATTTCAAATAGTTCTTCCCAGTGTGCAATAATTGGCCTAGTTAAAGCATCGGCGGCAAGGGCGAATGACACACTTACTGGTGTTGGCCGTTATCTCGGTGAGCGTTGCCCGATTTTTATTCACGTTGTAGCATAGAATGGGGGATATAGACCGGCATGACGTGAGAAATAGCCAACACAGGACGAAGCCTCGGAAGGATAGAGAAGTGTGGGAGCTTCTGCAGAAAGAGGAAGAAGTTGGTCCCACCGAATACATACATACACTCACTCAGACAATATTATATTAGACGTAGGGGGTCACTTCGGGGCCCTCCTATACCTAGGAATTGAGTATATCATCAGCCCCCTGGTTGCGTATTCTTGATACTAAAGAACAGTGGTCTATTAACGGTATACGCTCTCTCCATGGCGTCGTCAACCCTCAACCACGGCTCCTCGCCGTTCCATTCCACACTGGGTCTGTACTGCCGCAGCTCTGATGGTCGACTCCTGAATACCGAAGGTAGGGAGGCCGAGGCTATTACCCGTCACTGGCCCGCGATTTTCGAACAGTTGAAATCCAGCAAGACCGCCTTCACGCCTTTGCCATCGGGCTTGCTCGTTGAGACGACTTGTATTGATATAGTATCCAATCTCTCGGGCCCTTCTTCCCATCAGAGCCACACCAGACTTCGAGCACGAGAGATATATCGTGAAACCTCCAAGTGCTATGTTGGCCTCCTCAGCCATCTATCCCAAGACAACCACGAGGGAGCATTATGGGAATGGATCGAGACCTTGTTTGTCTCGAGGACCACATTACAGCCTCGACTAGACCAGGAGTTGCAGGCTTCCGCTAGTCGTGAGCACAAGTCTGTTGCAGAAAGAATTTGGGAATGGGTCAAAACCCTGTTTGCCCCGAAAATCACACTGCAGGTTCGACTAGACCAAGAACCAAAGGTATCAGTTCGCCGCAACTGTGAGATCACCGCCGAGCAGATCACAGTACTGTTTGAGCGCATGCTCCGAAATACGGCGGTAACAGACGAGTGGGATCGCTCTGGCCGAAACTACTTCTTCCGCCGTGTACTGGACTTTGTCAATCGGAACGAGACATGCCAGATGGCGCTCCCTGCGTTTCCCTGCAAATCTCCTAACGATGCCAAAGTCGGTGGATCTAGGCCGGACATGGCAGAGCGCATCGCACTGGAGACACTTTGCGCTTTTGTCAAGAGTGTGAAAAAGGTATATGGGCCTGGGGCAACAATTTATGTCATTCATGACGGCCATCTCCTTTCTAGTTGCAGTAAGTCAAACGAACATGCCTATTAAATCAGCGGCGGTTAACGTTCTAAACGCATAGTCGGTGTTGACGACGATGTGGTGTCCGAATACGAATCAAATCTACAAGAACTGTACCGATCCATGTTCGATTCTTCGGCAGATCGAGAAGCTATCAAGTTCTGCGGATTAAGCGACCTCTTCTTTTCCGAGCCAGACAACACGCAGACCCTCGATGAGTCTTGGATCCTCGATCCTGATCTTCTGTATCATCCTATTCAGACCAAACTGTCAAAAAGGGCTGAGCTTGCTCGCAAGCTGGTTATGGCGAGTTGCGGCATCAACCGGTCGCACTTTCGGGGGCTTATCCTGGCCCAAGACGCCGCAACACTCAAATCGTATCGTGGACTGTCACATTTCATGCTGCAGGACCTGACGGGGCCGTCGTTTGTCGGCCAGTCGGCTTCGCGGAAGAAAAAGACAGCATCCAGGGTCGCGGCGGAGATGATGGCACGAAATCAAGCCTACTCGAATCTTCTCGAGCTCCTCTTCCCAAACTACATCCGTCTCTCCATCCACGCACATAATAACCGTGGGCCAAAGTTCGGCATTCGCCTTTTCCCCAGGGACACAGTGCGCGCAATCGACGAAATTGATGGCCGTCACGAGCCTGTGCCCAGATACGAGTTCCAAATCCCCACGCCTTGGCACAACAGCATCATCAAGGTTGAGGGGGACGAGATTGCATACTTGACAAAGGCGTCCGTAGCGCATCAGGCCGTTGCTGGCGGTAGGTACAACGGCGGGTGGGTGGACGGTGGGGACGAAGGGGGTCATTTCCTCCTTCGCGATGTTGGCTTGGAGTTACCACGTGGGAAAGCCGATGATGACCGGACCAGTGTGAGTGTTGGGACAAAAAATATTCCGATGCCCCAAAGTCCCTTGTGTCACTATCATGAAGCCGGTCAATTCATCTAGCTACGACACTTGCAGAGAGAAGTGACAACTGGAATACCGAGATTTGATGGTAAACACAGACAGACGACACACGTCCCACGAAAGGGTAGATGTATGTGTATATATTAGATGGCGGTTGATTAGATTTATTTAAGCCGTCTTAGGCAGTATTTTGGAGTTAGTAAAGCTAAGCCAAATCTATATGAGGTGGGGCTTGGCATGGGTAATGTCATGTACGTCTATGAATTATTGCCTTTGTCAGTCATTACCATCTTTGTTATTAATCAGAACGCCCATCGTGGAAGTAAATCCTCTAATGTTCCTCTTCGACAGCATCATCTTTCCATGGTTTCATCGAATCCTCGATTCCCTTGTCAAGGTCAAACCAGATATAGAAACCGCCAGCGGCTAAGAAGAGAAACAGATTCGGGAGCATGGGATACCGCAAATTATGCGTCGCGTCCTGAATCACGGATTGCACTAGCGGGTTGATCCACCCGGTCGCAAGATCGAGCGTGATCTCGAGGCCCGTGAAATGCGCCTCCTTGCCCCTCGGGATCATGGCCGCGTAAATCACCCTATTGCAAGCGCGTAGCGCACTCGTGGCTGGATTCAGGACCGCGAGTTCGACCCAAAATTCGGCGGTGTGCTTGAACCCGATAGGCACGTTGTTACTGATGCCCAGAGTCCCCCAAAGACACCAGACCACGTGGATGACGAAGAAAAAGTAGGCGTAACTCTTAATCTTCCATGTCAAAACCGGATACAGAAACATCCAGGCAAGAGAGCCGAGACTCGCGAGTACAACTCCCAAGAAGGAGTATACGGTGTAAAGACGGTCTCCAGTACCCAAGCCGCTAACCTCTCGGAATGCTAGGCCCAGTACCGATTGGAAGTTACTGTTAGCCGTATTCCAGAGGACCCAGCCAATGCAGAGCTTAAAGGGCTCTGGGTATCTGCGAAAAGACTTCAGGAGGCTGAATTCTGCAACTCTGTTAGCGAATTAGGGCGCTGCCGTTCGTTGAGGCAGACGTACGATTCTTCAGAGCCAAGAAGGCCAGGTTCTTGGACGGGGCCTTTGGCCCCCGGACGGAGGGTACGAAGAACCAACCAATGGCTCCAAGCACGACTGTTATTGTACCGCCAACGGTGATTGCGATGAGGAACGAGCTATAACCGTCTTTGGCCCCCGAGCGGCTGGTGTTTGCAATGATCACGCCGATCAGGAGGGAGGTAATGGACCCGAGGTTTCCGGCAACGAGAGAAAGAACACTGGCCTTGGTGCCGACGTTCATTTGTGACTTGTGGCGTACTTCATTTCCTCCTGGCGTGGCAGAAGCTGATTCCGCCGGCGCCCTGTCGAACCAACCAGACTCTCGCATAAACAGCGGTATGTAAGAAGATTCAATTGTGCCATAGGCAGCGGAGACGGCCGCCATCGTAAGCCATAGTGACGAATACGTGACGAGATTGCTGTAAGTCTTTTCTGTGAAGGACGCGAAGGGCAGTGCAAAGGCTCCGAAGAGAATAATGCTGATGATCATGAGGTTTTTCCGGTAATCTGGAGAGAACACATCTAAGCTTTCCTGCTGAAAGAACCGAGAGGTTTGGGTGATAGAAGGCCTGATTACTTACGGCCATAGTCGGCTACTCCAGCAATCAAAAGCGTCAGTGCACCCTCGACGGATCTACTGATGGCTTGTAAGTAAAGGATGTAGCTGTTGTAGTCGACCTCCCCACGGCCAAAGGGGACCACGCAGACAATCTTGCCACGCGTCGCACACGGTTTGTCTGTACCGGGTATGTGACCAACAGCGTTCGCGACGGACTGCAATACAGCAGGAATGTATCTGCCGGCCACGCCGTTCGTCGGACCCGTCTGCGCAAATGGTCAATAATGTTCCCATGATTGGGAAGGAGGTGAGAATCGGAATACTATGAAGGGAACTTACAGAAAAGCACACCAACAACCATGCCCACAGTGCTTTCTTCGATTTTAGGGAATTTTGGATTGGGGCCTCGGGTCGAGAGTGCTCGAGATCGTCAGCTGAATCGCTGGGGGCCGAGGCATGCCTAACGACGGTGCCGTACTCGAGCTTCTGACGATCCTGAGTGGACCGAACGTGGTCCATTTTGCCGAAAGCGTTTACTTCCGCTTGATCACTCGTGAGGTTTTGGTTTTAGCTCGTGATGCCCGATAGTTGGAAAGGCAGATACTGGAAGAGGACGCGTAGCAGGCAACGCCAGATCCAAGATCGTCACAGGGAGTCATGTATGTGTGTGTGCCGGCCCTAGCCTTGACCCTCGATTACTTAAAGGGAAGACTTGCTTCTTAATTTTCCAGGGTCTTCTGCCACTCGTAAAAAGGAAGGGCCTGACATCTAACAATGTGCTCATTTAGGTGCAGGGAGTTGAAGGTCGCTTACGGATCTACCACATCCGCTTTCAGCTCAATCTGTGATGGCTCTTATTGGTGGTCCGGATGCGCTGGTTTGAGGCAGTTTTCTGCATGCACTAAGCGTTGAAATCTCCTGGCTTCTTAGCACCCTGGTCCCCAGGTGCCACAACCTAGACACCCACTCCTTCGGTATTGCATCTATTTATACGCAGTAAATAAGTATGGACAATGGTACACACTATGATACCAAATATATGCTACCTACCTACCTAGTAGACGCCGTTGCAACCCGATAGTAAGTGAGTAATTATTTGACGCGGTGGTGGGGATGCAAGTGACGAAAATATTGGAATCCATATGAATCATGGCAAACTGGCACGATATAAGGGATTTATTCGCCTTTTCGTTATAATGAATATAACCCTAGTTCGTATTTGCCCAACACAGACGCACAACCTCTTAACCTAGTAACTACACCATCAAGGAAACCTTTTCATCTATAAAACAGGCCATTCGTATGAAAAAAAAACACGATTTGCATCCTACGATGCTCCTAAGGGGATAATAACCCCAAGAAAGCAGTTGAGGTCTGAAATAACGCCGGAAAATACAAAGTAAGCCAAAAGACGACTTTTAAATAAAATAGGATTATTTCTATATGCCAATAAATCTAGAGAGTATTAGAAAGAAAAGTAGAGTTGGTATAAGTCTGAATCAAGCCTCATTTTGTATCTGCTCGAGTTGTAATCTCAGTTTTTTGGGCATCAATGGACCGGCCTGAGATGAATGGATCAGTGTCAACTACTTCTATTGCTGTAACTGGGTAAATACTCACCGGCGTCATCTTTCTAGGCCACGTTGGATCCAAGCGCCACTTCACAGAAGTCAGAAAGATAGACATGGTCAAGCGATGGGCTGCAAATGCCCACTTCTGGCCTAGACATGTACGTTTTCCGCCATGGAAGGTGATAAACGCCGCCTTGCTGGTGGCTCGCCGGTAAAGCATATTCATGTCATCGACAGTCTCACCCCACCGAGAGGGGCAAAAGACGTCCGCATCCGGGCCCCAGAATTCACGGTTCCGGTTGGTACTATAGCCATTGTAGCCGGTGTACGTTCCGGCCCGTAGGAGGATGTCTTCGCCTAGAACGACATCTGATGCCGTGCGTTTGTTCATGATCTGAGATAGAGGGGGATACATTCTTAAGGTTTCAAATATTATAGACGTTAAGAGCGGGAGTCTAGCAAGCACATCGGGATTCATTCGATCTGCAGGTGATAGGCCCATGATCTCTTGTCGAGCTTGCTCCTGCAGATCCTGCTTTTCAGCGAGAATGAACAGGTTGGAAAGGATCAGGATCATTGTGTTCTCGTGGCCGGCAACGAACGTAATGAGTGAATTCTGTTGTAAGTGATACTCGGATCTTCCATAAATTCGTTAGCTGAACATGTGATGCACTGACGTAGCAAAGGATTGTCCCCTTACAGTTGCCCATTTCCATATGCAGCGAGGAGTCTGCATCCTAGGTTGCTACTGTCTGGCAGACACTTGTGCCTGTGGCCTTGCATCACAAGAGATGCAAGCTCGGTTTTAAATCTTTCGACCAGCCGTTTCGCCTCCTCCCGACTCGGGATGGGGAGCTGATCCAAGCTGGGAAAGTTAAGATGAACTGGATTGAATATCTTCGGTTTTATTTCCCGTTGGAGCTTTAACAAAGGATGGTTGGGGTTTCCGAGTGCCTGCCAACGTGGTCTCAGAGTCAAGTCTATATATTTTCGAGGGAAAAGGTGACATACCTCAAAATTGGAGCCCAGCAAAGACTCGCTCACGTTTGCTATCGCATATGCTTGGATATGGTCTTGCATATCTACACAATTCGTTGTATTGTTTTCTTGGAGAAGAATACCAATCAACATGTGCGCATTCCTGACAATGATCGAAGCATCAACATCGGCTTGCAGTGCTGGTTTCATCAAAGCCGAAAAATACTTCCACGTATCGTCAATTGCGCTTATGATGTTCTCACCCGTATAGAGAGCCAAAACAGAGTGAGGGTTCTTCACATGATTTCCGGCTTTAGGGAAATCCTCGTCGTGCTTGAGTACTTGTGCCATATAGGCCGGACGGGTGATGAGAACATTCCAATGCCCCCCGAAGAATATCTTCACAGCGCCCCATTCCGTTAATGGCCTTTCAAGATATGTGTGATAGAGATCCTCTTGGTCTACTTCTTTAAAAAGAGGTATGAGGGTGTAGTAGAACGGGATGGTGGGAATATTCTTAGGGAAATGCGCTGGGGGCAGCACAATCTTGGCAATAACCTGGTAGCAGCCCCACAGGAAAAGGAGCAGTACGCTCACAAGAAACAACGAAAGGAACATGTTAAGGTGAGTTTGATTTATCGAGCAACTTCGACGTGCGTAGAGGTGTTCGTAGCAGAACCTTGTCAAAGAGGGTCTTTAGAGTGAGAGATATGCTCAGTTTTGCTGCTCTCCCCCCTGCGCCCACACAACAATCGCACACCGGGCACTTATTCCCATGGTATAAGAGATGCAATTAATGACTAATAATATAAACACTATAACCCGGAGTCCCCTCAGAAAGATGTCAATGGGTACGAATGATTGGGGTTTCTTTTCATCTGGCGGGTCTCCCTGCCCAAATAAATTTCGGTGAATTACTATGCTGCAGTCCTTGACTCTTGGTATTTTCAGATGCGCTACCGCGTACTCGGACATGCCGTGGATGACCATAACCCACTTTACGCCGAAAAGCAATCGGAAGTACTTATTAGTAGTTAGGTGATAATTAGCGAGTTTTTCCCTCTTGGCAAGGTGAGCAAGTTTTTCAATACGTACCGTGAGTTGGATATCCCGTATGAGAATCCGGTGTGATCAGGATCATCAGGATTATGCATTTCATGCTGACTTATGTCATCCTTGCAGCTACATGTATACCAAAGTATACATTCCGGGCAGTCTTGGGGAACCCTGCGTAAGCTAAGTAATCCTGCCCACCGCCCAGTTCAATGTCGTGGATCCCGGTTTCGCAACAAATTAGAAGCATGAGCACGTTGGCGGCAATTACTATGAACATACCTAGCGAAAAAGCCAAGATCTCATCGCATGGTGGCGCAATCACGCGGTGTCGTGACCTCCTTGCACACTACTAATAGTCGGCGTGCTTGCGTAGCGGGTGGTTGTTGCTGTGAGTTATGCGCGAGCCAATAGCTATCATTCTTATAACCCTCGCTTCCAGCCCAATATCTAGGGGGTGTAGAAAATTGTAAGTGAAATTACCGTGGAATACACGAATTTGGTGTGTTTTTTGGTTGGTGGTCGGTGCGTCAGTCATCTCGGCGACCTGAATGAGCATTAGTTAGAGACTGGCATTGCTTTATATCAAGGTCGCCTACTACGTAGACTAGCAGATGCTGCCAATGATCTAACGCAATTAAATAGTCTCGTGCTGCTAGGTTTAATCTGTATTATCCGCTTGATTACAATGGATTCAGTTCATGCTAATTACTAGTCAGCCCGCAACTCTCCTACAGGTTGGACAGCCTGTTAAAGCAGCCTTGCAAAATATGGCCATTGCCACTGCGTGTCCGCCCAACGGCGCAAGCAGTGGCTCTGTGGATAACTCAAAGGGAACGCTTCAAGAAAAGCGTTCCGTCGACGAAACTGCTGCTCAGACCCACGAAGCCACCGCTGCCAAGGTTCTTGATATCATTGCCAGCTATGGCGTCGTCTCCGAAAGAGACTCCGGTTCTCGGGATGCCGTTTACGAATTCCTGCCGATGGCGACAAAGCAGGTTGCTGCCGGCGCTCCTATTCGCATGCTTCTTCCAGGTTTCCCATTCAAGGAGAATTCCAAAGACTTGGTCCTTGGGCCGCTCCCTGACCTAGGGGAAGAGCTTGCGCTTGCTCATCTGCAAGGCCTCTGCAATAACATCTCAGCCAACTACGAGAACGGGGCTGAGGTTCTTATCTGCTCGGACGGATTAGTGTACAACGGCAAGTGAAGTCTCATTCGAGCTTCTAGCTTCAATATTAACCCAGAAGTTCCTAGACCTGATGGGCGTTTCTGAGGAAGTAGTCTGGGAGTACGGCGAAGCCCTTAGAGCTATGGCGGCGAGAAACGAGCTTCGCAATATCAAGTTCATCCGCCTCTGGGACCTACTTGAGCATCCTGGCCGTCGCTTTGATCAAGAGGATCGGAGGGGGGCGAAGGCTTATTATCTTGAGCATGCTACTTGTATTCGCCGGGAACTAATTCATCGCTACGGTGATGCACAGTTCGATGCTAGTGCCGCTGTCAAGACAGACAAGGATTGGGCGACAACCCACGCCGTTTACGTTGGCGTCCTGGCTAGGAAGGCTACCGAGAGTCCAGAAAGCCTCGCAACGCAGATGATCTACCGCGGAAAGGCATACGGTGCAGCGCTGCGGGCCAATCTACCCGACTATGTGCGGTTGTCTATTCACGACTCGACCGGCAAGGGAAAATTCTCCCTGGCGCTCATCCCTAACGCTCAGGAAAAGGGATCTGTTGGATTAATGCCATGGCGCTCTGTCATCGCCGTCGACGCTGACGGGTCCTACCGTACCGTCTACCCCGATCAAGTCCGGGATACCCATGAGCTCATTTATAAGGATAGAAAGCCATATTTCTTCCGTGTAAAGTCTGACCTGTTTGACTGGAGTAGTTCGGGTCTCCAAGTTGATATCGAACATCTTTATCCTTGCGGCATCATCGTCCGCCCAGTGAATCGCTCGACTTCGATGCGCCTGATACCTATGCAGAAGGTCCGGCACCTTTCTAACCACTTCTCGCCAGTCGTTCTCCGTGGGTTCAGTGACACTACTGACGAGGACTTATGGGTCGAAAAAGGCCATGAGCTGGGCAAGATCTTGACCTGGGCCCTGACAGGCACCATATTCAAAGTCGTGAACACGCGCGACGACAGCAAGATGGCGAACAATGTCACATCCAACGAGCCGCTCCCCATGCACTTTGACGGCGTTTTCAAGTTCGAAGACCGCGAGGATCCCGTGACCGGCGAGGTCAAGAAAGTGCTCAGCCCTCCCGGATACCAATACTTTACTTGCTTAGCCACGGCACCGAAAGGAGATGGCTATACTCTCTTTTGCAACTCGAGACTATTCTTCCGCTACTTACCCGCGCCGTGGACCCTTGAAAGGCTGGAGCCAGTCACCTGGGAGATGACTAACGACGGCTTCTGGTCAAACGTGCACAAGGGTCTCCCGCTTGTCGTGCGCCATCCCGTTACCAACGCGCCTTGTGTGCGCTGGCATTCACCCTGGGATCGAGATAAGACCAAATATTCCACCTATAAAATCGCCATGGAGAACGAAGAGCAGTCCCTCGTACAGCTGATCGAAAAGATGACATACGACTTCCGCACATGCTTGCGCTTTTCGTGGGAAAAGGGCGACCTTCTCATCAACGATAATGTGTCTATGTTGCATACGCGCACCCTGTACACATCGAAGTGCGATCGAGAGATGTGGCGCATTCATTTAGATTAGAACAGCAAGGGTCCTCGGTAAGACGCTCCCATCCGTCATGTAGCCAGCGGATTGACAGATTGGTGGGAGAAAGTGACTTGCAAAGGGGCCCAGTATTCTGATACTCTTTCAAGTTGATGATTCCTGTTGCAATTCTGTTGTCCGTTGTAATTATTATTTACCGAGATACTAAATGGAAAAGAAGATATGGCTTCTTGGTGGTTTGAGTAAGCTATATAATCAGATGACTTTTAAAAGTAAGGAGTGCCCAAATAGTACGTTAAGCTGCCTCGTCTCGAGGAGTTCGAGTCGCGTATATCCATTTGCGGCTCATGTTTAAGATCTTAATGCATATGAAAAGTCCGTTACTGGAAGGACATGGCTACACATTCCAATTAAATACACCTACCTACTACTAGTCAGACCCGTATTCACATCCCCTTTCCAAGCTTTACGCAACAGTGTGAAACAATCAGATTAACACTATTGTTAGCCAAATGTACCAGCGGCAAGCCCTAAAAGCGACGCGCTGGTCATTTACATCCAGGGCACAGCGCATGAATGCTAGTACATATAATCGGTCAGTCTCGAATCTCTGACCTGGGCTAAAATAATGCGGCTCGATTTAAGACCCATCGCTTCGTACTTCGCTACGCTGTCTGGATTCCATACTTTGTGGTGGGCTACCAAGAAACGCCTCTACCTCCAGCTCAAACACGCAGCCACAAGCTTTCTCCTTTCCAAGCCGCGACACGGCAGCCCTGACATCGTCACACATTCCCGCTGGCCCGCACACCACAACAGTAATCTCAGACCATCCGAGGCTCGCTTCGCCTCGCAACAGCGCATCGATATTCAGCCTCCAGTTAATAGTGATATCTTTCTGGCGAATCTCGTCTAGCACGGCGCTTAAAGAGTTTATAAGGCACTCGTCAGCGGCCTTGGTACCGTAGAAAAGCTTGACATTTGAATGGCACCTTAAGGAGGGCAGAAAGTCCTGTGATACCAATGCCACCTCCGATTAGTAACAAACGGTCACTCTCCAGGACCGCCTTAGTAGGACCAGTCGGATACGGCCCTTCGAGCAGCGTGACTAGCCTTTTTTGCGTCTCCAATAGTCTCGTCATACCTGCGGTCTTTCAAACGAACAAAGCCAACCCCGAGTTAGTATAGGCTATGCCGTTAGCTATAGTTCCCGACCCTACCGCCATCGCATGATTCTTTTCTACGTCACTAGTTTCTGACTTTGCTTGTGTTCTGTACTGGTTCCTAGTGAGAATCACGTTGGGATTATGGAAAACGGGTGATTCTCCCACGGTCGGAAAGGGCTGAGGGTCGGGAAGTATACGTAGACACAACGTCCTGGCGCCGCACAGTGGATTCTCTGAATATCAACGCGAGCAACGTTTGGACCGATATCCGTGACCTTAGCGCGCCTAACGCCCGTCTTCAAGATGCGGCCCACGCAGGTCGCTCGGCCAAAGAACCAGACGGCTACTGTGACATACAGCTAAGTCTCGTAGCCAAAAAGTATTCTCGTACCTGATGTAAACGTGGTACCAGCAACCCACTATGCAGATGACATCAAAAACGATGTGAGTGATCAAGAATAGTTCGTAGGCCTGTTGACGTAGGATAGGCACACTGTTGAGCGCAATGACGACAGCCGCGGCCGTGGCGACAATACCTCAGATCTACCACCCTGTTAACGACGATGTGGAGTATGATCAGGTGTTCTTATACAGAACTAGTGCAAATATGGAGTACAGAAGCGTCTGGAAAAGGAAGAGACAAGCAATCCATCGATGGAGCAGCATGTAGGTCGAGTGCGACCAATTGGTGAGCCAGAGCAAAATATTGTTTCTGCTCGAGAAAAGAAATAGGACTGGCATATTGCAAAATGCTAGAACACCTGTAAGCCACATGAAGTAAGCAAAGAGCTCCCAATGGCGGTTTGCGTACCATTTGGTTTTCTTGGTTGGGCCACGAGGTCTTGTAACCGACTGCAAGAAAGACAATATTCAAGACGACCACGACTGCAACGTAAAAGGTCTGACTAACCGTGGGGGCATTACCTAAATAGAAAGGAATAGAGCGGTCATGATAAGTCCCAAAGATGCTGGGGTAGAGGAATGGCTTGATGAGTTGTGACGCGCTGGCCATAAAGGGGAGGTATCCCAGCCAAATCAGTGCGACCGGTAAACCAAAAGCAGTCAAACAAATCGACAGTCTAATTAGATGAAAATTAGCGACACCGGAAATTATTACTCCGTGGTTAAACAGATTCAATCACAGTGGATAAGGCTCATAAAACACGTACCCGAAATACGACTCCAAGGCGGTCTCGCGGAAGAAATACCACAGAGTGCCCTGTATACCATTCCATTTTTCGTAGGCCCTGAGTATGACTGTACGCGAGCGGATGTTAGAATATCACTGTCCTAGATAAAGATCTCGCTTTTCGAGAGTATGCAGAACTGGATGGGGCCAAAATCTTAGTCAAGGGGAAAGATCAACAACTCCTCAATACATACTCATATTTAGGACCACGTTCGTGTCCACCTGCGCAAAGGTCGGCGACTAGGTTGTGTTTGCCATCACCTCCTCGTAGCTCCATATGGGGGGACGTTGATGTCTCCGGTGATCTCCGTCTTTCAGAAGGACTCGATCGTAGAAGTGCGCACGTCATCTTGGCAATACAGATGCATACACCAAGCTATAGAGCTTAGGTAGGGAAATTGGACGCACGACACTTAGCGAGGTTGTGAACAGTCTCGTCAGCGGTCATATGTTCGCCGGCGCTGATAACGGTAGAACACGGTAGTGTGAAACCGTAGAATGATCGAAAGCAGCTGTAGCCACAGTACGGGTTGTAGAAAGTGAATCCATTCATGCCAGCCAGGCTACTTCTGCTTACGGGCACAAGGCTAGTTGCGGGTAGACTTGACACGAAGGCCAAAGCTGTAAGGAATAAGAGTTTCATGTCTAGGGAGTTTGCGGATTCCGAATATTATTGGAATCACAACTTGTGGCACAGAAAATGGAAATGTGCCTGGTCATGCTCATTATAGCCATGACCTATAGAATTTCATACGTGCCACTAATCTACCATGACTAAGCACTCAAATAGTTTTAGCCCTTCGCTAATACCGGTGGAAGCCGCTTTATTGGTCAATTGGTCGAAGTATCTATCTGGGCTCTAGAATCTAAACTATCTGACGGTTGAGCAAGCTAGTTTACGGCAAACAGCCCTGGTCGGGCGGGGTAGTAGGGCATCCTATGTCAGATGGTTTGGCTACAGAGTGAACAAACAGACTCGAATGCAGACAGGTACGTAGGACTTAGGGCTCGATAGATAGATCAATTGATTCCTAAACTTTCGTAATATCTGGGGGGTCCTAGCACCTATATATATAGAGAGAGAGAATAGGTTATTAGCCACTCGACGCCAATAATGAAATCACGAGCCCTAAGTGATAACCGTGGTATGTAACATATTGCACCTGTCCAAGGGGAGTGATGTCAGTATTTTGGAACAAAATCTCTGATCGTTTTCCACCGTAGATATGCGAACCCAACCATCAGTCACGAAACTTTATATCAAGCCCTACAAAATGATGCGGAATCGGAATTGTTAAGCTTGTCTTTTCTCTCTTCCATCTAGAGAATATAGTATAGTCTATTCACATTAGGTGTGCCAAGGAGGTCTAATACTTTATATAGACCACTATGCCTCGGTTTTGTTAACTGTAATCAGTTCGCCCGCCAAGGATATGTGTGCCAAAATTCCATCATTTGACTCGGTTATTCTTCATTCATTAACAACAGGGTATTGACACTCTCAGGTGTTGTCTATCCCATTCATCTCTGTAGCTAATTACAAGCTAGCACTATTGCCTTTGCCACATCTACGCCTTTGTATATGCCACATTCTATGATTCCTCCGGTTCCTTTGGCTTTTCTCTTCATCCCTTCCAGTCCTTCTATGAGCATCGACATTACTTCCCGATATTGACCCTCTTGCATCATCATAGGTCTTTTATAAACTCCAGTTAGCCGGCTTGTCGTTAATAGCTAGACATTTCCTACCAGGTGGCCTATACAAGTAATTCTATTACAAGTTTGTATGACGGCCCAATGAGTAGAGCATCGAATTTATTTGTGGCCTGATCTTTGGTCTAGCGCAACAGAGGAAGTGAGGCGTTTTAACACGTGCTTGGCAACAAGGGCGTAGAAAGATATTCGAATTGCAATAATCCTCTATAGATTAAGTCAGCAGGGGGGGTCACGGGCCATACCCTCACGGGCCACTTCGCCTACCAACTATACCTACTTAAATAAAGCTGTAAATATTAACAAAATCGATTGTAACTACTAGTTTTTAATGTTTTCTACTATAATATAGTCTTCTAGCTCCGTTTCGTTTTCCTGCTGGGCCGTTATAGCCTTTTTTCTAGGCTATAGCACTTAGTAATTATTTATTTCGTTCTTATATATAACCTATAACCTTAACCTTTTTTTTGCTTTATAGATATCGGCTATTTGTACTAATTGCTCGCTTAGCGTAGGTTTTACGCTTTATTAATAATTCCGCTTTTTTTTAGCTAATTTAGCTTTAAAATAGCTAATTTTAGCTTTTAAAGCTATAATTTTATTAGCTTAATAATTTAAAGCTTTTTTTATTTTTTACGCTAATAACCTATATAAAAAGTTATTTAAAGCAAAAATATTAGCAGCTAGTTTTTAGCAAGTACGCCGGATATTTTAACCGTTTAAAAGTATTTTTATTTATATTTAAGCTATTTTCGTAATAAAATTTAATATTTTAGGCTTATTTTTTGCCGGAAGTATTTTTAGCTATATTTAAGCTATATTTTTTTTTAATATAATATATTTTAACAATAATAGCTTTATATAATTTTATAAATAAATTTTTAACTATTTTAAACATTAAAACGAACTTTTTAGCTAAATAGTATATTTTAATTATTATTTTTTTAATAAGCTTAAGTTTTAAAATAGCGTTAGGCTTTTTTTTTTAAATATTTTTTAAGCTTTTTTTTAAAAAAGCTATAAAGCCTTACGTTTGTTAGTTATACTATATAGCTATAATAAAGTTTATAAAATATTAGCTATATTTTATTTAATAAATAAGCTAGTAAAAATTTATTATTTATATATAAATTATAGCTATTATATATTAAAACTATTTATATATTGCTATACTAAACTTAAATATATAAAATAAATATAGCTTTAAACTATTTTATTATAATTTTTATATTTGTTTAGTTTTTAAGCAATATTTTAAACTGCTAGTTATTTTATAAGCTAAAATTTTTATAAAAAAACTATTAATTTTAAACCTTAATATTTTTAAAAATAATTAATAGCAAAAATATATTTTTATTAATATATATATATTTTAATATAATAATTTATTTGTTTTATTTAATAGCTTTTTTAAAAGCTATATAAGTTTTAGCTTTATAAACTATATAATAGTTATTGTTTATACTTTAAGCTATATTTATTTTATTAATATTATAAAAGCAATTAGTAAAAATATTAGCAACTTTTAAAATATTAAATTTATTAAAAAAAAAGTTAATATTAGCAACAGTTATACCGTTAACTTATAAATAGCTAATAGTTTTAGATTTTATAGCTTTTACAAATAAATTTTGTTTAAAAAAACCGTAATATTAAACTTTTCCGAACTATAAATCGCTTTTATATATATTTAATATATATTAAGCTATATAATAAAACTTAATAAAAAAAAGTATAAAGCTTAAACATATTTAATTAATTGCTTAAGTAGCTAACTAGCTTTTAAAAAAAAAAATAAAGCTTAAAGGTTTTAATTTTTTTTTTTTTTTTTTAATAAGTACGCTAATAAAGCGGCGTTGTAAATATAACCGTAATATATTCTATTTTTTGGCCGCTACGCGGACGTTTATTCTAAGCTTTATATTGCGTATCGCTATAACAGCACGGGTTTTTTAAGGGTTTAAAAGCATAAAAAAAAAAAAAATAGTAAGTGTAGAATTGGCTAAGGAATTGAGCAGTTTTTTATACGCGTTGTCGCGTAATTGGGTGGTTGGGAAGTGGCCCGTGAGGGTATGGCCCGTGACCCCCCCTGCTGACTTATATATCCGAATAGCCTCGCTTCTCCTTGCATATTTCGGTCCCAGCCTTGCTCTCGCTCTCATATAGCTACCTCGGTGTACTATAGGAGATCAGGTAAGTATAGGTGAACTGAAAGCTGAAGCCTCATACGGAGTCTTGCACTAATATGACTATATGCAGAAGTCTCTTTGTTGTGTACCTTGAGACAGTTTGTGGAATAGACATAATTGTTGACATTGATTTCTGACGAGCTTGTGATATACAAGACCGCCCTCAGGCCATCCAAAGTCTTGTATACTCCGATATGGGCTAATAAGTATCAAAAACAGTCACAAGTGTAAATGGCAGCCTAAATCGTTTGCTCATAAATCAGAGCATTACGCTGTTTGTGAAACAGCATATTATACTCCTCTAGGGACGTGTGTTGTAGCATGGAGCCACGTGACGGTAATAATTGATACCATCACTGCAGTCCATACTTGAGTAAGTGAATATCGATTTTGCTAGAGCCCTACATATTAACCTTTACAACTGCCTCGGTTTATAACTACCGAAGCTCACACTACAGAATACTACTATGATGAGATTTTTTATTGTACGACTTGCAGACACGGAGTTCAATTTACGTAACAAAATAGGCTGTTGATCTTGACTATGAGTATCACTGGTGCTAGTGAATTCAATGCATTGTGACGTGCTTCCGTCTGTTGATCCACCCGCCCTTTATTCAAGAGAGAAGCGAGCCAGAACCACAACGGCTAATCATTAAAAGCGATAAAGCAACTACGAGCCACTCGTCAAATACAAGATTAGATAGATTCCTAACCGCTAAGTCTTGGACCGAGCACAGGAAGAAGAGGCGGACTCATCCGCAGTTGCGATTGTTGAGAACTTAGTTTTCTAACTATACGATTCTTGTATAAGACTTCTGTAATGTGTTATCTGACAGATTCCTAAAACCTTGAAACCCACAATCGGGGTTTAACCTTAAATCATCAAAAATTGTTTCTTTCCTGCTTTTCTACTAACTGGTGATGCTGGCTGTTATGCCGAAGGGCCCCTTGCCATAATATGGGAGAGGTGTAACCGGCACACCTATCACACACCAAGTTATTCATCTGGGAATATTCACATCTACCTACGGCAACGCGACTCAGCAAATGACAATCCGAGAGCGACATTATCGGCACGGTTTCTGAGATGAGAGAGATCATCGGATTGACTTTAAGCAAAACAACCTGATATTTCGCCCCACTGCTGATCCCAGGTCACGGTGTACACAGTAATTAGCCCACTCATGGGACGTTGCATATTGTGAAGGTGAGAAAAACAGCCTCCAAATACTGAAATATATATTCAAATTTACCAGGCATCGTTGCGGCAATGATCGTCGACGGGACACGGCGAATCTTGCCGGGCACAGGCGATTCATCCGAATTACCGGCTAAGCCTGACTGGACGTCTCCATCGCCGGCTTGTCTACGGCATCGAGATTCAGTAGCTACCCGGAGCGGGCGGGTGCTGCTAGAGGAAGCGGCGGGTCATGGGACGACAGAAAGAAAGGATGATCACACGTAGTATGCAGGATGCCTTCTCGCAACTATGCACTCGTTTTGGAGTGTCATTAGGGGCCATCGGTCAGCGTGGCGTCTTCAACTTGCTGCATGGCTTGCAGAGAGCTGATTGGCTAATAAGCACCTCCATCGCCGTTTTCGGCAACCGAATGCTAGCCCTAGAAGGAGGCTAGGCATTAGTGTACAGTACTACCCAACAGTGACAGACTCGCAACTTCGACATCAAATCCTGTCACTTCGCCAGGACAACGATAATAGCACCAACATTAGGGAGTTGTCTCTTTGAATGGGGCATATTCAACCGAGAGCTACCCGTTTTCAGGCCGCGCGGATAGCAATCGAGTGAATTGGTAACTATCCCTACGGAAATACACAGCTTGCCAACAACACATTGGAGACAAACCACGACTGAGCCGGTCCTACTTCAACATGCATGCAACATTGCTATTAAACGATCCAGATTCAGATTCCCAAACGTAATCTAATCAGGGGCCCCGCCCAATGGCACTCGACCGGCTTTTCCAGATCTTTTCTCTCTGGCCAAGACCGGCTGAAAGCATGCATGGTTAAATTGCACAAAAAGGCGGGATCCAGGCCAATATTTCATGCAGTAGTCATGCGGGAGCGGCCTAAGCGAAGCAACGTTCACGTAGCATGCGAGACGGTGTCCGAGGTAGAGGAATACGAAAGAGACTGCTAGCAACACAATACTTTTTCTCCCCTGTCTAGATGCCGATCATTACCAATTCTTCTGCCTTGGAGCATCTTACGTGTACCACATGCCCGTGCATTTGCACATATATATATATATATTAGGCTAACGTCTACCAAAGCCTGTTTGCTCCAGACCATTTCGACTGCCGCTTCGACTCTCGATATTGGACATTGCAGTCGATGGGGAGACGTGGGTGCGGTCGCATCGCTATTCATCGTGCCATCTCATATATAGAGCCAGGGGCGACTGCTACCCTTCGGATGCCACGCTGTTGGTCCCCAGCTCGGTAAATATGAATTAAAATCTTCGCTTGGAGGTATGCCAAGCATTATGCGGCTCGGGCATGTTAGGCGGAAACGTGGACGTAATTGGCAAGCCTCAACGTGTAGCTGAACCGCACAAGAAGTTCCTAGAAAGGCAAGGGGAACTCTTCGCAACAGTCGCGCGAGGGTCGATAAAAATATTGGTGTCGACGATGTACGATAGTAAAAATCTGTTAGAATTGCATCATATGACACAGCATAGTTAGGTAGCATTGGGACCTGCAAATTGGGAATAATTGCAGCCGAGAGCTTCGCGGCGAGTCAGAAAAACCGGGGAAATTTGACGCCACGACATTGGAGAGACATACCGCGCTCCAGAGTACGGAACCGACGGTCCTCGTAGACGGTATATGCCTTCGAGATTGTATGATGTGTGGAGAACCTTGTCACCAGAAAAGTCGGCAACTGAAGATCTGGTCCGAGGCGTTGTTCCTGTCATGTAACCCAAGATTTTCCCAGGAGAGGGTCTGGCCCCGTCGATCGGCGCCCCGGGACTTGGAGGAGCTGAGATCTGGCGCCTTATAATACGAGCTTCGCTGTCGTCGTCTCCGTACTCCCCTGGCTCGGCAGCTCTGTGGCTGTCTATACTCGGGCACACGCAGCTCGGTTTGTCAAACGATAAACATGCTGCTACCTATCGTTGCCGCGGCGCTGCTTGCCAATGGGGCGTCGTCGTCTATTGTTCCGAAAAGGCGGCAGGTCCCTACGGAAGCATGCACAGCTCATCTTATGATCGACGATTTCTCGTCGTGGTTAGAGGGAAAGAATTCGCTGGCGGGAGACACAAGCGGTAAGATGACTTCTCCATAGAAAGCACATACTGGGATGCACAAGAGGACTAAATATACCCAGATGACGCTACCTTTAACTCAACCAACACTGACGGCGGTACACTGACCTTCGTCCCCAGCCAGAAGGACACCGCATACTTGTACGAGCAGTTCGAGTGCGTAGACACCATCGCTCTCGGATACGACAGCGTCTCTTTCAATATCAAAGGACCCGAGGCGGCCTCGGTCTCGCTCGAGCTACAGACAAAGGCCAATTGCTCGACGACCGAGTATCAGAGCCATTACTATACCATAAATGGCCTGAGCGGCTCCCTTGAGACCATCACAGTCCCGCTCAGTAGCTGGACCGACGCGAGTATCAACGGTACCGTGGGGTTCGTATGGTTCGGCTTCTCGGCCGGCGTGAGCGGAACCGACAACGAATGGCAGCTGGATAACTTCCAGCTGGTCTGCGCCGACGTCGCGCCCCCTGGTGACCCACCGGTTACTACGCCTACTTCTACGCCTACGCCTACTTCTACGCCTACGCCTACGCCCACGCCTACTCCCCCCAATAGCGTTACTACCATCACCGTGACGGTTACTCCAACTAGTATTACGACGCGCCGTTGGCCGACACCCACTCCTCAGCCAGAGGACCCGTGGGGAGACGACGACGACGACGACGACGACGACGACGACGACGATGACGACGACGACGACGATGACGATGACGATGACCCGTGGGGACGGGGAAAGCGAGACGAGCTGGAAGGTCTCGCGCTCCGCGCCGCCGCGGACCACGCCGAAGTCGGGTCGAGGGCCGCCGCTGCTTGCGAGATCTCACTAATCGACGATTGGGCATCGCAGTCGCGGCTGACGTTCCTCTACTACAACGCCATGCTCAAGCCGACCAGCGATGACGGCACCATGAAGTCGGTCGCCGTCGCGAACAACAAGGTGACGCTCACGCCGTCAAGCACAGACTCGTACTTCTACTCGCAGCTCGGCTGCTTCGACGCCCGGGATTACGGGGGTGTCTCACTGCGGATCACGGCGGCCGCGGGTACGACGTTCGAGGTGACGTTGTCGTCGAGCAAAGACGACGTGTGTAACGGCGATTCAACCAAGGACGTGGTGGTCACGACGAAGAGCCTCGGTTGGACATTCAATGGCAAGGAGCAGTTGTACTCGATCCCGTTCAGCAAGTTCTCCGGCCTCGACTACAGCAAGTTCACCCAAGTCATCCTCTCGGGCTTCAACAAGGCGGCCACGCTCGGCCCGATGGCCATATACTGCGGCACCACGGTGGCCGAGTACGTGGCGCCGCCCATCAAGCAGCCGCAGGAGCCGACGGCCACAGTGCCGGCGCCGTCCTCCACGGCGACGACGCTCGTCATCGACGCGTTCGCCAACGACGAGACGAACGCGCTGGGCCAGTGGCACGGCACCGAGGACGAGGGGCTCCAGATCACGTTCAAGCGCAACACGATGACGCTGCAGACGACGGACGCGGACCTGACGTGGCAGACGCAGATCGCGGACACGTGCCGGGACATGCGGTCGTTCGACGGGGCATACCTGCACATCGCATACACGGGCAGCAACAAGTTCACGGTGGCGCTGCAGCAGCACAACGACAAGTGCGACAACGACGCGATGCCGTATCCGGCGACGTGGGACTCGCTCGAGGCGGCGCGCTACTCGACGGCCACCGACATCTACATCCCCATGAACCACTTCAACATCGACCGCAGCAAGGTCATCGGCATCGCGCTCAAGGGCTTCTACTCGCCTACGGCCACCGTCTTCTCCAAGATCGAGATCGTGAACAAGGTGCCGGCGACCTTCAAGGTGCCGGTCAAGCTGCCGTCGGGCACCTTCGTCTTCGCCTGCAAGCGGCCCAACTCGTTCGCCTTCGCCATCGACGACGGCGACCCGGCCTACGCGCAGCAGGTGATGCGCATCATCGACGAGGCCGGCTTCAAGGCCACCTTCTTCACCGTCGGCGCGCCGCTGCTCGACCCCTCGACCAACCTCAGCAACGTCTACCGCGAGATGGAGAGCAGGGGCCACCAGATCGCGCTGCACAGCTACACGCACCCGGGCCTCGAGGGCCTCGCCGACGAGGCGTCCATCGACTGGGAGTACACCAACGACCTCAAAGCCGTCTCGCAGGTCTTCGGCCAGACCCCGAACACCAAGTACTTCCGCCCGCCCTTCGGCACCGAGGGCGCCCGCATGCGCCAGCGGTACGCCGCCCTGGTCCCGGACCCATACATCGTGCAGTGGAGCGTCGACATCGAGGACTGGCTGTGGGCCGAGACGCCGACGCCCGAGAAGCAGATCGACGCCTTCCGACGCGACGTGGCGGCCGGCGGCAGTATCACCGTCATGCACTACCTGTACAACAGCACCGTGAGCTACCTCCCGCAGTTCATCCAGATCGCCAAGGCTTCCGGTAAGCAGCTCATGCGTGTCGACCAGTGCATGATGGACCCTGATGCACCACCATTGTAATGTGGTAGCCCAGGCGGGATGTGCGATCGAGTGGTGGGATGAGGCAAGCTAGATGTGAATAGCGCTAATTCAAAGTGGATAACATACTGAGCACAAGCATGGCTTCGACATTATCTTATGTGTGTGTGTGTGTGTGTGTGTATTTGTTTAACGCATCAATAATACGTCACGTCACGCCGCCAATGATTCGCCTCCAGCTTCTCTATAATCGTCTATATCGATTGGTTATCATATCTCGTTCTAAACGGGCTCTAGTACGTGCGCGAGTAGGTTGTATGTGGGGAACGATATGATGGTGACCTGCTTCTCTGATTCGGGGCTGTGTCACTTCGCGCCGGGCGTTTTAAGGCTAACGTGTTGAGCGTGTGCATGTGGAGGTGCGTTTGCTTGCTTTTGTTGGATATATGATATACACATGATATAATCGCAAACAGTCGTGAGAAGACATGGTAGAGTAGTTGAGGAGGAGTAGGAGGAGGAGTGGAAAGGTCTATCAAAAATATCTCTCGAGTCATCCATTCATACCAATATCAATGTACACACAAACGGCCGCCAGCGTCGATCCTTTTTATCCCACCCATTGCGCCAAAGTAGCCTAGGCCTGTCCGCAACTAAGTGGGACTTGACCCTCATCCGGAGACGAGCCGAGAGGGCCGAGGCCGTACCCATCGAGGTGCCGTAACATCGGGTGCCTATCATGGTTTCTACTTGACCTCGCGGACAACTTTGTCTACCGCTTTTGCGAAGTAATCTATATTGTTTGTGTTCAGACCTGCCATGCTAATGCGGCCGTTCTTGGTCATGTACACGTGAGCTTCTTCCCGAATCTTCAAGGCTTGCGCCTCGGTGAGACCGGTAAAGCTGAACATGCCGATCTGGTCTGTGATGTGGTTCCAGGTACCAGGCGTGCCGAGCTCCTCCAGCTTTGCGCGCAACGCCTTGCGCATCTCGATAATCCGGCCAGCCATGGTACGGAGGTTCTCCTCCCACTCGGCAAAGAGCTGAGGATCGTTCAGTACCGTGCTGACGATTCGAGCACCGTATAGAGGCGGGTTTGAGATCTCAGACCGCTGCAGAATAGCTAGCTGGGAGGCAACACGGGTAGTCGTCTCGGTTGCATCGGTTGCTGGACCAGTGACAAAATGGAAGCAGCCAGCCCGCTCACCGTACAGGCCGAAGTTCTTGGCGAAACTCTGCGCTATCACAAGCTCGAAGCCCTGCTCGACGAAGTAGCGGACGGCGGCGTTGTCCTTGGTTAGGTCCCCCGACGCAAAGCCCTGGTATGCGGTATCAAAAAAGGGGAAATGATTCTTCTCTTTTATAATGGTAGCGATCTCCTTCCACTGATCCAAGGTGGGATCGACACCAGTCGGGTTGTGGGCGCAGGCATGGAGGAGAATGACGGACCGCTCTGGGGCTTCAGAGATGGCGGCCTTCATGCCATCGAAGTCCAGGCCCTTCGTCTGCTTGGAGAAGTAGGGGTATTGGGCGACGGGCACGCCGACATTGGAGAAGATCTGGTTGTGGTTGACCCACGTCGGGTTGGAGACGTACACCTTCTTGGTACCGGGGAAGAAGCGGGCGAGGAACAGGGCGCCAAGATGGACGGCGCCGGTGCCGGAGATGGTCTGCACCGAGGTGACGCGCTTCTCCTTGATGGCGGGCGATTCGGGGCCGAGGATCAGCTCAGCGGCCTTGCTCGTGAAGGAAGCGATACCGGCGATGGGCGCGTATTCGTGGTCGAGGTTGGGGTCATTACGCAAGATCTCGTCTGCCTGTGGTGGCAGCCAGAGCGGTGAGCGAGGTGTGTCATCGCGGAGGGCCAAGGGCAATTGGCTTATCCGAGGCGGCAATGGAATGGTGGTAGGGAACTAGGGCGAGAATACCAATTACAAGGGACGTCGTACCTTTTTGACCACCGGTAGCACCCATGGTTTTGCGTTGTTATCACGATAGGCGCCGACGCTCTACGGGCAAGTAAGTTACTGCCGGGCTGACTGGTATACCGGCCAACGGAGCGCAACATACCACATCGACTTTGGTAGGATACTGATCAGCCTTGAAGGCGCGTATCAGACCAAACAGAGGATCCTCGGGCGCCTGAGGTACGACCTCGGCGGAGAAGCTGGTGGCTGAGGGCGGCGACATTTGGTGGACTAGAGATTGGACTCTCGCAACAGATTGGGTGTGGTGTGAAGGTTGGAGGGGCATGGTGATAAGAGAGGAAATTATATCACGGCGGGGTCGGGGAATGCGACTGAAGTAAGCTGCCACCGGTGTACTTTGGATACCACAGTGGCACTGCAGCACGTCGGGACGTGGTCCGGGCTGACCGGGGTGTTTGCAACGGGCTCGTTCCACCGGTCGGATGGAATGATTGCGACACGCGGACGCACGGTGGTGGAGTGCGTCTGTCGATGTGGGCTGACCTGATGACTGCTATTGTCAGTGCCGGTCAGGGCTGGTCAGGACACTATGGGTGGCTGTGGTTGGAGGGGATTCCGATTACGGTGGACGCGATAGGCTCGGAAGGAAATGTGCAACGGCGCCTGGTTTCCGGTGGGCCGATGTCTCTGTTTGGGGTGAGCGGCAGCGGCACCAGTGACGCAACAAGCAGCAACCAGCTAGCACCAGCAGTACCTTCTTGAAATCCCTGTGCTGCCAGCTTAGGTACCTACCCAACTCTTAGACTAGGTGACGCCGTATAGTATGTATTCCAAAAACGCCCCTACAATTACTGTATCAGTTAGAATGGGAAGGTAATTCTCATCTATTGTCCAACCGACCGGAAATTGGCACTGACATTGTCTTACCTAACTTTAAATACACGCCGAGTAAACCCGGCGTTAGTCGGTCCTCTCGTGGCAGTGACCAGTAACAGATAGTTACTACTTACTACTTAAAAAGGTATGTAGATAGCAAAACCCGACAGTTTCTCGGATTACCGGATAGGTATAAGAGGCTTTTTTTCTTTTCGTCGGAAACAATGGGGATACAAGCAAGTCAAGGGTTAAAACAGACTTTGATGTTGCAAGCGAAGGAGTCAAAGTAGAACGGTGATGTGTGTTGGGCTTCTTGGTAATAAACCTCATGAATGCTAACCCTAACTAGTGGACCCAGCATCAAGACTGCGGTTTTCATGTCCAAGCCGAGGTCCATTTCGTCATCGCCCTCCAAGCTACTAATTTCATCATGGAAATAAATAACCGAGCCCATCTACAACATAACATAGACGGCAGGTTGTTGAGAGCATGTGATCGCACGATTGGCAATACCTAGGTAACAACACACTACTTACACGCTACACGTAAAGCTAGATGGCGGCGGTTGTTAGACGACATTAGTACAGAACACATCGTCTTTTAGCGTGTCACATGGAAAGAACATCTTGGATTGTTATATTATCAGATCCCATGCGATTAAGAATGCGCAGAGCCCGCACGTCGCAAAGAACGTGTATTTAGCAGGGCTCGCCTTTTTGGTTGCCTGCGTAAGTTGCCTGTTGCCCCCCTGCACGTTCCCTGCTGTCGCGTCTGAGTCGGCCACGAGCTGTTCGATTCCAGCCGACTGCGTCGTGAGTGTGTTGATGAGTTGGGTTTGAAGCTCGGATATTTCTAGCAATGATTTCTCTGCCGTTCTACGCCGCGTGTTAGCCTCAGACACTAAGAGATGTTGCGATACGGTGTTCCTAGCATTTACGCACCTGACCTGATCCAACGTGCTTTCGTAGTGCTTGAGCATATCTTGGTTGTCCCTTTCGAACATTTGGATCTGCTCCGGCGTCAAATCGTTTGTAGCATCGTAACTTGGTGCTCGGCCTCGGGGCAGTGTCTGGCTGCTCCCATTCCGCCGGTCTATCGTGCTAGATGGTGGTTCTATAACCCTCGCTACGTTGTGTGAAGAGGCGATGTCCTGGCCACGCGCTTTAGCCAGCACGCTCCGGTTCTTCTCCATCTCCCGCATGAGGCGGATCTCCATCATATCTTGTTGCGTCTTGACGCACTCCTGTAGACGATGTCGCAGGAGCCACAGTACGCTATCGCGATGTGTGCTTATCGTCCTGGCCCGGTCTTCAGCCGCCGCGTGCCCTGGCGACTTGCCGGTGGACGCGCCGCCCGAGGCCCAAGCACCCAGTGCGCCGAGTCTGCTGACAAACCTCTTCTGGATCAGCTTGCCCTCGATGTCAGCCCGTGCCTGCTCTATGTCGGCCAGCCTCCGTATGCTCGCATTGAGCTCTCGTAGCATCTTCTTCGCATTTGCGTCGATCTCCTCACGCTCGCGGTCTGACAGGGGCCGTGTGGATCGATGCTGGTGCGCCGGCAGGATGAGGGTCTTCCGCGGCTGCGCTGTGGACAGGTAGGACTGTCGGATATTCCTGAGGTTGGCATGGAGCGAGGTAATGTGCGAGTTCTAGGTTGACTCGAGTCAATAACCTCGAAAGACTAAACCGTGAGGGCTGGATGTCGGGCGCGGGCTAAGGGCACTGACGATTCTGTAGGCTTCCTTGAGAAAGTCTTCGAGGCTATCCACGCTGAAGCTCCCTCTTGTGGAGGGTGCCTCGTGTTGCTTCAGGAGGCCGTTGAAGGCCGGCGTGATGTCCGTCATGCTGCAGTTGCGCATTCGAGACCAATAGAGGGATAAAAAGAGTGACCCGGGTTCATCGAAGAGGTATCGCCGGACTAGCAGTAAACATCATGTTCATAGGCCGTCAGACTGAACAGCTTTCTCGACACAACGTAGCTTATTCCAAGATGCTTGGCGTGACTTCATGCCACTCTACCCTGTCGCCAAAGGTACGTATCCACAGAGGTAGTCTAATCATCGGTTTGTGGCTGGTGAGCTGTGGCCGTGGACTTCGTGGCTTAGATAGGTACTGGTGGCATATGTCGTATCCACTTAGCACCTGGTAGGTACCTTGTCTCAGTACCGATACTGTTGGATGGCAAGGTGGATACCTATTGGATATTGATGTTGTAGAAGTAATGGAGGTAATTAACATGAACCGCCCGTGCGGGGTCCTTATATTGCACTGTCCCATCGTACCTTCCTACAATACGGCATCTACTATCTCCCTTAGTACCCCACCGACCCTTGCCTCCCAGATGCTTGGGACCTAAGGTTATGGCCGTCATTTTGACATGATAATCGAAGACCATTCCCATGACGCAGTCTTAGTATCTAGGCCACTGTCTAGGCCAATGGGATTACAACCGTCGCTATACGTCTTGGCCACGTCAACCAACTCGTCACGTCTGCTTATGGCGAGCACTAACGTATTTTCCACCCCTCTGGGCCACCCCTTTATCCCATACAACATTACAATATTTATCAAGCAATAACTTTACCGCAACGCGGAATAAAAAATCTATTCTTTAGTACAGTATATATAATAGTCTGTCGATACCAAATATAAAATTTAAAAAAATTTAAACCTTTGGCATAAAAAAGAAAAGAAAATTTATTAAACGATAATAAATTTGAGTAGTTTATAAGCATATTTTTTTTCTTTTTTTACGCCCGGTAATTCGCCCTCGTAATTTCGATATTCGGTATCGCTATATCGTTGTATATATTGTATCGAGGAATAAATTTTTTATTTCACGTTGCAGCGGAATTATTGCTTGTTGGACGTTTCGATAGTTTCGATGTTTGTAGAGGATAAAGGGGTAGTGTTAGGTGGTGTGTCAGAAGGTAAACAGAGGTGGAAAATACCTACGTTACAGTCATCATCATGAGCTCTTTGACATGCAGAGCTTGGCCAACATTACAAACACCCCCACCATGAGCTTGAATCTCGCGTGCAAAGACGTCTGGAAAGACCGACGCCAGCAGTCACTACCGAGGACCTTGTTAGTCTAAATACAGCCGTCCTGGCCGTTGGGTGACAAAGCAGTCCATTTCGGGCTCCAAATTTCGTTGCTTCGGCTACAAACCATTACTAAACTCTGGCTCTACGATGAGCTCCGATACGGGTAGGACGTCCGAAGGTTTTGTCGGTGACGCCCGGAAATAACTGCCGGCTGATCACGGCGGGTCTCGTATACCCGTCGACCCGCTCATCGCGTCTTCGTTAAGGCCGATGTCGAGAGCGGAAAGCTTCTTTCGACACGGCCTGTTCAGAACGTTTTCTGTCTCTCCTTTCAGTTTGTTATGCCTTCCGTCGTGTACATAAATATGATAACGCCATGCGTTTGGCCTGCTTAGATACCGCACCCAGCCCGTCGTGCGCCCCCAGCAACAATGACCCCAATAGCAGATTCCCCGCCACCAACGGCCGAAACGCGTGAGCTTGAGGGAAATAGCCATGATTCCGAGTTTGACCTCCGCAATGAGGTCGGAAGCGGAAGCAACAGTGAGGATGAAGCCCGAGATCTCGAGAATACCCTTTCACGGGTTTCCAGTGGACCCCCTTACACCGTTTTCTCGCCAGGCATGAAGAGGTGGATTGTTGCTATGAACTGTATCGCAGCCTTCATGTCTCCCATAACGGCTAACAGTGCGTAATTTTCCGAACCATTTTCTTCTTGTTCTGGCGACTTTGAGAGCACGAGATTTCTCCTTTGGGACAAGAGAGTGTCTAGAGGCTCCTGAAACCCTCACAAACCACGCTCCAGATGGCGATAACTGACTCTGAGTGTTCCAGTCGTGCGTAACTCTCGGCACCATTTTCTTCTTGTTTTGGCAGCTTTCAGAGCGCCAGGTCTCCTTTTTGGGCCGAGATAGTGTCCAGGGGCTTCTGAAACCCTTGCAAGTCACGCTCCAAATGGTGATAACTGACTCCGAGTGTTGCAGTACTTTCCTGCTATTCCAACTTTAGCGCAAGACCTGGGAGTGGGCGTGGATCGAATCAACCTCACACTAGTGTGTATAAAAACCTCCCATTCCTGATCCCTTAGTCTCCTTGTTTCGCGTAATCTAGCAAGTTCTATGATGCGGGACTTAGAGATCTCGACTAACCTATTTCTACTGACAACTTATATGATCCTCCAAGCTCTCGCTCCGAGTATTTTTGGCGATTTTGGCGACATCGCCGGGAGGAGACCTGCTTTCATTATTGCTTTCATTATCTACCTCGGCGCCAATATCGGCTTAGCCTTGCAAAGGAACTATGCTGCGCTTCTCGTTTTACGCATGTTACAGAGTGGTGGAAGTAGTGGGACTATCGCCTTAGTCTATGCCGTGGTGGCGGACATTGCCCCGAGCTCCGAAAGAGGTAAATGGATGGGAATTGTTGGTTCTGGGATAACTATCGGTCCAGCCGTTGGTCCCGTAATTGGTATGTCGCACCCCTATGCATTAATTACGATCCCTTCTCCAGATTCTATCGCTTAGAGCTCTCACTAACCTGGTTGCAGTATGTTCGACGGGCTTTGTTCATGCGGAAGCTTGAACGAGATTTACTGATGATTTGTAGGGTGGATTATTGAATGCATATCTTGGCTGGCCTTGGATATTTTGGTTTTTGATCATCCTGACGGCCGTTTGGCTGATCCCCGTGAGTACCCTTTAGAATCGTTTTCTTCATTTTCCAGTCATTTCAAGACTAGGGGCCCCCCCTCTTAAACTTAGGTTATAGATTACGAACCTCGTATTATCCCGAAAGACTTGCAGAACTCACTCAGCTTTCTTTATTACTAACCCCTAGTGCTATAGTACGTTCTAACTGTTCCGGAAACGGCGCGTAAGGTTGTCGGCAATGGATCGATTCCACCTCAGGGGTGGAACATGACCCTCGTTGATTATCTACGATTCCGTAACCGGAGCACAATACGATCAACAGCGCATAGAAGGATACCGATCCCTAACCCGCTCAATACACTAAAGGTGTTGCGTCACAAGAAGTATGGCTTCCTTTCTCCATTTCGTTTGCATGCCCCCTGAAACCCTTGAAATTCCGATTTCGAATACTGATCGCTGACTCGTTGTTTTTCAACAGCATGGCTATGATGATCCTCTACAACGCGACTCTATTCGTTGGTTTTTCCACAGTGACAGCTACCTTGGCCACCCAATTCAAACAAATTTACGGCTATGATGAGTTGATACTCGGTCTATTATATCTTCCACTTGGAGGTGCGACGACTATCGCTTCTATTGGGGGGGGTTTCGTGGCCGACTGGAATTTTCGAAGAATCGCCAGAAAGATGGGTGTTAAGATCGACCGCAAACGAGGAAATGACAGTAAGAAACCATGCCGCAGTCTTTCACTCCCTAGCCACCTGGTGTACAATTCCATACTGGCGAAAGTCTAATCGATTCTTTGAAATTTTCGCGCCGTATGCAAGTACAGTTGCTGATAAAATCCGCTGCAGTGGCGAATTTTCCCGTAGAGAAGGCACGCATACAGTTAATTTTCCCGCTTATTTTCATAGGGTCGGGAGCTTGTATCGGATATGGGTGGGCTCTGGAGCGCCAAGTCGGCGTCGCAGTGCCTTTGGTTTTATCATTCTTCATCGGTCTATGCGTGACGTGGCCATATCAGATCATAAACCTTCTGATTGTTGATTCATATCCTGGGGCTCCGGCGACGGCCACCGCTGCAAATAACCTCGTCCGTTGCTTGACAGGTGCCGCTGCGACAGCCGCAATCGAGCCTATTATCAGAGGAATAGGCAGAGGCTGGGCTTACACGCTACTTGCCCTCCTCTTCACGGTTCCGTCCCCCGTGCTTTGGGTTATTGTTAAGCATGGGCCAAAGTGGAGGAAAGAGAAAATACAAACGTTGGAGGCGGAGAAAAAGAAAGCTGAAGTCAGTGAGGAGCAGACCGTGCCAGCAGGAGGTACCGAGCCAAAAACATACTGATGCCTGCAGAGTATCACTATTGTCGTCGGCTGCGCAGGCTCATCGCATTATACTCATATACACATGCTCAAGATATGACGATAAAATAGATAGTTATACATAGTTTGATTCCCCTTTCCCATTCCATACCCATAGCTAGCAGCTTTCACACAGCGCAAATCAAATCGGAGAATAGACCAAAGACATGCATACTTCTACTCTACACATATTACATATTTATATCAGGATCAGCCACCTTTAAAGTGAATTATGTAAGTTCGCCAGTTTCCCTCGGTAAACCCTGATCATTAAAGGGAGGGGAGCAGGCGTCGGCCCTCGGTATTTCCCCCATCGGGCAAAGTGTCACCCCCAGACCCCTGCTACCAATAAAACATCCCTATCTAGATACTCATCTCGACTACTGCTTTTAGCATCGCAGAGTGCGATATAGCTCTTTAGAAAAATTGAGTATACTTAATGCGAAAGCGAGGATCAACTTCCTGAAACCTAACTATCAAGCCATCACGCTTTAACCCGGATGCTGCTCTCAGGACGGAGATGACACTCCCGTCAGTCGAGGACGTGAGGAAAGGACATGGCCGGCTCACGTGTCAAGAGGCCCTGAGCCTCATGTCGCTGCCGGACAAGTTCGTGGATGGACAGACTATCAAGCGCTACATGAGTCGGCGTAGGGCATGGCTCACCGGCCACGAGTTCATCGCCCTCGCAAAGGAGGTGGGGCCCAGCGATTTCAAACCGGGCGCATATGGAGGCCATGTTTATAGCCAAGCTGGTCTAGCCACTTCCCTATCGTTGAACGCCGCTCAGGGAGCGGGAAGTCAAAACGGCGGGGAAAAGAAGTTTGGCATCCACGTAAGCCCCCCGACTTGTGACGGCGCCGCAAGGCATTATTATGTGTTATTGCCAGCTTGTGAAATTTGCCAAGAGGGGAACGCGAGCTGACACGACTCGGCAGACAATACATGGTTTCTTCTCAGAAGCCGGACTCGGTGATCGTCCCTACATCTACGAGGTGACAAGCCTGGCCTCTAACGCCTCCTTCCCCAACCTCCTGGTGACAGCGCGCCAGCCTACGTCACCGAGCATAAACCCAGAAGGAGACCACTACCCCAGAGCAGACGCAGGCCTACCACCTGGCCCAGTCTGCTTCAGTGCTATGGTCTCCTTCCGGCCAAGCGGCATTTCGCAGTTTGACGCGCAGGAGCCGTCAGCGCAGGAGAGGTTCGCCGACATCCTGAACTCCCGCCGGCCAATGGAGTGGGATCCGGCCCCTATCTCGGACGTCGAGGCGGCCCTGGACCGGATACCAGGCGCGCGCCAGGCCGTTGGGCTATTCCCGGTCCTCGACATGCGGAAGGTGGACATGCGCGTGTATAACGCCGGCCGTCCGTTCCACGAGCGGCGCGAACTCATCTTGTACCGGCTCCTAGCGCCTCTTCCCGCTAATACATCGGACAACGTGGAAGGGGGTGGTGGGGACGGGGATGGGGATGGGAGATGCTCGATTGGTGGTCCAGACGCGCATATTTGCGCGCACGCCTACGGAGCCGATCGCAATGGACTGCTTATGATCGGCGACCACGCCGGGTTCGGGCACGACCTGGCGCGCGCTGCGAGCCTCAGCTACTCCTTCGTCGTTCACGTCAACGCCGAGGAGGCCGTCATGACGTACACCGAGGGCGATGGCCAGTGGTGGGTTCAAGAAGCGTGCTTTCCGCGCGTGCAGGCCGGGAGGGGCATTATTCACAGTAAGATCTGGAGCCCGCAGGGTATCCATGTTGCGTCGATGTACCAGGATGGCATTATTCGGCGGCAACCCAGACCCGGCGACAAGGATAAGGGGAAGCTGTGAGTTGCTGGTTACTTACGAACCTATTTAGCTTAGAATGCTCCTTGTAGATATTTGTGTATGTTATAGAGCCTCCGATAAAAGAGCAGACCTCATGTAGATAATTTCTAAACCATGGCCATAACAGGGTGGTCTCTTTCCTAGGGTTTCGGGACTTGATTCTAGAATATGCGGCGAAAATCGGATTTCCGTTTAGTTTTGAGTGGCCCGAAACCAGAGACGGATGGTCGGAGCCCGCATTCGGCGGGCGGGCCACCCGTCGGCGACATCCCGAGTAAGAGCAAGCATCAAGGTTTATTGCGCGGGCACCGCTTGCATACTACTGGAGAAACTAATTTTGGTTCGGTTGGGCCGGTCATAGGTAGGAGATAAAAAGAGCAACGACACATGCTAGCGCTAATAGGATTCGAACCTATCCTCTATTATCTGTCCACTTAACAGCGACTACGGCTGTAGGGACCTTCAATCAGGCCAGATGCCTGACCGACTTCAATCTTTCTTGTACTTATATGAAGCCATCAAGACAAGCTTTATTCCTGCATATCATGGTATGTGAGTTATTTATAATCATTCTCATGATGACCAGTCCTGCGAGAACAACAAGGTTGACGTCAACTACAAGTCCAACTCGCCGCATCATTCTGATTCCCCCTACTGTTCCACTTCGCCCTCTTTGGATACATACAAAGCGGACGCTGTCTATACAGCACGATATTCTGCTTAGAAGCATCCGTAAAGTTGAACTCCGACGCGATGATCTGAGAGACTTCCTGTCCCTTTTCCACCCAGTCCATGAGCGCCAGGAGCGCATCGTGTCGCGAATCGCTGAAGCCAAGCGGGACGGACCACGCCGAGGCATACGGCGGTCTCTGCACCGACTGCCCTGCACTACCTATCATCCAGGGTGCCTTCACATTGTCGGGTGACCCCCAACAGTGCCGCATGCCGGGGATCTGGAAGTACCGAAAGAAGGCATCGACGTTCCCCATCGCCTCGACGGTGCGGTTGTAGTAGTATGTCGTGTGCTGCACTGGAACGACGTTGTCTGCGAGACCGCCATACATGATGATTTTGCCTTTATTTCTGAAGGTGCCCAGGTCGAATTGGTCTGCGGTGGCTTGTACTATTCTTTCATCATAAGCCTCTGCGTCTTTTACGACCGAGTCGTTGTACGAGGTGGTCTGCCATCGCTCCCCATAACTCATAAAGTACCGTTCATATTGCCCGTCGAAATTCCGTCTCACGTTCTGGGAGTCATCGTTGGCGACTGCGGGGAGCAGATAGGTCCCCCACTCTATCTCGGAGCCATATTCCGACCCCTTATGCACGAGCTTTCCATCGCTAGTCACATAGTCCGCGTACATCTTCAGCGCGGTCTCGGTTTGTGCTTTGGTCCAACAGGATGTCTTATTGCTCGAGACATCGCATCTTACCTTGGTGATGTCGAATTGCTGTCTGCAAGCAAACGGCGAGCTGATTATATTATCTCTGACACCGTCTAGGGAATCGCATTGTTTCAATACTTCAGCTTGCAGACGTGAGAAGAGACCGGCGTCGGTCAAGCTGTATGAAGCACTTTCCGGGAGGTTCCACGTCGCCAGCTTGGATAGCCAGGGCATCAAGTGCTTCGTGTCCCACGAGGGCGCACCTATCAGTGCTCCGTCGAAGACATCTGGGTCAAGCTGGATATGTTTTAGACCCTGCCTTCCTCCCGTCGAACACCCGCTGAAGTAAGAGTATGTGATGCGTTGGTCATAGTACGTTTCGGCAAGTACTTTGCCCAATTTTATTGACCCCTGCAATGCCTGGTACGCCCAATTCACTTGCTTCCGCGTTGTGTTAGCCCAGGTGATGTCTCCTGCCCCCGAGCTATGACCCGTGTCGGTAGACAAAGCCACGGCACCATATTTCACGCCAACGCCCATCTCAAGCCAATTAATCCCCCCCAAGAATGAATATGAGCCAATAGTAAGAAATCTCGAGTTCCACTCATCCGGCAAGAACACCCCGAACCGGTAATTCTCGGTGATGTTGTTCAGGATCACGGCGCACAACTCTGGTAAGCCGGTAGGAAAGGTCGGGTAGCCGATGTTCCCGGTTTCGACGAAGAAGCCGGTGGTAACATGCTGCACGCGCTCAACATTCACTCCGGCTGGCGCGATACCGGCGAAGTAGTCAAGGGAACAGCTGGTGGCTTGACGTCGATCGACAGGTAACGGCCAAGATGTGACCAGACACGCACCCAGAGTAACGAGGACCCAGAACGTCATCACCTCTAGCAGATTCATCTCACTAATATGGATAAATCGAGACTTGATTAAGTATGTGACCAAACCTAGGCCCCTGGGACTTTGTACATAGTTAGATCTAGACGTATTCATATACATGCAAGGGAGCCAGGGTCTTACTTACGGCTGCGACGGCCATGTGTCGAAGACGACATCAAGACCCCGTTGCATTTTTTGCGAGATACGGGCTCCCACACCCCTTTGTATGGCCGGTAGATCGTGTGACGACTGGAGTGTTCATGCATCGTAAGCACCAGTGTTTCCTTCAGTCGCACAGGGTCACTCCCTCGAGAGGGCGGAAAGAATGACGGCACACCCGAGCCCTCACCTCTCCAAGGCCCAAATGATCTATGAACGCTAAGATGAGTGTCTAATCCTCATAGTCCCATGATTCAAAAGACGCGGAATAGTTCGGCTAGAAGACATATACTTCAGCAATTTCACCTTCTCGCACATATGCCGTCCATCTTCCTCATTACCGTCAGCGTGAATCTACTACCTTCTGTATTTGATTCTGCTTATCTGCAAACTATAAACCGCAGGTAACGACGAGGCACGCTCACGCGCAACACTTTCGCTGCAATGTTCGTCCGTGGCGCGGGCTGATAGGGTGCTAGTTGGACGTTACAGGATGCGCGGACGGTCGCGGTTTTCTCATTGGAGATAAGATACATCATAATCGCTTATTATTGATCGTGAAAAGGCACGGGTTCGGTGGCGTCAGCGGCCCTAGACACGCAATGTAACCCCCTTCTCTCCGCAATCCGGGGTTCTGGACCGGGATGCTGGTGCCTAACAGCCGTTTCTACGAACCGAAAATGTCGACATGACCAAGCCAGGTCCTGGTTTATCCCAATGAGAATCTCCAAACCCCCGGGTTATCCAACAATAGTGCTAAAATATTTCCCATCAGACCCGCAGGACATCATACCTTTTTTCTTTCTATGGCATATTCTATACCATCAAGCTTCAGGCTAGTCCGCCCCGCTACACAGCTTCCCATCGTAGAATTACCAATAAAGACACAAGCAATTGACGAGCCAGATAAACGCAATTGAAATCGTTCCATTACAGGGCCCAAAAGACGTAGAGCCGAGGTGTGATGGTAGGATATGCTATTTTAATATGACTTGTGATTCTAAAATCACCTTATCATCAACGTAATTACGCAAGCATTAATGAAGGTTTATCGATTAATACAGCCACAGCAGTCACTATTTTAGAAATCTAGAAAGCTTCCTATGGACTACGTGTCACTAGGACTATGATTCTTCACACGCGATTCCAAGATTAGAACGATGGGGCTGAAAGTCATATTATAGGATGTAGATTCCAGATAATGGGGTATTGCCTCAGCGACTTATTATTGTTCTTGCCCATGCCGATCATCTTACACCGTTAACCAAATATACCAAACCAGGCGCCCCTTTTCTCTCCCTAAAACAAACTCAGAACTCCAACCCATTCCACATTATGTAGTGTAACCCATACTTCATAATGCCATCAGGTCTCCAATGCCTCTAATAAAAGGAAGCGAATAATATATCTATAGTGAAAAGACTACAACAGTGATGCCCACGGCGAGAGCAGCGCAGGAGTTGCTGGTGCCAGACGCAACGCCGTGGGGAATTGAAACGGGGCTACAGCATGGGGCGAAATGTGGTGGTCCGTGAGGGAAAGGGAAAGGGGCGAACCGATTGCATGTCACAGTGTCGTTCGCCGGAGCAGCAGCACCACCATAGCCCTCGCCGGTCTCGGTATTATTAGGGCTAGCAGGTTTGCTGGGGACGAAGCCAAGGCCTGCGTTGAATGGTGGCATGACATTGAATGGACCCTTACGGGGGGCGGCGAAGATGCCGGCGGAAAACGCCAGAATGGAGAAGGTTGTGGTTGTGAACTTCATTGTGGGTAGTTGAGTTGGATCAAGGGATAATTTGATGTTGATTTGAGTAGACAATATAGTGTGAAGGATGAATGAATCGAGGCGGCGAAGAGAGAACTAGGAAGGAATTCGAAGAGGATGTTGAATGGTTTCTTATGTACATATCTTATCATCTATACTAGTATTTGGGGTTTATCTTCGGCCGGATTATCCTATCTGGTAAATGAGCAATGAGTTTTATAGTTAATTACCTGTTAACCTAATCTCTTACCACCCAAGATACCAAGACAATCCAGCTTAGTGTATCTAAGGAATAATGTACCCAAGAAATCTTCCGGAAGCTCTACTAAAGCTGCTGGAGCGAACATATTCGTATAATTTATGATCCGTCTTTTCTTTCTTTTCATTTATTAGACTAAAATTTAAGTAGAATGTCTCCAATAGGGACAATCAATAGGGACAATTCCAACTTTCATTGTTTGCATTCGTGTCAATAGCTAGCTTGCAAGAGTAGCTAGACTACCGCGACGGCTCAGATGAAATAGTTATCGTGTTAGACTAAAGTGTCGGCATATGAGAATACGAAGATAATGTTAAGAAATAGGAAACATAGCATCAAACCTAAGAGCCGCCCTGCGCGGCTAGCTGGCAAGAATATGTGGTATGACGTGGAACTTGGCTAGAGAAACCTTCACCGAAACGTTCTGTCCTTTTGATTTGTATTACTACTACAAAAGCCCACCCGCCGTCACATAGTATAAACTCTTCACCAGACAGCCTAAGGATGTTATCTGATATCTAGTTAGGGTAGCTATAAACTATAATAGTTATGGAAAACAAATTTCGGCGCCTAAAAGGATATAGTTTACATTCTATAACTTAGGGGTACAATAATAGCACGTCCGTGTCATACGGGTTACCTATTATGTAGCCCTGTCATCAGAGTTAGGAGACCCGGGGTTAATTCCTGACTTTCGGTATCTCTTTGTTCATACCTTCAAGTTTCACAGTCCTATACCATGATTATACAAGTCCTCAAGGGACGAATTTTCTTTTTTAAAAATTCAGGATGTATAGATATATTTTTATTTGCAAATCTTGCATGCGCTGGCTAGAAATAGAGAACCACCAGTCACCAGCAGACTATCACACGTACTGACAGACTGTGGTCAGATCATGTATATAGTCACAGGAGCGTGAGGCTTCGTGCAAGACTTCAGTTCACACCTTACCCGTGTATTGCCTAATCATCCGAGAAGGCTATACGAATACGAGGAGGCAAGAGGACGCGAGGTCGGCAACTAAAGGCGAGGCTATTCGGACATATAGACTCTAGATCTCCTAGCTGGCTGAAGAGGGGACAACACCTTCATGGCCCTCTTGATGCCCTAGGGGATTATTGCAATTCGAATATCCTTCCAAGCCCTTGATCACAAGCTCGTGTTACAAATTCTAAAACCTTTGGCCCTAGAGACTTCCATACCAACAACCATTCATCATCCATATGCAAAAATAGAGCGATCACGTAGAGGGCAGGTTTATTCCATTAGAATGGATAGCTCAGCTCGTATTAGTATAATTGCCCTGCAAAACTCGGTGCGGCGTCCCGACTATCCAGGCCATAGGTATACTCAAGAAGCCATACCCTCTAATTGAGCCTTAATCTGCAGAGCCACGATCCTGGAGAAATATCGACACATAGCCAGATTTCCGCCGTGAAGCCAGAGTCCCGGATGGCCACTCCGACGCCACATAACCCTCGTCTCGCCCTCCTCATCGAAGCCCCAGACATTACCGATCTTGCCTCCTACGTCCGGGCCGAAAATCATCTCAGTCATCGTCCTCATGTTCTGATAGCCCGTGGCGCAGATGATCTCGTCGGCTTGCAGTTCTGTGCCGTCATCAAGCCGTATGCCGTTCGGCAGAATCTCATCGACACCATGCCCGTGTTTAACCTTCACCTTACCGTCTATAATCAGCTGAGACGTCCCAACATCGATGTAGTACCCGCCGCCACGCTGCAGGTACTTAAAAAACAAGCCGGCATCCATTGGCCCCCGGTCCGTCTTAAAACCAGCCTTATTTAAACCCTCGAGGATTTCCCTGTCGAAATCTTGCTGTAGCATATTTACGTCTGCATGGACAGCTTTGAAGACTTCCTGGGGCGTACACCAGGATAACAAATCCCCAAATTCGACGGGTGGGCCGCCTTCTCTGTACAGGGCTCCTAATAGTAGCTCTAGGATACTCTTGCTGCTCATAACTGTCGTGGATGACCGCTGGATTATCGTGACATCGTACCCGTTCTCGTAGTAATCTTGCGCGATATCGAGGGCTGAGTTGCATGAACCGATGACGACCGCCTTCCGACCGTGGGCGTTCTTTCTTGCCTCTCGGAAGTCTGACGAGTGGCAGTACAAGTCTCCCTTGAAGTTATCCATGCCCTTAAACTCAGGGTAATTCTTCTTCCCCGAGTGGCCCGTTGATTGAATGATGTGTTTCGGGTGAAGAGTTCTCGTCTCCGTGCTGCCGTCACCGCGTTTACGATTCAGGACTACAGTCCATTGCTTCTTTGCGTCCTCCCAGACACTGGACTCCAGCTCGGTCTTAGTCCACACATTTAGCTCTAGTATATGGGCGTAGGCTTTCAGAAAGTCGGCCATCTTGTCTTTCGGCGTGAATATAGGCCAGTTTTCAGGAAACTTGAGGTAGGGCACTTTGGTAGAGGAGTCAGCAGTGAATCATTCGAATCGATTCCGTGGTGGTTACAAGATTATGCGCGGATAGCGTTATACATATATGAAGAGTGGGAGCTATGCGCTTCGAATATTGTCCAAAGTATGAAAGCAACAGATCAAAATGGTACTCACTATGGTCGTACCAGATCGGATCGTGTAAAACAAGTTGACGATACCGATTCCGCCAGGCGTCACCGATGTCATCAGCCCGATCAATGGTAAGTGTTGGCACATTCAACATCTTTAAACGAGCGGCAACCGATAAGCCAGCTTGACCGGAGCCTATGCTGCATTAGAATGGCCACATATCATATCAGGGGTGAATCTTACCAACAATGAGTACGTCTGGTTCTGAGTCCTCAAAATTGGACTCAGCCTGTCTCCTCTCAACCCACTGTGATGATGAGGATCAGCAAGTATTCATGAATGGGTCATTAAGGAGGCACGAGTCTAGGAACGATTCCAATAATTCAAACAAGACCGGCACATCTCCTTTGAAATGAAAGAATAAATCGGTATAACTTACGTTCTTCCTCCCAGCCTGTGCGCCATGTTGCACGCCACTGGGACGATTGGGCCCAACGGCCTCCTCGTGATCTTTAAGCTTTTCCATCAAGGTATAAAAAGTCCAGATCTTCCATTGCCCAGATTCCTGTATGAGGCGTACGACGCCCCGACCAGAACCAAACTGGGTGGTAACGGTTGTGCAGAACTGGATGCCGCGAACAGAGCCATCGTATCTCAGGTCTGCAACCTGAGGGTCATTACTGGGCGGCGAGCGATCTATATTAACGCTGACTAGGTGGTGGCCCCCCTCAAGCAAGTTGACGATCTTGTCTTTGCCTTTGGCCGTCCGAAGATCCCAGGTGAGGCCGAGCTGGTCTCGCCAGTACCCGTTGTCAACGAAGAGGTCTGCGGTGGCCTTGTAGTCTTTCTTCTCCAACGATTTGTTGAAAGAGTCGATGATGTGAGACGATATCGCAATAGCATCGGTGGCCTTTTCGTCAATGTCTGCTGTTATCGGCCACGGCGCAATGGGGATGTTGACAGACCCAGGCACCGCTCGCTCGCTCGAGGGGACTTGTTCCGCCACCGCCGTCGCCATTGTGGGAAATTCGATTATGCACAATTATATTATGACTCGCTGTATGTACCTTATTGACAAACTCATAAGAAGTCGAGCCTGAGAGCGTTAATTTATACACAGGACCTCGGTGAGGGGACTCGGACGGCTTGCGGAGACATAAGCCACACAGCAATGGAGAGCTGAACCATACATACGTAATACAGTATTGGTCAGGTTGGGCGTCTACTTAAGTAGGTCTCAATGGCCACCCTGCTTATCCCTTGCGTGCGGCTTCGGCGTCAAACTACCAAGAACCAATGACAAGCTGCTAAACTCGACACTGCACTTGGGAGTTTTTCTAAGAAGGTAGGTGACGATATGTCAGATTGAGCGTGTACCCCCGTGTTCGGACTTCAGGATCACATCGAGAGCGGAACTTTTACACGTAAATTTTGATGATTCGCCTGCGGGGAAAACCTGCGGCTCTGGATTGGGGAAGGGAGGGACTGCATTGCCACCAGCTGACCTCGGAGAATTGACGGGGTTGATGCCTTTTCCAATTGGCGCGTCCGGCCTTGAGATGATAGATAAATATCTATCGGGCACTGCCTATTAGCGGTGAAGTCCCCCACCACCTATAAGATGTCACGATGGCGAGAAGTTAGGTCACATTCTACGCAGGTACGTATATACCCAGAGCTCCTCGCGGATGTTGTTAACCGCTGTGCCCACACACACTCAAGCCTACACGTACAAGTCCAGGGAGAGGTTGATCTCGGTTCCGTGACTGTTACCCACCAGTGATTTGCTTTCAATAACATCTGGGGTGGGGGGAGGCGGCCACGCCTTAGAAAGCAGGCGGCACTGCATTGAGTGAGAAAGGATCACATTGTTCGCCGACATAATACGATGTCAGTGGAGTTAAATTATTTACCTACTTGAGGCGTTAGCATGGGTATGCAAGAGAAGAGTCTGCCCGATTAAGTGAGATCATGCCATGACTGGCCAATTGATTGCACGAGAGTCAGAAAGGTTCGTTTGCGATGCTGTAAGAACACCCGTGCGAAGAGTGCTGATATTACTGGCGATGACTTCAATGCTATTAAGAGGTAGGCATTAAGTATAATAATAGGGCAAAGCTGCCGACAAACCACAAGGCTGAGTGGATCATCGCCGGGGGGTCTCCAAACCATTGGAACCCTGTAAGCCGATGCCCATGGTGCAATGGCCAACAAGCAACCAACAAAGCTGCCCTGGCCTCCGCTACCGTATCGCTTGCCAGTTGGTTGCTACAGGTGCTACCCGGGCTACCTACATATACCTACCTGTGTACTACTACAGTAGACTCTGGTGTAAGTCTACCTACTCACCTACCTAGGTAGGTACTAGTGGTAATGTCATAAAGGCGCTGTGAATTATCTTGCATGATCCTTCGGCCCGCTGTTTGCTCCTGCTCCCCAGGCTGGGTACTTGGCTGTATCATCCTCGATCGTCGACCTCCCAATTCATCTACAAACTCCGCGTAGGGCGCGCCGCTGTTTTCTATTTTTATTCATAGCCGTGTGCTTTATCGTCTCTCCGCCATGGCCAGCGATCATCTGCGCCGGGTTCCCTCGTCGGGCGCCGTCGAGGTCGGCTATCCAACGGGACATCTCGGCCACCTCACCGAACACGAGACACAGGCGCTGGCAGACTTCAAGGCTCTTTTGGAAGGCGAGGGTCTGTACAAGCCGGGCCCTCCGCCGTCCCACGACGAGCCCACGTTACTGTGCGTCCCGACGGTGCATCCCCGCTGACCAATGGCCCTGCGAACGATTCTTGCTGACCCGTCGCGCGCCACCCAGCCGATACCTGCGCGCTCGGAAATGGGTGCCACAGGACGCCTACATGCAGTTCTCCGAGACGGAGAAGTTCCGGGACGCCAATGAGATCGAGAAGCTCTACGACACCATCGACATCGACTCGTACGAGGCCTCGAGGAAACTGGTACAGCAAATCCCCGGGCCTGGAGAGACGTGTAGCTCACAGTGTTTTCTCATGTAGTACCCGCGCTTTACCGGACGGCGAGACAAGCGGTACGTGTGATCTCTGCCGCGCCCAAGCATTTCGCTGTATTCAATGCTGACGGCCTGCTCTCGCGGTGCAGGGGCATCCCCATCTACGTCTTTCAGATCCGACATCTCGACTCGAAGGCCGTCGCCGACTACGAGAGGTCCACCGAGACCACCTACAGCAAGGCCAAGACGGACGGGAAGACGCCGCCCAAGCTGTTGCGCCTGTTTGCGCTGTACGAGAACCTGACCAGATTCGCCCAGCCCCTATCGTCCGAATGCACCGATCGCGAGAATCCCCAGACCCCAATCACCCTGAGCACAAACATCGTCGACATCTCGCACGTCAGTCTGCGTATGTTCTGGAACCTGAAGGCGCACATGCAGGCCGCCAGTCAGCTCGCCACCGCCCATTACCCCGAAACTCTGGATCGTGAGTGGCCCTAATCACACCGTGTGTCCCATTTATAACTACGATGAAAAGTGGAGGGATGGCTAGATAGAATGTGCTGACAGGCATTGTTCTCAGGAATCTTCATTATCGGTGCGCCGTACTTCTTCTCGACCGTCTGGGGCTGGATCAAGCGTTGGTTCGACCCCGTCACTGTGTCGAAGATATTCATCCTCAGCGACCACGACGTGCTCCCCGTCTTGACGACCTTCATGGACCTCGAGGATATCCCGAAGAACTACGGCGGTAAACTCCAGTGGAGCTTTTTCGACGAGCCCGCCTACGATAACGAGATCAAGCGGATAGTGACGTGGGAAAACGGATTTACCAACTTTCCCCCCGGGCCATGTCATTGGCAACCCATTGAGAATGGGACGCGACTGGAGTGTATTGCGGTCGGCAGCAAGGACGGCGAGGAGAGACGGGTGCGAGTGTGTACCATTCCGAAGGCATTCCCGCCCAAGTCTGATACGCCCGCCGAAATTCCGGTGACGAACGGTGTGAAAGAGGAGGCTACTGTCGTAGAGGGTGAAGATGCTACTGCAGAGACTGCGCGGAAGGCCGATGACGCGGAGGCTACAACTGCCGAATCTACGGCCGATGCTGTGGCTGGCCTGGTCATCACCGACGTTAAGGACTCTACCGAGAACCTCTCCGAGAAGATCGCCAATGCGGCCGACGCGGCTACTAAAACCAAAGCGCACTGATTATGCCCTACGTAGATGGATTCTTACGTATAGAATTGAGCATTCTCGCATCTTCCAACGGTTGAAATGGCAGGGTACGTCACCTTGCGCAGATGATTGTCATTATATCAGTTGGATAATATAGACTTCGGAAGAAGAGGAAACATATATATACTTAACTCTGGTGGACTTTTGTCATATAGAATTGGTATCATCTTTGTGGCGACTCACATGGTCTAACAAACAAATATACAACGCCCAACACCCCCACAAAAAACATGCCATGTCGTCTGTCTATCGTCTGGTCTTATATGCAATGCCACGTCTCCCAGTAATCATTCCCATCAGTAACGCCGAGCTATGCAGATATTTCCGTCTTCATCTTGCCGTTGCAGGATCCGGGGTTGCATCTCATTCCGCACCCCTCCTCCGCCTCCATTCCAGAATACCGCTCTCGACCTCGGCCCACGTCACGCCGTCACGGACGAGCCACATGGTCACGCCCAGCGCCTCGGTATCACGATTCCGGCTCTCGTCGTCGAAGAACAGCATCTCGGAATAGGGGATGCCGGTGCGCTTCTGCAGGGTCTCGAAGTGGCGGATCTTGGAGGAGGGGTAGATCTCCAGTCCGGCATCGAAGAAATCGATGGCCTTGCGCGCTTTTTCCTTAGTAGTACCGCTGCCGCCGGCGCCGGTGCCCTTCCCACCACCACCACCACCACTACCACCACCATGATTCGCAGCGGGGTTGTTTTCGGACAACGCGGTGCTCGCGGGCGGCACGTGCAGCAGCTTGAGCATGTCGCGGCCGAGGTCGGGGGCGTGCGTGCGGCTCGCGACGCCCAGCCTGACGCCCGCGAGGGACAGCCCGTGCAGGACCGCGGGCACGTCGCGGTAGAAGGCGAACGTCTCGCCGACCTTGTCGGTGCACGCGCTGTGGCTGGCGTTGGCCCGCAGAGGCGCGTACACGTGGGTGTCTACCCAGAAGGGCCACAGCGTGTAGTCGAGGTCGAAGACGACGGCGCGCGGCAGGGGTCGGCCGTCGGTTAGGATGCTGGGGAGGGACGGCGCCGCCGTCGCCGTCGTCGTCGTCGTCGTCGAGATGGACGAGAGCGAGGTGCTGGTCGATTGTTTGGAGAGCTTGCGGGGCATTTTCGACATTAGGGGGCTGGCTATATTTATTCACCGTCTAGGTTGGGAAGGGGACGGGATTAGATAACAGTTGTTTCTAATCAGTCTCATATATATGAGACGACTTGAGGCTTAACGAGAGTACTTATTGGCCTTGTTGTGTGATCTTGCGGGAGTGTTGTTCGGCTTGCGCTGTCTGGGTGGATGTGATTTTGAAGACAAGGAGATCTAAGTTAGATCCACATAGTAGATTGATCATGATAAGCTGAAGATAAGCATGGATACCCCCGCACCAAATCAACCTCTTCTCCAGGGTAGTACAGTACCTACACAGTACTTATGTTCTCTCAAATCATGGCGGGGTTAGGGATCAGAGTGTCACATGGATTATGTATACTATCTGGTATTTAATCGTCAAGGGTTCAATCCATCTATCCAAACAATCTGCGACAGAGGTAGTGCACATGTCCCCGCCCTTGTAGACGTTTGGTTAGTTCGCCAAGCTGCGTGCCAAGAAAGAGGGGTCCACGGGGGTGTGGGGGGGACTAGAGCCCCTGTAGCCTTAGCACGTAAAATAGCTATAAGATAAACCAGATATAGCGGTTGTTATAAATGCCATATTCAATCCGAGTCCCTGGGTCACCATCTCAGCCGTCATCGGATCTAATACTTAGTCGATCGTGATACCAAATGCCCTCCAAAAACTGGACGGTCGTGAGATTATACTATGAATCGTGGTGAATTACATATAAAGAAGGGGGATATACCTACTAATGTACCTAAAGGGTAAGAAAGAATACCACATGCAGGTACATAGTATATACATGTGCTTACGGACTCCTCCATGTCCGGTCCCGAACTTATTCAGCCACTGTTCCACGACACGGAGCTGGTGCAAGACCTCTCAAATATGGCAGACATAATGTATCTTAAGCCCACCATTTTCTTCTATCTGAAGCCCTCATCCAAGAATAAGACCAGACGAGTGAAATACTAAGCGCACCATGGCGACCCTTCCCCGCAAGATCCAGCTCGTGCGCATAGCACACGTGTACTACAAATATCCAGATCTAGAAGAGGCAAAGCAATTCCTCCTCGACTTCGGCTTCACCGAGGAGAAGAGGGTCGGCAACGAGGAAGACAGCGGCGTCGAGAAGATCTACTTCCGCGGCTACGGCACCGAGCCCTGGGTCCTGTGCGCCTCCGCGTCCGACAAGCCCGAATTCGGAGGCGCCGCCTTCGTCGTCGAGTCGGAAGAGGACCTGCGCATCGCGGCTGAGACGTTGCCCAAGGCGTCGGGCGTCTACGAGTTGAAGGACGCCCCAGGCGGCGGACGATGCGTCACGTTCCATGATCCCGTAGACGGGTGGCCGATGCATCTTGTGCATGGACAGAGGAGTGCCGATATGCTGCATATCCCTCTGCCTCAGACACCCGTGAATTATGTGAGCAACATGTCTTTAGCCCAGTCTCTACTATGCTTATAGGGACAGCCCGCGCCTTTTTTGGGGTCTGAGATTTTTTCAACTGTCGATTTGGTTAGTAATTCTTGATTCTGATTGTCTGACTGACCGATGTTACCTTCATCGAATAAAGCCAACGGAGAAAAACCGACCAGTCAATAAGACCCAGCGGTTCACGAAGCGTCCGGCACCAGTTCATAAGCTGGGTCACTTTGGCGTTCGTACCACGAGCTTCGCGAAGGCGCACGAGTTCTATTGCTCTCGATTCAACTTTCTGGCCAGCGATGTAAGAGAAACTCCAAATCCCCCACATTCCGCTTCACGTACCCCCTCCTTTTCTTCGCTTCTTTCCTACACCCTCGGGGAAATTACTTCGAAGGCCCGTGTACGGAGCTCACGAACTGTGTATGGGACAAAAGATTGTCCACGACGCCGAGAATATCGACCGCACCGTGTTCTACCGTCTAAATAGAGGGAAAGAGGAGGTCGATCACCACGTGTTTTTCTTCGCCGAGGGTCCGTCTTACAAGGTCCATCATTCGTCGTACGAGACACACGATTTCGACACGCAGGTGTTGGGACACGACTGGTTACGGGAGAAAGGGCATAAGAATTGTTGGGGTGTCGGACGTCATGTCCTCGGAAGCCAAATCTTTGACTATTGGTAAGTCCCTCCTCTATCTACTCATGTATTTGCTGCTGCTCGTCCATTATAAAAACGAAGGGTAAGTAAGATTGGAAGACAACGGGATAACAAACTGACGTGGAGATATATGATGAAAGGTTTGACCCGAGCGATTTCATTTTTGAACATTATGTCGACGGGGATCTGGTGAATGCTGATGAGCCAACGCATCGCTCACAAGCTGGGCCCGGAAGCCTGCATGTCTGGGGTAAGTAAGGCAGATAGAGCATAAATAGAAACTGGGGAGAGGAAAGAGTGAAATTAGCTGACGCGATCACAGGTCCCGATGTTCCAAGCGCTTTCTTGGAGTAAATATATATAATGCTGTGTCTGGCAAACTGGACCGGTTCTGCTATATAAACGATTAGGAGTCGAACCCATACGAGAATAGATATCGCAATTTCATCGTCTAGTCTTGGTCTATTACGGGACCATTTTTATTCTTCCGCACGTCGTTCGCCCTTCCGTGTATTATTCCATTCTTCTAGTTCTCTTGGGGGGGTCCTGTTGACTTTAACAGCTTCGGTGCTGCTTATCAGCATTAACCAACAATCTCCCACCCCAATACTTGCTTCGTCATTACAGCACTTCCGACCCACACAGGCATTGGATGTCAGTAGACACATTATTTGTCAAAGGCAAAACAAAAAGGGTATCTATATTCATTTTATATCGGTAAATTATATCGGCCTAATGGCCCGCTGAAAATTTAGCTGCCGAGGGTCGTTCAATATTGCGACATATGTACAATTGTACTCTGTAAAGCAGTGCGGACTGCCATCGCCGCTTCCGAACGCCTCAAAGGAGAAAAAATAACGGAGTTGGATCCGTCATGCGAGTTACTGTATTCATTGCTGTGTACCCACAGGTACTGACTCGCGCCGCAAAGTAATTCGGGAACATCGGTTAGGAGTCTCCATGCCCACGCCTCAGGGAAGCATATCCTGAGTGATCAAGCGACTCATGCGCCGAGCTATCTATTGCCCTCGTAAGTAGCAAGGCAGGAATAAGGATTAACTGTCATAGACCTGTTCGGTAGAATTAGGGTCACATGTCAAACGGAATAGAGGATGCCCCTATTATCTAATGGAAACCCACGCCACCCCCCAAGGAACTTGATCTAAGGAGCTGGTGTTCAGAATTAGCAATTCGACTTATCGAATGTATGGAGTTAAGAAGTACCTCTATACCAGGTGAGCATTCAACGCTTTCATCACGGGTTGGGATAACTGTTGGTAGTAAATGGGATACGTAATCCCTTTTCTGATCGCCGTCTTGTAGAGAGGTGGTGTTCATACGAACCTGCCTCTCAAAACTAAACGGCGCCAGATTGCCTCTTCATCCTCATCTTGGTCAGCTATCAAGTTGGTGGGCGTCGAGTCAATGGGATCGGGATTGGCGCAGAGCTCGAAGAAGTCTTCCTCCATTCCTTCGCCGGGAGCGAATCCAAGGTTCAATAGAGTGTCTCTTGGGACCGAGTCGAGCCTAATTGGTCAGCACCAATATCGCGCATTAGAAGTGAAGATGATAGGTCTACTTGCCATTGAGAATGATAAGCCGTCCCACGATCCGGAAAATCCAATTTCGCATCATTTCGATCGTCGCCTTGATATGCAGACCGCGGCACGGTTGCCACGGAACTGAAATCGTTCAAGTTTGTCGCGGGTATTGCTGCGTCGGGTTCGGGAGCTGTAAAGTCATGGTAGTCGGTTACTGAACTGTTTGATCCGAAGGGGGTGTTTTGAATAGCTGGAGATCCTTGGTAGCTAGTGCCGTCATAACCGCGTCGTTGATCTTGCGGCGAATCAAACACACGTCTTCGGACATCTTCGCTCTGGAGATATATGTCACCAGGATTTTGGGGTGCACCGTGGGGATTGGCCGTGCCCGAAGCCGCCACAGAGTTCGAAGACGTTCTCCGACTGTGCTGATTAGGCAGAATAGGGAGAGCCGATGACTGTCCCCGAGCACCATCGTTTTTCTTGAAGCCCGTTTCATTACGCGGGTGCTCGAAGCACGGTACAAGGGGTAGTTCCTGGTCTAATGGCGGAAGATTCAAGTCGGCCGACTCGCCATTTCGTAGGAATCGACCAGTCCGACTCTCGTTGAACTTGTTCACCAGTTCCGTCTGGTTATCGTTGTTCCGATAATATTCCAGATTGGAGATGCCCGTGTCGCCGTAGGTGCCACCACGGAGTACCTGCAACACGATGTCCTCCATGTCGGGCCTGGCCTGAAGTACGATTGCCCACAGACGCTCGCCGTTCTGGCCGGTGTAGCCACTGCGCGGCCCTCGCTTGCGGACCGGCCTGTTGTAAGTGCACTCGGTCCCGGCGCGGACGCAGACGCTGCACTTGGGGACGGCGTTGTCGCAGGGCTGGTGCTGGGAGTTGCAGCGGTCACAGGCACGACTCGCCTTGCGCTTCTTCGCCGCCCGCCTGCCATCCTCGCTCTCACCATCGCTCATAGCCTCCGCGGCAGGGTGAGGTACCGGCGACCCACGCTGCCGCCGCCGGGTTCCGGGTACTGTTTAATATTGAATCGGGAAAGGCGGCCAGGTTTGCTAGTCTGTGGGGAGTGAAAGGGCACGGCAAGTGTGGCCCGTAGGATTGGTTGCCGTATTTTATGAGTGGATAGAGCAGCGACGGCGCGGAAGCTCTCACATACCAGATAGGTATGATGGACAATAATATTTCCAGGAATATTTCCAGGAGAGGGTATATGCGGCTTAGTAAGAACAGACACTTGGCAATGCTACTGGGAGGTAGTAGACGGCAACGCGAGGTCAAATATGCCTCGCCGCTGCGCGTCGAAAGGGCGGAAAGACGTTCGTGCATTAGTATCAAAAATAGATTGGGTACCTGCTGCTACATGACTCGGCAGCCGGGTTTCAAGTCGGCGTGAACAAATATTCACGCACGGTGGTCGGAGATGTGGCTCAACCAGAATAAGCACTTACAACCTGTGGCTGAGAGAGTCGATCAGTTCCATTCCGAGATAGGAGATAGGAGACAGCCCCAGCCCCAGAACGGTCCAAGCCTGGCGAGACGGCCGCTAGTTACGGGCCAATCTTTCCACCCGGCCTGCCGACGAGCTTGCCGTTCGTGCAGTGTGCCTGCCACTCGACCCACCATCCAGCAAGCCATCCTCTCGTCTATCCAGACCACTGTACTCACCTAGACTAGGTACGGCAGTCGAGGTTTATGTAATTCGCCCCGATTCGCACATGTCATGTTATCCCTTCCTGTCGCCTGCCAAAATAATGATCAACTCAGAAAAGACGTTTCGAAGCGACACCGTAGCTCAGAGCCTTCGATGAGATCGGGGAGCGATCCAAGTCCTACCAACACGCACTGCAACACTCGTCGGTCACATTATAACCACCGAAGTTTGTGTGGTCGTCCCGTTCGGGCGAGTGCGTGAGGGGATATGAACTTATCCCCTATCGTACGACAAGCATCCTACCAGCACGCCGTGCATCTTCACAGCGGACTATTTATTGTTTTGGGTAGGCTCTCTCGGGTGGGATTCAACTCGTCGTGCAGCTGAAGACGCTTTGGCTTAAGAAAGAAACACCACAACGGTTCCGAGATAAAACACCCACTGCTGTTTGGATAGCGTCTGGACGACGTACGAGTCGCAATGAGAGACGCCCAATATGGTGCAGCCGAAACTGAGACCATGACCACGCCAACCAAGGCAAATCTAAGACTTTTCCCGTCAGATGCCTCCGTCGTGCTGGTCGGATGCCGTGGTGCGGGAAAGAGGACATTGGGCTTTATAGCCGCCAAGTATCTAGGCCGCAGGCTTCTTACCGAGGACTACTACTTTGAGAACTCTACCGGTTGTAACAGGACAACCTTCCTCCAGAAATTTGGCCGCGACACGTTCAATAGCCAGCTAGCCGTTGTACTGGCACAGACTCTGGATGCGAATCGTCTCAACTGTGTCATCGAATGCAGTACTGCAACCCTGACCCAAGAGACACAGGCTGTGCTCTCCGCATATGCCGAGACGAATCCAGTGATATATGTCCATCGAGACAAGGAAGATTTGTACAAGCTCCTCGAGCTCCCCGTCTCGGAAGCCGAACGTTTGTTGATGGCGGACCAGAAACATCGAGAATTCTGTAACTTTGAATACTTCAATCTTCTGGACACCAGCCCAGATGGCCAAACTGATGGGGAATCACCACTCCGTTCTGCGTCTGCCCATTCTGCTAGATTAATCCACGCCAAACAGGAATTCATCGGCTTTCTCGATCGCGTCTCCGGGCAGGCTCTCACCCGGTCTTGGGTACAGAACCCCTTTTCCATCAAGGCGATTCCTCCGGAACATCGACTATACACGTTCATCATGAATCTACGACTGTCGGCCCTAATCAACCCGGAAAGAGACTTGGCACAGTTGGAGGCCCCCGCCGAAATGGTGGAGCTGATCATTGACACATGGCCAAATAACATGTTCGATTTTATTGCTACACAGGTTGCCCTTATAAGACGGAAACTTGACATCCCGATAGTATACAATGTCGAGGAAAATCCGCGAGATGAACGCCGAAGAGAACTGGAAGAGAGGGATACCACAGATTTCGAATTGATGCTGCACGGCCTTCGCCTTGGTGTCGATTATCTGAGCCTCGATCTCGAGAGAAGCGAGGAACTTGTTCACAAGATCCTATCTGTGCGCGGCCGGACTAAGATCATCGGCAACTATGTGATCAAGGGCGTCAGCGCTCCGCATTGGGACGAGGATGTTTATTTTCAGCGCTATCTGCATGCTCAAAAGCTAGGGTGCCATATTGTCCGGATTGCAAGGTTCTGTGCGGGCAACAGAGATGATGAACGGCGACAGAGGCTTATAGACAGGATTGCGGCTCTCCCCGAACCCAAACCTCATATCGTCGCTTTCGATTACTCTGTTTTTGGAATAGTAAGTCCATTCCAAGGTATGAGGTTAAATCCAACTGGCCATGAACTCTTGGAGAAGTCCAGTCGAGAGCAGATGGTCGGCGTCAGCACACAGCGTGGGACTATTCGGACCTTCTTCCGAAGAGGATGGCTGCAGCCGCTCAACTTCTATGTCGTAGGCGCTAATATCTACTACTCGGCTTCGCCTTCTATGCATAGAGCCGCCTTTGAACATTACATGATGCCACACACTTTCGAAGCCAAGCAGTGCACGACAATGGAGGAACTAGATCGACTTCGACGGGATCCAAACTTCGGGGGCGCCTCACTCACCCCGCCTTTCAAGGTAGCTGTCACGGAGCATGTTGATCACCTAAGCTTCCACGCCACCGCCATCGGTGCAGTAAATACCCTACTACCTCTTCGCGGTAGTACTTCCTCAATTCTCGATCACGCAAATGCACGAAATCAGGCCGGTGTAACAGACAAGTTTTACGGCGACAACACCGACTGGAGCTCTATAGCCACCTGTCTTCGTCGGGCTATCAGCCCCCGGAATTCGATCCAACCCTCGTGGACCACTGGACTTATCATTGGCGCTGGTGGTATGGCACGCGCCGCCATCTACGCGTTGATCAAGCTAGGATGCCGCAAAATATTCATATTCAACCGTACCATAGCCAAGGCGGAAGAGGTTGCGGCACACTTCAATGCGTACGCGAAAGAGCACAAGCTTGTAGGGCGGCGAGGGGATGAGGAACGAATCTGTCACGTCATCACATCCGCAAAGGATCCTTGGCCCAAAGGATATCAACAACCTACGATCATCCTGTCATGTATCCCTTCCTTCGGCATCGACGACAAACCTACTGTAGATTTCAGAATGCCACCTCAGTGGCTGCGAAGCCCTACAGGTGGCGTAGTTATAGAGGTAAGCACTCACCCAACATCGACTTCAAAAGGTGTCGGGCTGATCCAATTAGTTGGCCTACGAACCTCTCATCACCCCTCTAATTGTTCAGATACGAAAGATGCGCGAAGACGGCAACACGTCATGGGTGCTTATCGACGGCTTGGAGGTTGTGTCCGAGATGGCCATGGAAGTTTTTGAGCTCTTTACGGGCCGGAACGCACCGCGAAGGTTGATGAGGAGAGTCTGCGATGAGACATGGAATCGACAATGTGCTCCCTTCCAGCCGCAGAGGTTATCATGATAGGTCGGCGCTGGTACATCCGGAATAGGTGCCAGACGAGTCCGTGCTGATACGAAACGAAATGAACGGGCTCCCAAGCGACGTTTCGATAGTCGTGTGTCGAAAAGGACATTGGATGGTGAACTCAAAATCTACCAACGACACCCTGGCTAGCGGCCAGAAAGAAGAGTCATACTATTGAAATGTACAGCATCTGAGTAAAATGCTGACGAAGGAGATGGACATCAAGACTCTAACTTTGAGTTTGGTCATCAAATTCATCTAAGCTAGAAGATGCCATGGCTTAGACGAAGGAGTGAAGAGGCGGATGGCGTTATATGGTCTTGTGAAGATGCTGGCGTTATGAGGTAGTTGAACCGACCGGGACAGCAGGAGTTTTAGATACCGGTCCTTCGTAAGGGAGATAACGAGTGTGTTGCGTTCTAGGAAGAATGGGCTCAAGCAATACGGGCACTAGGATGGGATGTTCAAAAAGGCGAGCGGATAATGTTGTTACTCAAGACACTCTTAATTACAGCCGGCATATGTTGAGAAAAGCAGTTTCGCAGAAGTCTACAGCGTAATCCGACCTGCCCGTAGGGGTAATCGCAACCCAACTAGTTCTCATGCAATTAGATAGGAGTAATATAGACCACCTACTCATACCCCCCAAAGAAAACACAGGTTATTATGTTTAGTAATTAGAGACTAGACAAACCACTCGAAATCTCAGATCTAATTTTATTCAGAAACTCATTCTGCGTCATGGTCAAAATAGAATAAAAAACTTCTCCGCCGAATAAAGAATCGCTGATTCATCATCAAGTGGCGTCTTAAATACACCGTATTCACAGAGCGATAACCAATCCCGGACACACATTCGCGACAAATGGGTCTGCCATCATCAGCAACAACGCGATACGGGGTATAGAGAATACGTATCGCAGAGAGAATAGTTACCGAGTATACATGGTCATACATGGTAAGGTAGTTTACAAGTGTTCATATAAGTCTAAGACCGTGCCAACAGACTTTGAAAATGAGTATAAATTTCTCGGTTATTTCCTCTGCGTATCTTGTCCTCGTCGCCTATGTTTCTACGTCACGAATACCGTATTCTCCTATAGCTAGAACTCGACATCCCATCGGCGATGAATGCGACAGCAAGCTCTTGTTCGAAACTACGACTTCGGCTCCCACAATCACGTCAGTTGCCCATCTTAGCCACTATGGTAGGTCCGCAGTATCAGCGGCGGCAAGGCATACTCGACAACAGAGGGTACGGCGGCGCGAAGGGATAGCCAGACCATCGAACTCCCAGACGGCCGTGTATTAGGCTTCGCCGAGTACGGCTCACCGACGGGGAAGCCGATCTTCTTCTTCCATGCGACGTCAAGTTTGACCGTCGAAGAGAGAGGAGAGGAGAGGAGAAAGCGATATGGCATGTTGTGTTTTTAGATTGACGTGCATTAAGACGTACCCATCTAAGAATTGAATATACCATAACTACTTACTTAGGTACCTACCTACCTACCTACCTACCTACCGCAAGGTAGCACTCCCTGCGAGACATAGGTGCTCATGTGTCTACGGTCGATGACACCGAGTCGCGAGAATAAGAACCAACCAACCAACCAGAGATGAAATAGTAACACCGGGTAACCACAAATAAACCTGGCGGGCCTGCCTGCAACATATTTTGACCCTTGCCTCTTTCGTTCTCCAGTGATAATCCCGTCCTGGGCTGCGACGACAAGCTGGATACAAGATAGAGGTAGGATGATATGGGGACAGACGCCACAAGATGAACAGAACAAGCAGGGAAAGTAAGTCTTAGGGGGAAGTTGGAGGCGGTATACCTGTGGCGGGCGCACAGACCCGCACAAATTCCACGCTTGCGCATAGGTGAAAGAAATCATCACCGCCATTTCTCCTCTCGCATCCACAAGTTTCCTCACTCTCCATCAATATCACCTGGCCGTCGAAATGACAACCTGAAGCACCGGTAGATTATACAAAATGTAACAATCTCTATTACTCAACTTGGTTATTCGAAAAAATGCGACTCCAACCACACCTATCGAGAGTTACGGCTACCCAGTACAATGCGCACGGTAACCTATTAGGATTTCGTGAGACCCTCGGCCATAATCCTGAACCGTCGCTCATGAAAAACCTCAACCCGAAACCTCTAATGCGCCGAGCCATCCTCCCCCGCCCATACCGTGATTCTGGACCGAGTTAGGCTGAACACCGCCTACCAGAGCGCCTTCGCTCGCGATAGGATGCAAGAACAAGACGTCTCAACGTCGGTGCATGACCCTGCGAACTCATGATGCAGTGACTGTCCGCAGTGACGCGATGAAAATCTAGAATGAGATGTTGGTCGGTCTTGAACAATGCGACCGCCAATTTATGCATACAAGGAAAATTAGATGGTGCAGCCGTGTTAGGACACAACCGAGTGACCCGTTCCTCAACTGCAAAACAGACACAGCGCTCCGCTAACAGAGAAAAAAAGCCAGCCGACCGATCGGGTTGTGAACAAGAGGAGTATACAGGAAAAGCCGCGAATAGACAGGATGCAGCAATATCGAACGAAGAGACAACCATGTCATGGGAATCGAGAAACCGACTTGATCGTCTATACGAGCTCGAAGCCGTCATCCTCAATGAGCTCGGTCTCTTCCGCGGGAGGCACCGCCTTGCCGCGATGTACGTCCTTGAGGGCCTTTCGGCCCTTCACAGCGTCCCCGTTGTAGTCCAGGATTTCGTACTCCTTTTCGACAAACCTCTCTGTTGCCTTTGTGTTTGTCTTGACGAAGACTTCAAGTGGCAGCGGCTTTCCCGGACTCTCCGCCTTATCGAAGCTATATAGGAAGTCGTCGGACACACTCTGCTTTCGCTGGGTGTGAGGAGACGGGAGTAGTTCGCGCAAAGACGATGACATATTGACAGGATCCTGCAGCTCGACCAAGGCTTTGGACTTGGGCGCCCAGTAACCTTCTGGAATCATACAGTATCTGTGCCCGCTTACATGCGCCTTGGTGACGTTCGGCGACCGGATGTGCTTGCCGCTGCCTCTTCGTTAGTATATGAATCGGGCGAACAGTCAGTATGCAGATTGATCACGACTTACTTTGGTAGCGAGTAAGGTCGAACCTTGTCCTGCTGCTCCGGACTCCCAGTCACAAAGGGCCCGAACTCAAGCCATTCGGTCTTAACGCCGGCAGATGGGCGCTTGCCTCGCGCCCATTTATGATTGTGGTCCTTGACTCGCTTCGTCTCATGAGCGCCGCTTCGGAGATCGCGGGTCTGGTCGAACGCCATTGTGGAACGAAGAGCGGGGTTACGGGTTTTGTGGTAGCAATTACGATTTGATAAAGGTGCAACTGCGAAATCCTAGGCGGACTCAGTGTCCCCAGGTTTCAAGTTCTCTACGGCGACAATACCGATATTCGAGTTCCGCGGTTTGACGAGTCCCTGGCGGGGAAGAGTTTCCTTGGAACGAACAAACGATATGCTGCGACGAACTGGATGTAGAGCGCACGGAATGGCCAGACGGCCGACGGAAATTTGGTATTGATAATACGGATGATGTTGGCTATAGGTTACGAGGAAGAGGAAGAGAAGATATGATCTATGTAGGACAGGCTGAAGGCTTTCTGGATGGGGGACGCAGAGAAAGCGACGGGGGGCAACAAGAGAGGATCCAAATCACGCGGCAGGCGGATGACGCTTAGGTAAGGCGCGATGAGGTAGGTCTTGTGGCTGTTGTTTTGTCGCTGTTTGCGAAGCCGGGGAAGCTGCTTTGTCTCTGCAGCTGGACGGGCGGGACAATCGGACGATGAAAGAAGAGAGCTACGTCCAGACACTGTGCCAAGGGGTAGACGATATAGTGATAGGCTAACAATCAGGAGACAAGAGACGCAGGTATACAATGTCAAGTGACGCAAGACTCGTGCTATGGACGAGGAGAGGCCGGTGGCTTTGTTCGTTACGCGGTGTTGGGAATTGGGAAGATGAGGGAACCTATGGCTTGTGAGACTGAAAGTGAGAGGAGAGAGAACCCCCCGTATTTATTCAGCCAACGGTAAGGGCGAGGGCGAGGGCGAGGAATAGTGACAGTGACAGTGACGGTGACGGTGACAGAACAGTCAGAGGAAGACCAAGAGGCCGATTGTTTCGTGCAATGGATTGATTGCGCTGACCGTGTGACTCAGATAAGACCTGACGCAAGAGCCGAGGCCTCGCAGGTAATATGACGGGACGGATTGGGAAATGCAGCGTGCAGCGATGCGCGATAGGCAGATGGTGATTGGTCCCCCGAGATGCCTTAGCGTTGATGAGCGTTATCGATTAGGTACCAAGCGAGCAGGTAGGTAGCCTCCCGTGTACATATGGATGTAAGTGGAATGCCCGTGGTTGGTTTGGGTTCATGCAAAGGCAAGACAAGACAAGGACAAGGTCGAAAGCGATATTGAAAGTTTGAGTAGGTGCCTATGCCTGGCAATATAAAGAAAACAAGACAATAGCATAGAGGGGGGATGGGAGGGTGGTGAAACAAGAGGTTTTATTCAGCCTTTCAGTTATTACATGTAGGCAACTTCTTCTTGATGATTCTATCAATGGTATGGTAATGTTGGTGATAGGAGGAAGAACGTGGAATCATATACACCATCTATAGGTACATGTAGGTATACGCACATGTGTACCTACGGCAGAACCTGGAGGGCTTAACCGCCGCTGGCGGTCGTTGCGCTAAACGTGGTACCTCAGGTCTGCATACTAACGAGAAGGGAATTCCCCGTCGCAGTGCTGGCCATGGACCGCTCGTGTCTACGTAGCCACAGAAAAGCTCCCAAGCTGCCTCGACATGCTTACTTACTTGCTATATACAATCGATAATTGATAAGATTCCAAGGTAGTCGCATAGTACTACGTCCAACTTTGGTGTGAGTGGGCTCATCTATCTTTGTGCCTACCTATACAGTACCTTATATGTACCTCTCCCTCCATATGTTATGTATGTAGGCAGCGGCCAGTAAGAATCGCAACGTCTGCCACGATTCGTACTACTGTAGGCCGATGATGCCATTGTTAATAAGACAATTGGTGATGGTGCGATGGCCTGGCGTATATGCTGGCCCATGTGACTACTCTGCGGCCAGCCGTTAGCATAACCATCCGGAGCCAACTGAAGATGACGGAGCCAATGGGGGAGCAGCGAGATGGATGTGAGTGGGTTCGTTGACTTCGTTGGCTCGCGGGCTGGTGACCCCTTTCTGGTCCTCGAGTCCCCAACTCTCGAACCTTACTGTAAGTCTACTACCTTGATGGATATCCGCCCGGGAGAGCTTCGCATGAAGACATATACGGGGGTACAGTACTTAGTAGCGTGTCCTGTTGGCCGCTTCATCGTCCCCAACCTATTATTACGTGCCTGTCTGCGCCCATCTCTCCCCTACCTCGATACAGCATAGCATAGCATAGCATAGTATAATCGGCCAAACGTCTTGACTGCGTGTACGTGACCGACCTACCCGGAGAGTAGCCTGTTTCGGATCCCTCACTTCATGCTGCAGGTCCCGAAACTCGGGAGTCCTGCGTGAATCAACCGGGTACGCGCGACCACTTGTGATAAGCACCCCAGAGCGAATCATGGATTCCATGTGCCATCCCATGTGGGTGCCGTTGATTGCTGCAGGACATAATCTCCCCGTGTCCAGTGTTGCAGCAATAGACAGGTACCCCAGTCCTTATCGTGAATCTCCCGCCCACCCCCCAGCGTGCGACTTGGCAGCCTGCCGATCTCAGACAATCATGTCATCTCCATTGCATGCAGGCATTACTGTAAACCACATGTTGCCCCATCAGTGATTCCTGTCTTACAGTATACGTACTTACACAGCTCGAATCCAACTTGAAAGGGGACAGGAGGTAGTGGGGTGAACTATTGATAGCGACTATAGCGGGGAGATAAGCTTAGTGGACGCTCAGGTGGCACCCTGATCTAGACTACATAGTAGATAATAGGTAACCTACCAGGTAGAATAGGTAAGTAGGTAGATAAGCCCCGGATTCTACCTGCCGATGGAGCAAGTATCCATCCTCTCTCCCAATCCTCGAGGCTTGTTGTTGTTACTTGTATATCTTCATCAAGTTAGAAAAAGGAAAGAGATAGATAGAGATAGCTTGTAGTACCTACTACATCTCTATGCACCTCTTTTAGAATTACAAACATGGAGGTAGTCCAAGATGGCCCCTTCTGAACCCCGAGCTGCCACAGACGGACGGACGGACAGACGGAATGACAGAATGGCAGAATGACAGATTGTCTGGCTGACTGACTGACTGACTGACTGACTGACTGACTGACTGACTGACTGACCCGCCCGTGCACCTCGGCTCAGCTCATTACCTAATAAACCAACACGTCGTGACCAGGTCGTCGGACTGCGACCATGGGATTCTGCAGCGCCTCAAAGCCATCGCGTCACGCTCCGAAGAGTGGCGAGACAGGGCTGAGCCGAGATGCCAAGCTATAATCCCCATCCAGCATTCGATACGTCAATAATGTATGCCTACATCGTCATGATCTCGCCCGCGCTTCCACCCTAGGTAGGCCGAGATAGTTGCCCTCATACCGAGGTTACTTCTAAACAGTCTAAGCCATCCGCTCTTATGCTATGCAGCGTACAGTAGGTATATACTTACACATCCCACCAAAATTTCCCGTCACTAATCCAATCTCGTGTTATGACCTCGAGCTACTAATGCTCACACACACTAGGTAGATATTGGTCACCTACTAGACATTCGAACCACCCCCGGTCTAAAGCCAGAGTACGTACAGCCCACGCTCACCCGCACTCGCATCTACGTCATCCCATCCATCCATACCAACATAGATCCATATACCCCCGCGAAGGATTCCAACGCCGAGGACCCCCAATGAATGCGTCGTCATTAAAACCACAACACCCAACCAACACCAGTCTACCCGAGTACTATTTTGTTTCATACATACGATATACTTATAGACAGAGACAGGAGTTAGAAATGAAAACAGGGCCCCGTACGCGTTTCCTAAGTTCCAGTCTACCTTATGACTGATGTCATTATTTTCCCCATTGGACTCGGGGGTGTCTTGCTTGGCATGACTGCAATGCGCATGTCGAGATTGAGCATATTTGCATACCTCCTTCTTTCCCAGTCAGGTAAATACCTACCTATCTAAGTAAGTAGGGTGGTAGGTATATCCCTGAGGGGATATCCAGCTGCGATATAGTATCAAGATCGCGCTACCAATAGCTTCGCGACCTAGGTATTTCATCAGAACTTTGGCCTTGCGGACCCTCCAGAGGATTTGATATTCTCTATGATACGTGGGCAAGTCGATGTAAAATAGACAACAATACTAGGGGGGAGATCATGCAACATCGTGACAAATCTAAAGATTTATTGCTCGCTAAGTCCAGCAACATGATCTAACCTCAGGGTAGTGTAATTAGAGGCTTAATATTAATGGCAAGAGCATCTATGGACAGATCTAGCCAAAGTCATCCTTCGCCTCGTTTGGATCTTGTTCTCGTTCGCTTGCGCGTTCTCGGCCCTGCTCATCCTCATCTGCCTCTTCATCATCACCTTCGTCCTCCTCTTCATCCCCTTCTTCCTCTTCGTCGTCATCCTCCTCATCCTCCTCCTCCTCCTCCTCTTCATCTACTTCATCTACTTCGCCTACGCCCACCTGCGACCGCAGAGGCGCGGTCTCAAGATTCGCCGTAGCTGCACCACCAGGGAATCCTAGAGAACTGGCTCGCCGGCGCCCATTACCACCAAGCGCCTCACTCTCTTCGTCCACAATCTCGCTCTCATCACCGACCGCTTCTTGCTCCGCCCGATCGGCGCTCTCCATGTTATCATTTAGCTCCTGTCCGATATTGGCCATGAACGCGCTCGCGTGGCTGAACTTGTCAATGCCGTAGTCTGTCGGCAAGTCAGAGTAGGTCTTCTTTGCCTCGTTGAGGCATCGCTGCGCTTGGATGAATTTCGACTGTGCGAGCCACGTCTCGGAGCCGAGAACATTCCACAAGGCCGACTTGCGGCGTCTGCTGCCCCACGCTTGCGTGCCGATGCCTTCTTTCGATGCGTAGCAGACCGCCAAGCGCTCCTTGATCAGGGCGTCGCCGACTGGGCCGAGGATCTTGCTCTCGAGGAGACGTATGCCCCATCTGGCGGCATCGTCGATGCTGGAGCCGCCCCGCAACCTCAGGAGTTCGAGCCCAAGAGCAAGGCATCGCAGGGCCCCGTACGGAGCGCTGCACCGTGTGAGATAGGAGTAGTAAGCCGCCTCGAACATGGCATCGATGGTTTCTGCTCGCGTCTTAGATGAGAGATTCTGTGGCATGATGAGGAGGCTGAGCGCGGCCATCTCGTTAGTCGCGGCGTGATATTGCCATGCTTTATCGTTGTTGAAGTCACCCCGCAGGATATCGTATGTTGAGTAAGCCAACTTCCAGTCCCGGAGCATAAATGCGTAATCCGCTAGCTTCCGCATGATGGCCTCGGGTGTGTCCGAGTGATAGAAGCCGAGAGAGTCATAGTTGCTCCCGGAACTTGAACCAGAAGACCGTGAATTGCTCCCGAATCCCCAACGGCGGGTCAGGCCCACGAACCGCCCGGCTAGCCCTCTTCGTCGTGAGGCAACTTGGTCATTCCAAAGCGAAACGTTGCGTTCCATCGTGGGTATAACCGATTGCATCACCATCTCACGAATGAATGTCCGTATCGCCGTAGCATCGGATTCGAATATGTATTTCGTAGGATCTTCATAACTCTCAGAATCTTCGGTCTTCCTGAGATCTGCTAGCTCCTCCGCGGCTGACATCCACTCGCATCTAGGCAGCGGTATGCTGTCGTCGTCGGTGGCCAAGCTCCGGGTGCCTCTTATACGAAGTAGGTGGCAATGCAGACCAAGGTTCCGCTTCATCTGATCAAATAGTGACATGGACCTCGTTATATCGTCCCTTTCCTCGTCATGGACCAGGACGTAGTATCTTAAAAATTCCCCATTAATCCAGTTCGGTAGCCGCTTGTCTCCTGTGCTCGAGTCCGTATATAAACGCCTCAACGTCTCAATTGGTGCCTGATTCCGCGAACTTATCGCTATAACACAGGCAACGGGGTGTGCGAATGTTTCATGGGGCGTTAATGGCAGGCCCGAAAGCAGTCTACGAAGATACAAGGAGAAGTATGGCGAGGGCGTATCGGTGCCAAATCTATGGTTCGTAGGGCTCTGCGGCGTGCCAAAGAACGACTCTTCTGCATAGGTGAGATGTCTGTCTACCACAGCCTCAACCTCGGCGATAGTAGTCCCACCTCTCGAGGACCGAGCAGGTTCATTTGGCTTCTCCGGTGCTCCGTTGGTTCTTGGGCCTTGAGGGCTCCTGAGGCCCGCGGAGATGGACTCAGGATGCGCTAGACCCTCGCCGAAACGTGTAAAATGCAACGAATAGTCTTCGTAGGTCCGGCTTGAGCCGTTGCTGTCGCGTATGATAACCTTGCCCTGGATGCGCTCACCATAGGGCCGCAGTAGTTCCCATAGCCCACGGTCAAACCCCTTTTCGCTCAACAGGATGTCGGTGTCGTCAGAGGTGTAGATGGCGACATGCGGCACGAAGGCGCGGAGAATGAGGTTCAGGGGATCGCCGGGGCCGTCACCGACACCGGCAGCCAAGGCAAGGCCATTGTTCGGGCTGGCGCCGAACACAGAGCCGTCGGTGGTGCGCGTCGACAGCGGCCGACCGATGGGCGATTGCGAGCGAGAGCCTGGGGGCGAGAAGGTGGAGGCGTAGAGCGAAGCGGCGGAGGAGGGGTGCGACCGTCGGTAGGGCAGAGAAACCTCGGATTGGGAGAGGGAGAGCGGCAGCGTGTCGCCCAGGGACTGCCGGGTCTTGCTCTTGGGGCTCTTGGGGCTCCTCAGGGCGGAGGCTGCCATCGGGGGCGTTGAGACGCGTTTGGTCGGTGCATCATGGTCGAAAGACTGCATGAGTTAGACAGACGGGGATGTCGGCGAAGGAGATGTTGTCGTCGCTGTCGTCGTCTTCGTCTTCCACCCGGCGCTGTCGACTCCGGCTCCGGCTTTGCGCATTGGCGATCGATGAGGCTGCCCTGTGCACCACGGAACAGCCGGCGTGGTGGGATGTGGCTGCGCTGTCACTCCCTGTGAGAGGTACAAGAAAGGGTGACTGTCGTGAGTCGGGGTCGAGTGTGAAGAATAGTATGCACAAGCAACAACTTGAACTCGAAGCCAACAGGCGGAATGTGTTGGATGGTAGGTAGGAGGTACCTCTGAGTATTATTATTACCTGGGCGTTGGGCAGTCTGGTATCGATAGCGGCTCTAATTGGGCCATGAATTTAAAATGACATGCGTGTGGATCTACACTAAACTTCCCATGCCCAGTACAATTAAACACCCTGCAATTCACCAACCTAGAACAAGGTTTAGAATAGGTAAGTATGGCATATGCAACTATCTAATAACAGGACCATGTATCATACGAGCACAAATATACACCTTGTTGCAGACAACTTACATCGAACCTCTAGGCTCCAACATCTCAAGTATTATTAAGTGACATAAATGCTATAGCTTCCTCGATGTTGGTGGACCTACCCTTCCAGTTCATATAGGAAGTACCTCTACTGACCAAACATGAGAAGACTGCAGGGATATAATTCCACAAGGTTGGGGTTTACAGGCACTATTGAACCGAAAGCTTTCATCAACACACTCAAAGCAAACGCTCATCCCATTTGGTATTATAGTGTAACTGAAGCCCGGGGAAAGAAGTGTTAGCACTGATGAGGGTTCGTATATCAAGTCTTCACTAAAAGACTTGACTAGCCTTTGATCACTCATCGTTCATCTTCATCTCTCGAGTCAAAGCAGAACAGCGCCATTCATGAAAATCGTAGTCTGACCGTAACTCTGCCTATTCTCAACTCAGCCGATATTGAATTCGCTAGCCACATTCATCACTTGCTTCATCTTCATGCGCATCCGAGCCGCCGCAGCATCATCAACAGCCGGTATGTCATCATCATCAATCCTCTTCTTACCAGACGCCTTGTCATTGCCGTCTCTATCCACGCCCTTCTGGTCCCCTCCTTTGTTTTGTCCCGGCCTGAACGTCCTCCTCGACGGCCCACCTCCAATACCCCCAGGCGCCTCCCTCAGACCATAGCTCTTCGCCGCATGACCCAGATGAAGCTGTGTGATATCAAAGTATTCGCGCTCATCGCGTACGTGAGTGGCATAAGCACGGATATGGGAGCGGAAGGCCTGGCGGGCCGAGTCCAACAACTTGCTGCTGCCACTTTCTTTCTCGGTAGAGAGGAGACGCTGTTCGATGTGCAGCTGCAACGATTCAGCACGAGAGTTTGGTGTTTGTCTCTCCGATACGAGTGTAGTAGGCTCCGTTTCTTTATCTGGCTTGGGTAAGGTGATGGGTGTAAAGAACCCTTTCTGGAGTGTAGATTCGTATGACTGTGGCGCAACCGACGATGTTGTCGAGTTCAGGAGATCAATATAGCCCTCCTCACAACCAGGCTGGACGAAAAGCACCGCTTTTCCAGGTCGCCCTGCACGAGCTGTTCGTCCAATGCGGTGCGTGTGGTCATCAACGCTAAAAGCCGGGTCATATTCGATAACGAGATCAACGGCCGGCACATCAAGACCACGCGACGCAATGTCAGTGGTAATCAGAACACAAGGGTCATTGGATGCGCGGAAGGAGTTGAGCGTGGCCGTACGAACCGGCTGTGGTAGAGATCCGTGTAGCTTGAGTAAATTAACAGTTGGGTTTGCCGGGGACGTGATATAAGCGGCATCGGCGACGGTATTGTCTGTTAACGATGTTTTCTCGGAAGAAATAGGCCGGCCGGCGCCATTTCGGAAAAGCTCGAAATGAAAGTCAACCGAATCGGCGCAAGATATGAAGATAATGGCTTTCATGACAGAGCCTCTGCGAGCAAAAGATGATTTCAAGAGAGCAATCAATGTGACCAGTCGCAGTTTCCCGGGAACGATGAGGTAAGCTTGCTTGAGCTGTGCGGGCGCGGCGAATACGGTCTCGTCGACCTCAGCTCCATCTTCACCGTCGTTGTCAGACTTGGTACCAGTAATATGAACAGCGTCTTGTAGACTAATCTCTCCTAATTTTTGCACGTTTCTCTTCATGGTGGCGGAGCAAAGAACAGTGACCCGTCGCTGTGGCAGCTTGTCGAACTCGACGCCATCTTGGTTAGAGCCCTTCAACTCTTCTTTGCGTATCTTGCTGACAATGCTTTTTAATTCATCCTCGAACCCCATTTCCATCAGCCTATCGCCCTCATCCAGCACAAGCCATCTGACGGTACCAACATCGAGGACCTTGGTATTGTCCAGGTGGTCGGCTAGCCGACCGGGCGTTGCAACCAATATGTTGACGCCTTTCCGAAGCCGGGCCTTCTCCGATTTCTTGCTTTCGCCTCCTATCACGGTCGTACTGACGATCCATGGCGCAGAGCGGAGTACCTTTTCAAGCACAGTCGCAATCTGTTTACATAGTTCTCGGGTGGGGGCCAGGATTATGGCAAAGAGACCCGAATCGCGATGAAGTCGGACTCCAGTGTTCGACCCATCCTCACGCTGGCTCATGGCCATTATGCGTTGGACGATGGGCAAGAGGTAGGCCAGGGTTTTACCAGAGCCCGTCTGGGCCTGGAGAAAAGCGTCGCTGTCTTCTTTGATGAGCAGAGGTATGGTGTTCTTTTGTATAGATGTAGGTGCCTTCATCTCGAGCTTCGTGGAGAGGTGCTGGGCAATGCGTCGCGACAGTCCCAGAGCATGGAACGTCTCGGCCTCGTCAGAGAGGGGCGCATTCGAGGGTGTCGCAGGCTCAACATCCTCGACAGGGTCCTCGAAGACGGTGTTCGGGGTCGGGTTCGAAGTAAACAACTTCGAAGTTACGCCACCAGGCTTGTTGCCCTGGTTGGTGTTCTTCAGCCCAGCATTGATACTTCCCGGCGGGAGTTTGCCGGTCATGTACGACAGAGACCTCGAGGAAACGTCGGGCTTGTCGGGGCGGGAGTCGCCCTGTATCCTTTGTCTCTTGGCCGGTCGTTCATTCGCGACGTCGTCGGGGAGCGAAGAATTGAGGTCTCGTCGGTTCGTAGACAGCGGGGTGGCATTGGTGCTGGTGGACTGGCCATCCCCATTTCTCTTAGCACTTCGTTGTGCGCTGACGCGATCCCTCCAGCGACCGCCAGTATATTTCACCTGGCGCTTTAGAGGTTGATCGGTAAGGTCGAAATTTAAGAGAAGGCCGCCGTCAGACATTGTCGCCGATTTTGGGTGGTGAGAACTTGTCCGAGGGGAAGTTTTGTAACAGGCGGCAGAATTCCTGTTACCTCACATGGGGCACCGTGGAACCAACTTTTTGGCGGTCAATTCCTACATATGCACATAGTGTATATAGCCGATAAGCATATACCGGGCACGATGCACATACAGGGTAAGTCCATATTGCCGGGGCCTCGTATCGGGTCCACTCTCACATGCGCGAAAGATGGGGACAACTCCCGGGTCCGCTACCGTAGTCAAACTGAGGGACCAACTTCCAGGGTTAATAGCAATGGGAGGAAATAGTAAAAGTCTAGGTAGGCAGGACAAAAGATTTCGACGGCCAAGATGCTACTGTAAAACAAGCTGGCGCTACTCTCTCTCCCTTGCACACATGATTATGACAAGTACAAAACATGACGTAATCCAGAGTTAAATGACTTGTGAAATATACCGACAATTATCTAGTATACAGGACGACGGGACCGCCAATGCTGAGTATGCAGGGCAAACGCTTTGCTTTTCCCCCAGGTAGGCCGACGTGTCCCACCAACTCTTGGTAACAAACAGACAACCCTTTTCGTCCGGTTACCAACGCCTATCTTCCTGGCCATTCGCCTATTTCTACCTGTCCACTCGTCCGGAAAATGCAACTCAAGTCTTTCTTTTGTATATGCAAAGTGGAGATGTGTCTATAACCAGCGTGCCTGCCGATGCTCTTTGATCGCCGACGCCAAAATTCCGAACGACTCCGATTTTGAAAAATAGCCATTGTCACCGGTACGCCAGCCTTGCTTCCGAGAACGATCCCGTCCTCAGCAAGGGTAGAAAAACAACATGACGAGCGGTCCTCCGCTTCGACCGATCCCCCCAGTACCCATCCAAGATAATTAATTCCTCAACGTAGGGGGTATCGCAATAGAAGCAAAGGACAAAGGAAATAGACTAGAAATGAAAAGCGACAGTGATATGTAACAGACGGCCTAGGACTCAAGGTGTGGTAGCATTTGCTTCGTGGTTACCACCGCCGAGAAGCTCTAGGATCTTGTTAACAACCGCACTGGGATATCCCCTGGACAGCATCTCGGATACGATCACTTGGGCTTGGTCGCGCTCCTCCACTGCGAGGTAGGCACGTGTCATGGCTTCATATGTGCTGGGTTCACGCTTTTCGAAGCTAACACGATTGTAGATTGATGCGGCCTTGGCAATGTTCTTCTCACTCGCCCAACCATGGATCAGGGTATTGGCGATGTAGGGCGTAAGCTCAACACGACGTTGTTTCATCTGGACAAGCACCGGCTCAGTATCAGCAACATGGTGGTTAGCAACCATAGCCTCAAACAAAGCCTGGAAAAGGCAAGCATTGGCCGGAATACTGGGGTCGCTCATCACCGAGTTGAAGATCTTCCGTGCGCCCTCCATGTCATGAAGAACGCAGCCACGAGCATGGATAAGAGACGCGTAGTGGACGGGTTCCGGACGCTGGCCAGAGGACCGAATCATGTCGAGCACGGCTTCGGCAGCCGTCATGTTGACAGGCTCGAGAGTAGCATGGGTGTCCACCAGCAGTTTGAAAGTGTGAGCTGTGGGTGCAATACTCTTCGCCTTCATACGCTCGTAGTATGCAAGAACCTTGGATTTGTCGCGCTTGGTCGTTAGGAAGAATTGCATCATGCTATTGTAAGGAGCAGGCCGAGCCTTGTAGTTAGGCATGGCCTCCATCTCATCGAACAGCTCCTCGGCGAACTTCTCATCGCTCACACGGCACAGTGCATTGACGATGGTTCCATATGTAACACTGGTTGGCTTGATACCCAAAGCGCGCATCTCAGCAAAGTAGAAAAGGCAGTCGTCGATACGGCGAGCCTTGCCGAGTTTGCCAATGAGGGCGTTGTATAGGAATGAAGACGGCTCTACACCCTCTGCTTTAGCTCGGAGAAAGATTTTGACAGCTTCCGAAGCTTCGTCGAAAGTCTTGGTCGACTCCTTCAGAGTAGTGATGTAGAGGCCGAAGGTGTTAGCTGATGGGGCAGCACCCATATTCAAGAGCTCCATGTGGTACTGTTCTGCAAGTCCGCGATCGCCGAGGGTTAGGCAAGCGCCAACCATAGCGTCAAGAATAGAAGACCAGCCATACCGAACGACGGGATACTGGGGAACAAGGGGAACATCGGTTCGCGCCATGGAGAGGATCTCGTTGCAAAGACCCATCTTGCCGTCACGTGCCGCTGCGGAGATCAACTTAGAATAAGTGATGTATCTGGGATGACGGCCAGCCCTCCGCATGTTGCGGAAACGGCTCAGGGCCTCTTGAAGCCTCGGGCCCTTACGGCCATGAGCACCTTCCAACTCATCAGATATTATCGACGATCCTTTAAAGTCAGTACTGTGAGCATAGGGGTCAAAATTGTCCTCGAAAGCAACAGGCACGCTGGTTGAAGGGCGGGGCGACGCAGCGAAGGCTGGTTGGGGGGTAACGAAATTGGCTGCAGAGGACACCACGCGAGGGTCAATGATACCACGAGCGGACATGTAACTTGAGACGAAATCCACACCCTCTTCAACTTCCTCAGCAAGCTGAGCCTTCGTGCTGCTGTCCACGTCCGCATTCCGGATGCGGTGGAACATTCGCTCCGATTCTGTCAAGCCTTCAGCAACTTGACCTGAGCCAATCATAGCGACAGCATACATGGCCGTCGGTTCGATGAACGAAGCGTTCACATCAAGATTTGGGTTACTAAGGATTTGCCAGTATGTTGATGCCCCCAAAATATCGCCTTGACGAACACACAAAGCTAGTAGAGCCATGGCTGGCGCAGCAATCTGTGGACAGGTACCAGGAAGCTTGGCGAAGGCTGCGACAGCGGTCAGTCGATCACCAGCATCAGCCGCAGCGGTAGCAATATCAGTCAGACTTTCCAGGCTAGCCTGGTCTTCGATGCTCTTAGTCCATTGCAAGGCCTCAGGATAGATGCCTGTCGATATTAAGCCCTTGACAAAGCCTTTATTCACAACAGCACCGTGAATATCGCCGAGACCAGCGCCGTATGTTTCAGCCAACTTCTCGTAAAACTTCATCGCACCTTCGATTCTGTTGTTGGTCACATAGGCATTGATAACAGAGGCATAAACCTGAGCGTCGACCCGGTCATTCAGGGTATACTTGCCGCCATCATGGGCTATGGCAAGCTCCTTGTACTCGTTATAGCATTCTACCGCACTAGCCAAGTCGCCGGTGTTGGCAAACGCCGTAATCATCGACGGAAATGTAGCAGCAAACGGAACAGTGCCAGTCATCTCCATGTGTTCGAACAAATGCAGCATCTCCCCAACACGGCCAGCCTGGGCGCAAGCTGAGATAAGTTGATGATAGGTCTCCGACGAATAGTTAGCTCTATGCGTAGTAACGGATGAATCGAATAGTTTTAAGGCCAAGTCCAGTCGGTCGTCTTCAGACAGAATGGCATGTTCCAGCTCATTCGAAGCAAACATAAATTTGCCAGGCTCCTCCATGCCGCCGAATCGCACTCGCTTCTCATCAAGCGACTTCTTGAGGCTGTTCACCTCGAGGCATCGGGCGGCAAGCAATCCTACCAAGACGTTGTACGTGTCGGCATTAGGAATGACGCTACGCCGCATCATATCAGCATAGACATCTAAGACCTTCGAGATCACCTCGTGCTTTTCACTAGGGATGCGAATCGCCGCCACCAACAAAGCGTTATAAGCCGTCGCGATGGGCTTAATATCAGCAACGAGCATCGCCTCGAATACGGCTGGAATCTCGGCATATCGTCCATCTTCGCTGAGTTTGGTGAGATGGTCGGCGTAGCTCTGAGACTGGGAATCAACAGGTGGGGTAATACTACGAGCAACACTGCCTGGGGTTGAGGTTCTCTCGATAGCGGGCGTTAAAGCTCGAGACTGGACAACACTCGCGACGGAGGGAGACGATGCTCTCAGAGAATTGGTGGTACTTTCTTCGAGCGCCTCGCGGAGCTCACGAACCTCGATCTCCTTCTCAATAGCGGCGTCAATATGGGCGAGAGCCTCCTCCACGTCCACAGGTACCGGGACATCCTGGGAGCTCTGTACTAAATGTACACTCTCAACACGACCAGCATCGGGGCTTCGCAAACCTAGCTCAGGCCCTTCGAGTATGGATTCTGCGTCGGGCTTCCATTCTATTGGCTTCGGAAACTGGAACTGAATCCACTCTCGTTCGACCTCGCCGGCATCTTCCTTCTTTTTAAGCGCCTCGAAATAGGCATCTAGGTTTCCGTTACTGCCATGTCGGTCCTGGCGATGCTCGCTGAGAGCATTCGCATTGGCGGTATGAAAAGCGGTCTGAAGCTGAAGGGAAGAGAGACGTCCAACCCGCTGACTGGCCCGTCGAGCAAAGGAAGGGCGGTTCTGGGTGTTTAGAACATGAGGATGGGTAGCAGCTACGACAGACTGGGCGTAGCCGTGGGTGAAAGACTTCGCAAATCCTTGACGGATAAAGTTCTGGTAGAGGGAAGAGTAGATGGTGGGCATTTAGAGAACACCAGGAGGGGAGGGGGACTAGATCGCGAGACGTAACAACTGTTAGCTTCAAGAATTGGCGTGCACACGAGCTCTGGCAGGAAAATACGTAGTATCACCAGCGCGGTTGTTGCGCAAGGACGATTGGGTAGATCATTCCCGGCAGTGGCGCAATTGAGTCTAGAGGTAATTGTTGTCTTGCTCGTACGCCCATAACCAGCGGTGCCCATGGGCCAGCCGCAGATGACAAGAAAAAATTTAACGTGCAGGTTGACAAGCTGGTCTCCGTGACAGGGGTGATCGATGACGACAAGACGGACTTACATGGAGAAAAGGTAACGGAGGTCGTTGCAGGTTCATTTGACAGCAGTGTAGCCGTCAAACAAACGCGCGATAGAAAAAATAATTGTACCTTTTAGGCTGGATTAGATAGATAGACGAAAAAAGAAGAGAGGAAGACGAGCTCTGGAAGGGAGGGAATTATCGATAGTAATAATGAGCGTGGGTAAGTGGGTTTGGTAGATAGAAACCGCCCGTCGCAGTATATTCTTTTAGGTGGACATCTTTCCGTACGGTAGGCAGGTAGGAACGGGACAGGAGCCACACGCAGCGAACCGGCCCCCTGGTTTTTCTCGCTACCTCCTGTAACACGCTTCGTTCCTGGCAAACCTACCTAGGCTTACACTTGCTCGCAGCTCTACACCGCAGATGCACGGCTTTCCAGAACCCAGGGAGCGGTCTCCGGGTATGTACTGTACAATATTGGTTATTCCCTATCCCTGTTAGCCTAGCCTACATGTGTACTACATGGTACTTTGCAGGTAACAGACGACAACATGAAGACCTGCCCCCATTCGTGTACTTACTTTTAGGTGTGTATCATTTGCAACATTGCGACACAGAGCGTGTGACTCAGGCAGCAGCAAAACATCACCACAATCGTCGATCATGCTCTGCAGCCGACTCGAATTTTGGGGCATAGAGGAGATCTGACTTGCATACTCGAACGACACCGGGAATCAGGTTTATGTAGAACCTATCTAGTGCTTATCCTTCTCAGTCAAAATACCGCTGGCATAGATAATAGGAGAATAAGCCGAAGCTCACAGACGAATCCCAATGTCCAAACCAACCGATCAGTGGCAACCTCAGTCACTGACCAAAGCCCTGCTCATTCTACAAGTAGTCACATTCCACTAGGCTAGCTACATAACGAGACGTTTGTTTACTTGGGGTCCTGTTTTACTCGACGCAGACCAGTATGCCTTCTTCGCTTTCAGACCCCGTCCAGCGCCCCGTCTATACCACCAGATAGATAGATAGATAGATAGTACCGTAGTGCATGAAGCCGTCATCAAGGCTGTCGCATTCCCATCGGTAACGAGTTCCCATGACTGTGACTGGGCTGCCAAGACCCCCAAGACCTCCAAGACCTCCAAATCCCAAGTCCAAGACGGGCCCGTCAAAAGCCCGCTCGCCCGGTACCTTCGGATGTTGCGTTGATGAGAAAGCGATCCAGTACTGTACCTCTTAGGTCAGCTCAAAGGGATGCACAAGGGAACAAACCGGAAGGCAGCGAAGCACGCGTCAAGAAGAAACTATGGAAAATATTACGGGGCGAGAAATGCTGCGAGCGGTCTGATTCGCCTGCCTATGGCCTCGTGTCGCCCCATCCAATCAGGGTCTCCTACGCCGTCCCGCGGATGGAAGAACCCGGAAGCCAAATCCCAGTCCAATCTGTCGGGATGGAACACCAGGCTGCTTTTGGGCGTGGGGCTTTTGACATGTGCCAGGTTGCCCCAGCCCAGGGTGCCCCACGCAGGCCTACAGTACACGTATACCTAAGCTTCTTCGTGTCCTCATCGATATTTGTAGTGAGGTTCACATGCCTGCACCACGTCGTCATATATGAATAAGTCGATGTTTGCCTAAATCATTCACCCCCAATGACGAAAACATTGTTGAGCTTATTATCGATTCAGAGTTGTACACTTACATATATATTCAGTAGTCCCATATACTACATACCAGTACTTACGTGATAACTACCTAAGTAGGTAGGTAAATAAAACCGTTCTCCCCCATTACTAATACACGTACACAACATTGCACAGTATATCATTGACAAGGCCATTTGCAGCCAGCGCAGTTCTTCGTGGAATGAGTGCTAGGGGTGCTATTTTCGTATAAGTGGCTTACGCCAACAACGAAAATGGTTAGCCCGTCAGTCCCAAGCGGTGAGATTAATTATGCCAATCTCGTCGTATTTCATGCCGCCCCAAGAGTTTACTATGTATCAAACAAAAATTTTGAAACAAAAAGGGGCGGATTGCCAAAGAGGGTGCCCATATCACAATCACCCCTCCATGATAAGGGTCCTCGAAACTACCCCTCGTTTCTTCTCAGGAGTCATCAGGGTGTAAACCCATTTGAGTCAATGGTCTACAGCAAGTCGAGCGTAAAAGGCGAACGACGGGGCCCGGGTCGCGAGGACACGGCCCAATGGAAACGTCCAGACGCGATTTCAGTACTCTGTACGTATGATATTCACTAATTACCAGATACTGTACTATGCTGTATCTAGTGCCAGATATGAACATCAACTTTCCCCAGTACAGTGAAGGGGAGTGCTCTAGGCGGGTAACGAAAAAAAAAACCCCCAACCTTGATAAATGCAGATACGGGGCGAGATGCCGGTGATCCTAGGTTGCAAGGGCAGGCTGCATGCTGTTTAGCTACTGGATGCAGATCCATTAGCTCACGCGACACGTTTTTTCTGGAAGCGATCCGAGAAGCGCAAATCCTACATAATGCTCGTGGGAAAGTCGGGTATAGCAATTTTTAACCAGCTCACCGCGTCCGAGACCTTCCTCCGTCTCCTATCGGCGCTATACCGCAGTAGTGTGACAATGGACCCGGAGATCAGTCAAGGAGAACTCGGATCGCCGAATCAATCTGATTAGATTACTATTTGCTGATGTCATACAACTGTCGTATTCACGTGTGATCAACTACTGTACTTGCTGCACAATAGTGTAGTGCGTGAGTGTCGTTCAACAAGCGAGATCTACAGTAGGCCGTGCTATGCCAAGACTTATCCCCTGGTACTGCCCTGGTGAGCTGAAAGAAGCTAGGCGTACTATGTACATAGTACCTAGTTCGCCAGAACGGTTTCTGACCCTGGACCCTGGACCCTGGACCGTTTACCAATATCGTTTCAGTCTTGGCTAGTTGCTGCCATTAGCATGTTCCAGAAAGAGCACGAATCTGCCATCTTAATTACCATCTCGTCAATTCAGTCAGGGATTCCCAGTTGGATACTAAGACGGGTTCCAGTGTACTCATGCCCTTGCTATGCCCGACTATTGGATTGCTAGTGCAAGCAAGCTCCGGCCGCTTCCTCAGCGTTTTACCCGGACATTAATAAATCTAGGTACAGTAGTTATATCATAGCATTCGTAAATTCAGACAAGGCCAAAGTTGGCCAAAGAGAACGCTGTATCATAGACCAGTCTCTATGCCAGAAACAGCGCAACAACGCAAAGCTGATATATATGCAAGGGCATTGGCTCTCTTTATTTGCTTGCTCTTAACAGCTCTTAGTAATCGGGATCCGAAGAGTTAGTTGAGACGATCGTCCTAGCTCATGAAGAAGTCTGCCTCTAGACGGTGTAGATGTCTGTAACACCACAACTACACTTCCCAAACTTGCGCAGTAATTCTTCCCTTGCATAATTTACCTAATAAGGCGACGTTCCGCCAGCCCACGATTAGATAGATACGGTACTAATTTTGCTAATACCGTAGAGAAACAGGACCCCTCCTCCGGCAGGGTCTTTGCATACTTACAGTCCTAGATCGAGGGGCTGTCACAAGTGATAAGCGAGCAGCCTCATAAATGCAAGACATCGAACGAAGCAGCGCCTTAACATCCACACTTGTTATACAGCCCCGGTCAATATTCCCATTCCAAGATAATATCATATAGGTAAGCGTTCGTATGGAATCACGAATGATAAGCCATGTCAGATAGTGTTTCTTCACATGTAGAGAAGCAACTCTTCCAAAAAGAGAGTCACGGTTTCTTATATACGCTACTATACTAAGTATATAAAGGAACCAGAATCAGATCTCCAGATTCTACTTGAGATAATCCTCCAACGAAATCTCCTTCACGCCCAGCTTCTCCTTATCAAATGGACCAAGCGTCCACGCGCCATCAACCATGTACAATACATAAAGTATCCGATGTAATCCCACATTCTAGTGGGATGGCTCCGAGCACGTGCCGCCGAGGCCTTCTCCCGGAGCTCCTCTACCGAGCCAACTCGCTCAACCGTTACGGGAGTGCCCCAGACCCGCCCATGGACCTCCGCGATGTCCACAAGACTATCGTAACCCGAGCACATGTTACAGAAGCCCCCCTTGACAGGGTCCTTCCGCTGACGCGGGTGACATCTTAACCAATACTCATGACGATACTTACATAAAATGAACAAGCGAATACGGATATCTCCTAGATCTACATGCAGTGGGTGGTCAGTAATCAAGCTCTAACCCGAATTCATTTCTTTCAGTAGTTACGATATGAATAGGTATAACACTCATAAGTTATACATCTATCTAGATGCCAGAATATATGGTATTTATACTATCAACATACGATGTGCCAACTCTGAATTCTTGTCTCATATGGGAGGCATGCGATGCGCCCGGGTTGAGCACCCCCAAGCCCTTCAAAACAACTTATAGTCTGGGCGATGCATTAGTTAGCTATCATCTAGGGCGCCACTTGGCCGGTCTTATAATTTCCATAATTTCCGGACATGAATTCTGTTATCCAATCGTCAGTCCACCTTACCATCAACAGTAACTCATCGGGATTACGTAGAGACTTACGAATTCCTATTCCCTGGTGATGTTTCTGGCTGCCCAGGGTATTAATTCTCTCGACCTCCTGAGGTTCGAGCTTAAAACCCAATGTATTGGTCATGTAGTCCTGTAGGCGCTCCTCGCTCTTGCTAGTTGTGATCGCCACAACGTCCTGATCCAGACACCTGAACACTCGGAGTCAGTTACCGCCATTTTTAACCGTGATTTGTGAGAGCTTTAGATGCGTGTGGACACCATCCTAGCCCTCAGAGCAAAGCACATCCTCTAAAAATTTCCAAAACAAGAAGAACGTGACTCCCAGAGTTGCTTACCACCGCAGCGCGACATTGCCCTCAGAGACGCCGTACTTCTTAGAGAGCTCGGAGTACACCTCATCCACGGGGCCCGGACGAGCTTGCGTGAGAGCAGAGAGTGGCGAGTATGCGCTTATGGCGATGCCTTTCTTGCGGCAGAAATCTACCACATCACGTTGCTGCAGGTACGGATGGAACTCAATCTGGTTGATGGCTGGCACAACCTTGGCAGTCTTGAGGATGATCTCCAGGTCCTCTACCTCGAAATTAGAAACACCGATCGATCGCACTTTGCCAGCAGCTTGAACAGCCTCCACTGTGGCAATCGGATGTTAGTAAGTCTGTTGCTCGTGAGGTATTGGGTAAGACACGCAGTGGGAGATCGTGAAGCAGGTAAGTGTGAGAGTGTACATTGCGCTAATGTGGTGTCTCCGAACGTTCTGATACAAATGAGAGGTTAGGGCTTTAAATGCGCTCACTTTGTGACCAGATCTTCTGCAGGCCTTGTGGTGAGCCGGCCGAGAAGGGTACGTGCACTAGATACTGATCAACGTAGTCGAGGCCGAGCTTGGAGAGCGAGGTGTCGAGCGCCGCGGCCACGTCTTGGTCTATAGTTCCGACTACCTTAGTCGTAACATATAGCTTTGAACGGTTCACAGCCGAGGCCTTGATACCAGCGCCTACACCGCTTTCATTCTGATAGCCTACGAAACGTAAATGAGCATTTGCTGCTTGTAACGATGGTAACATTACGTGGCATGACGACCTACATTCGGCACAGTCAAGGTGATAAAAGCCATTGTTGATAGCCAAAACAGCGGCTTTGACCATATCCTCATCTTTGCCTCTGAAGTTAGCAGTACCAAATCCATCTGCAGTCTCAATGGTTAGCAAACTCTCCCTTTCTAATTGACATTTCATGAGATTGTACATTGTGGCAGCACGGATTTAGCCGGAAATGGGAGGCTTTGCATCCCGACATTGGCTGGAACTAGGAAGAAGCGGATCCTAATGAAACTCACATGCTAGCTAAAGTGATGGGAGCCATGCGTTAGTAAATAAGCGTTATCGCGGAGAGTGAAGCCTACCAAAGGGACCTCATGCCCGTCATTTAATTTGAGTGAGGGAACCGGAGCCATCGGGAGAGGCGCTACCAACTCGTCGAATAAAGGGTAGCCTTTTTCTTGCGTTTAGGTGTATATCTGTAGTTGAACTGATGTACAAGAAGAATACCTACGTGTTGAAATGCAGCTTTTGGTTCCGTCTAAGCTATCCTGCTTAATAAAGCTTAATAAAGGATGAGAACTAATGCCATTCCCCGCCTCTGGGTAAGCTCTGGCACTTCCCGCCCCGGACATACCTTTTATGTCCGGTTAGATTTATGTTCATTCATCGACGACGTGGAAGACGACATTATATACGATATGGGCTGTTGACTGTGCCCAGATTTAAAATAGCACTAGTATTCCTCAGCTACCTAGGTATTCAAGGCGTAATTGGCATTTTCGCTAACACATCTTCGATCCAACAACCACCCATACTCGCCGGCAACATTTCTGACCGAGGTTGCTTATTTTCAATTGAAAATGTTATGTTCCTCCATCAGTGCAAATGAAGTTGCTGGGCTGATTGAGGCTGCAGCCTCTTCAACCGTACCTGTGCGATTGCCCTGCAACCACAGTAGGGTCTGGTATCACCTAGCTAACATGCGTATCATGTGCAACCAGTTGTTGCTGGTGATACCTACCTGTATTAGAAGACTGGTGCCTTAAGTAGTATTTAAGCCCACAAGTTCTGCAAGTAGAAATAAAACGAAAACCTAACATTTGACCAACACCTCTCGATGATACCGACGCGATCCATCAGAGAATCAAGTAGTATTCTAATCTCGTTACGGGTGAATGAATACTAAGATGGAATCTCAAGGCACCGAACTCCAAAGGGAGGTTGTCGCTCAAGGTCTGATACCCGAGTGTACCGGAGGTTAAATGTTAGCTACTGCGAAGACTAATTTCAGCTAGGACTGGACGATGTCGGCATGCTGGACCAGCCGAATCCCCCTTCCATTATAAACAGCCCCGAAGGGAGCGGTTCTGAAGATCGGCTATCTGACTTCGACCATTACTCGGATTCTAGCGGAGATGAGGGACCGCAGAACAGCACAATGGTCGGAAGAAGGATTGCTCAGGCGTTCCAAGGGGATTCCACGGATGTTGTGACTGATGATGATAGTATCTTCAACGTGGTTGACGATGACGACCTTGATGATGAAGGTGCTGGCAGTTACTACGAAGAGCTCAACTTCCCCGCGCATAGATCACAACTTGAACGTGTGGAATACATTTCATCGTCGTCTGAGGAGACCGACCCAGACATATTAGACGACGCCTATATGCCGAGCTCAGGCGACGAAGACGAAGAATACGAGGAAGGCGAAGAAGGCTATGATGAAGGCGAGGAATATTACGAGGAGGGTGAGGCATACTATGAGGAGGGTGAAGAATACTATGGAGAAGATGAAGAGTACTATGAGGAAGACGAAGAATATGCGGGAAACGCGAAAGACGGGGTTACTGACCCCAAGTCTATTGCAGCACACGAACCCGCAGAGTTGTTTGCCAATCTGCAGAAGTTCTCACTCTCTTCCGGGATGTTCTCGCTCAATCAGTCTTACGAGCGAGCGCGGTGGCGCTGGTTGGAACTATGGGAGATCAAATATGCACTGGAGAAAGAAATAGCAAAGGCTGAAGAGAAGAAAAAAAGACTCAAGAAGAAAGTAAAGGGCAAGCATGGGGACTTCTACATGAAGGCGAGTAAACTGGGGATCTCACGGGAACTGTGGGATGAGTATCAGGCCTTCTGCGAGTCGATGGAACCCGAATTTGGCAGCGCAAACGGATGGTCCATCGCCTGCGATGAATACCATCAGGGATCATACGTCAAAGTGAGTTATCTTGTTCTTATTCTTCGTTTCCTTTCTTTCTTACTGTTTCGGTTATGGCGTTTTCTGCTTGCCTGGCCCGGCATCTATGTTGGGCATTCTACATACTTCCAAAGTTGCCGAATTTCTTGTGACGTATTAGTCATTAACTGTGAGTATCAAAGTACGACCCAGAATTTTCTCTCTTCAAAGAGTATTGCGAGCTCCCTTGGAGCCAGTATAATTTTCGATGCGAGCCTGGCATGCAGCCAGATCAGGAGGCAACAGAAAGCGTAGTGGAATTCTGGCCTGTCGCATATCCTAGCACCATCGCCGAGGATACATCAACCTGGGGCGATATATATGTATGTTGCCCTTGACTTCACGTTATTTTTTATATAATGCTAACAAGGGATTTGACACTTAGCCTACACTATATGACCTGGCAATGGAGGCAGCGCGAGATGGGTCTGAAGGCGCGATAGACATGATCGTCGCACTCCCTGACCGGGAAGCATCTTGCAAAGGAGGTTGGCTATTTGAGTATTACACTAAGCACCCTGACAAGTGTAGAGAGAGCGGTTTCTCGGTAACCAATGAAGGATTGAGGTGGACGCAGAACCCAGTTCGGTCCAGGCGATGGCATTATCGCAGTGCTCACAAGATCGATGCCCCGGAAGACGCGGCGACGAAACAGAAAAGGATTCAGCTCAGCCTAAAGCCGGCCGAATAAATGTTTTGGTTAAGGTTTCCAAAATGCTGAGAGGGATATTGATGTAGTCGCGAGTACCGGCACACAATGCTCTGCGACACTCGACGGGTCTGGCTGATGATTCGATGATATGATAGTCCCATAGCAATGGCAACTTACGGTTGATGGGAAATGGGCTCGGTGTCTGTTTTGTCTTGACTGTGCATGTTAAGATTCGGCTCATTCGTGTCGCCCGTTTTGCGTACCTAGGCGGGCAGGGAATAGTCCGAAAGAGCTTCTAATAGGGGTCTGATGACATATACTATGTATGTACCTGAAATTGCTCACGAACAGACGCCGTCGCATCCATGGATCTCCTAATATCGACTCGTATCACTACTATCTTCTTAACCAAAAGATCTAAGCCTGTGCCCGTTGTAGTGCAATGTGAATGTTGTAGAAGAGATGAAGGTAATTGACACGGCAATGATTTCCCTTACACCTGCTTGAACTTACAACTTCGGCGGAAGACGGATAAAAGCCCAAAAGCATGACCAGTAGAATATAAGATTTATAATGGAAAACAGTGCTTGAGACAGGATTAATACGTAGCACAGTCCATCTGCGGACGCACAATGGAACTTGCACCACCCGACCTGGGCAATACTGTGTATACCAATAATGAGGATATTGCATATCCGTCAATTGATAAGCAACAGGCCCACACACGACCCCATTCAAAACATCCCCCACTACCTATATACTATGTACTATGTAGTCTAAAGGTCAGTGCCTGGCCTGCTCGGACGGTGATGTCGTGCTGATAAGATCCGACGAGGTTCCACCCCAGTAACCCTGTTGGTTCTGATTGCACGCATTGAGCTTCGAGCTCTTTCAACCGACGACCACGCGAAGGTCCGGTCGCCCCAGATACCAGGCAGAGTTCGACATGGTATAGACAGCACTTCATAGAGCGAAGCCCTACGTCTCGTGCTCATGTTCCCGAGACACCGTCGCACTTCCGCTTCCACGTCTACAACCGGAGTGGCCCACCACCCACATGCGTACAAAGCCTCCGCCAGATTACATCCATCGAAGACAAACCTATCTGGACGTTATTCACTATGAGCGAGCTACTTGATTATCTTGTACAGAATGACCAGGACTTCCGAAAGTGAGTGATGGAATGTCTTTCCCCTTTGTAGCCCGACAGACGTCATTGTTTACCCGCGGGATGTTTCACATGCTAAACCCCAACCGCTTCACAAACAGAGCCCGCCTACCCGCCCTCTACTCGGATTTCCGCCCGCAGCGGACGTTGAATCCCGATGGCTTCGTGGCCAACGTCTCTGCTTGGAAGCGCGGGCTTTCCAACGCCGCATTAGCTGGCCACGCGCCTTCGAAATCACCCGCGCGCAACCACCTGACACTCGAGCTCGACGATGCCTTGCTCCGTGCCCTCGAGAGCAAACAGTTTGGCCGTCCACTAGCCCTGGGCACCGTATTACAGGAAGCGCTCGCTGGCGGAGAGATCATCCCACTACCCCATTTCCTGAAGGCGACGCAGAGCATATATCACAAGTCGTGGGGAAGCATACCATGGGCAGTGGCAGGCTGGGCCCTACGACAGGTCGGGCTGACAGGCGGGCCCGGCGATAGTATGCCTAAAGGGCAGGTGGTGGTGGTCCAGAATCTAGAGGTGGTCGCGAAGGCCTTTTCAGACGCCACAGCGGACCGGATAGCGCCGTTTGAACGGATATTCTCGCGGACACATTTCCGGCGGACGTTCGAGGCGGGCCTGATAGAGGGGCAGAGACTATCCGACAACGATTTCGACGTCCTCGTTAAGTTCCTGTCGAGGGATAAGGAGGTGCTGGCGACGGACGGGAACACGATCAGGATTCGAGACCCCTCTGAGACGGCGACCATATCGGAAGAGGACTCCGCCATCGCGTCCCTCAAGGAGCTTATGGAGGACCTCACGCGCCAGACCGAGGCCCTGAGCCGGCGAGTCGACGAGCTTAACGCTGCTGCGCTGGACGCCGTTCGTAGAAAGAACCGCGTGTCGGCGCTCGCGGCGCTCAAGTCAAAGAAGCTGGCCGAGAACAACCTGGCGACGCGCCACGCGACCCTAAACCAGCTCGAGGAGGTGGCGACCAAGATCCAACAGGCGGCCGACAACGTCCAGCTCGTCCGCGTCATGAAGTCGAGTACTGGGGTATTACGGAGCCTGAACTTACAGGTCGGCGGCGCCGACAGAGTGGACGCCGTGCTCGACGACCTACGGGAGCAGATGGGCGAGGTCGACGAGGTGGGCAACGTGATCGCCGAGGTCGGAACCGGCGCCGCGGCCGTCGACGAGGGCGAGGTCGACGACGAATTCGAGGCCATGCTCGCCGAGGAGCGCAAGAAGGAGGAAGAGGCAGAGCGCGTCAAGAAGGAAGCCAGGGACGCGAAGGAGGCCGAAGAGACGAGACGCAAACTTGCCGAGCTCGAGAAGCTCGGCCCTACGCCTGCCACTGCGGTGGAGGGGGAGAATCGACCGCTCACGCCCGTTACGGCGGCGGCGAATGTGCTCGGTGGCATGCACTTAGAGACAGCGGATTAGATTAGTCACAGACGCAGGCGCAGGCGCAGGCGCCGGAGAATATTCCGGCGGACTGAACATGGTGACATAGCATAGCGGCATAGCACTTAATTTAAATTATAATAATGTCTGTACCAACATGCGTGTCTGTCAATAAGTAAGCGTTCATACGCATATACTTTGTATAGTACATTCATGAGATACCTGGCTATTATTATTTGCTTTCCTCAAATGGACTGGAAGGTCATATAGGCACTGGCTCGCTTTCCTTTCCTTCTTCCTGTAATCTTTTTATTGCAGGCGGGTCTGTAGAAACGCCCACTATCCGTTCTGTATCTAGTAACCTCGGCGCATCTGATGCTTCTTCAATCGTCGGCCTCGCTGTCCTGCTGCCGCCTCGGTCCGAAGCAGCTGGCGTCCCGCTTACCTCGTTCTCCCCACCGCCACCCTGGTCGGGTTTGGGCTGCGCCTGCGCCCGCGTCCGGCGCGCGTTGGCGATCAGGTCCTTGAACGAGGTGTCGTGCTTGGCGGCCCAGGCGGCGCCGTCGAAGTCCTTGTCCCGGATCTGCGCCCCCGTGTTGGCGGCGCGGGACCCCGTCGGCGCCCGCGAGCCCAGCGTGCGCTCCCAGACGTCGAGGTCGTGCAGCAGCTCGGCGCGCCGCCGCGGGCGCTGCGAGTCGCAGTTCGCGTTCCAGATCATGACCCACTCGCGATGGCGCCGCTCCAGCATCCCCCGGTTCCCGCTCGTCGAGAGACCTTGGTCGATGAGTTCTTTCCGCAGCTGTGTCTCTCTGAGCATGGAGTAGTTGAGTGCTGGTAGGCGGTCGGGAGGCGGTTGGGGCTTGTTGTTGGATAGGAATGTGGAGGAGGGCGAGGAGGATGATGGGGCGAAGACATTTGTTCTGCTCGTTGGCTTGGAGGAACTGCGGCGTGAAGGTTGGGCTGGTGGTGTAGGGTCTGGCTGTGGCTCGCCGGGACATGAGGTGTCGATGTGTCGGTCGACCTGGACGGCCTTCATGCGCCGCCAGCAGATGGGGCAGGCGACCAGCCCGTCGTCGGGCTCAATGGGGCTCGGCTCAGGATCGGGGACGTGGGCTTCCTGGCGGGCCATCTCGGCCGTGGTCTCGATGCTCCGCGTCTTGCTCGGACGTGCGGACGAGCGCAGCCTCTTGCTTGAGCGCTGCTGGCTGCTGCTCGGCGGCTGCTCGTCTCCGTTGTCTATAGCCACATCGTCTGCCCTCCGCTTCGGCGCCTCTGCCCGGGTGGATAACGTGGGCGGCGGTCTGCGCGCAAAGTCGAGCACGGCGGACCGGGTCTGGGTGAAGGCGGCCACGACCTCCTCCATGGACCAGTTGCTCCGCAGCTTCATCTCCTGCTCGCCTGCGCGGCAGAGCGGGCACTTCCCGTCGGCGGAGAGGGCGCGGCGGATGCACAGCGAGCAGAAGGTGTGGTTGCACGAGGTCAGCATGGGCGTCCTGTAGAAGTCCTTGCAGATCTGGCAGCGCAGGGCGGCCTCGACGGCGGAGAGGCCCGACAGCGGCGTGGCCAGCCAGTCGGTCGAGTCGGCGACGCTGTCGAAGCCGTCGCTGTTCATGGTGGACGTCTCGGCGGCAGGGCGTGGCGATGTGGCAGCTTGTGCGTGCAATGTTGGCGAGGGTGTCTTTCCAGACGCATGAGAATGAGACGATGATGCGATATCGTTTGGCAGTCCTCGATTTCGTTGCTGCGCTCTCCGCCCCTGATAGTGCCCTCGGCCTGTCGTCTTTGTCAGGGTTTGTTCGCCCCGATAATGCGCGAAGGCCTTCTTTGAGACCAGGCATCGAGGTAGGCGTTCTTCAGTGGCGTCGAGACGCGCCTACCCAGCAGTGTACAGTACCTGTCGCAGCAGGGGACTCAACGCTAACGGACGTGGGCAAATCTTGGACCCCATCTGCTACATGTCACTGTCATATATAAAACAACAGGGATAGTACCTGCAGATGTCTGTCTACTTGTGCATCTGCCCCACCACTTAACGCGTCCTTGCAACGCGCTCCAGTCTGTAGGCTACATAGGGTAAGTACCTACCTCTACCTACTGTACCTCATTCTTATTCAGTATTTCCGAGCTCACCTCACCAACTTACACACCCGACAAGCAGATTAGGGGAAAGGGGCTGCCTTCGCTGGACCCGAGACCTCAATCCTTCCTCATCTCTATTCACAGTGCCCGCCCGGCGTCCTTCAACATGGAGGACTACAAACAATACCTGGCTCAGAAAATCCTGACCGAGGACCAGCTCGTGAGTTGCATCCAACTCGAAAATGACGACCTCGTTCGGTGCTAACTCGCCGCCAAGGTCACATATCGGTTGCTGAGCCGCGCTCTGGGGGTCCATGTGAACCTTGCGAAGGAGTGAGTACGCTTCCCACACTTCGACTATGTGCGTCTTGGAGTCGACGCTAACAGGTTGCAGAATGCTCTATGACTTCCACAAATGGCAGAACGACAAACGCCCTGGCACCCTGCATGCCACCTACATCATCTACGGCATCAAGAGCAGGCCGGAGCAGCCGGAGGGAGACGTCGAGATGACGGACTCGCAGATGTCTGAGGACGTAGACGCTCCCTTTTCCGATCTAGTGCCCACCTATACGCTGTCTTTGATAAGCCAAGAACAGCTCGAAGGTGAGTCCAGGTTGGATAGATTCAATAACAGCAGAGATGGCAATGGGAATTAACACATGTTGCAGAGACTTTATCACAATACACCGAGGTTGCTTCCATTCATGTCTATAGCTTAGCACCACATCCGCTCAAGGACCTTCAGCTTCTCACCGACACGGCAAGACAGGTCCTCGAGCTTAGCATAGCGGATGGCGCCCATAATTCAAGCAAAGTATGTGGCACCATCGCCAATCCGAATGTGCGTAGGAGAGAGCGCCGAGGTGGCCCAGTCCCTGCGGCACACACACCCCCACCCAAACCTGAACCAAACGTCTCTGCTAAGCAAGAGGCACCACCTGCTGCCGTGCCCGCCATCAAAGAAGAGCCGAAAGCAAGCTTAAAACCGGCTGCAGCATCTGCGCCCTCGAAGAAACCTGCACCTGCCGCCTCTTTAAAGCGTCAAGGATCCTCGGGTATCGGGCAGATGTTCGCCAAGGCAGCCGCGAAACCCAAAAAGCCAGCGACCAAAGCCAGCGATTCGGCCGCCACTCCAGCCGCAGCAGGTGGTGTTGAGGACAACCAAGCCACGGGAGCTCTGTCTGACGACGGAGAGGACGACGCGGAGCCGATGGCGGGAGTGAAGCATGAGGATAGCGGCGCCCGACAAGCGCGTAAAGACCGCCAGGCCGAACTCCGACGCATGATGGAGGAGAGCGACGAAGAAGAAGATGAAGAAGAAGAAGAGTCCGAGGAAGCCGCGAAGAGTCCGGAGGAGGATCCGATGGACGAGGAACCACCCCCGCCGGAGCCGGAGCCGGAGCCGGAGTCTAAGGCCGAAGAGCCGGCTGAGGTCGTGGCGAGCGCGAGTGGGGGCCGCCGGAGGGGCCGCCGTCGCGTCACGCGCAAGAAGCAGATCATGGACGAGAAGGGCTACCTTGTTACCATCCAGGAGCCGGGCTGGGAGTCCTTCTCCGAAGACGAGGCGCCGCCCCCACCGCCGAAACCTAAGCAGCAGCAGCAGACTGTCAAGTCGGAGCCCGCCGCGAAACCGAAAAAGGGCGCTGCTGGTAAGGCGGCTCAGGGGAATATCATGTCCTTCTTCTCCAAGAAGTGAGATGCGATGGTGGTTTATGGGGGTGGTATAGACGGTTTCGTGAGATTAGTATTCTCCAGAGCGCGAATATAGAGAAAGCGACGACTCAATGAGCTTAACAGATAAATGTCAAGAGTTCTCTCCTCGGGCGATTCATATCTCTAGCACTCAATACCATACTACCCGCGTATATCGTGATAGTCGGCTATTGTCCTCTTAACATAATATGCTTAATATAGATTTACTATCTGGGGGATGGTGCACGTAAGAAGCCCGGTTGCTAAATACTTCATATTGTACTTGCTCCTAATACATCCACCCGCTATTCGACCTCCCACGAAATATTGGTTGGTCAAAGCATAGGGCCGGGTGAAGGAGGGAATTCAACCACAGTAGGCATGATATATTTATCGTAGACTCTAGGTACCTAAGCACCGTCTGTTCATCAACATGTCTTTGCCAACCCCGCAGCATCAAGCAGGGTATCGAGGGCCTTGAGCAATTTCTCATCTTCGTAGCTAGGAGGAACCAGGAGTTAGCCATAAGACGAATTAAATTCTACTTATCATCCAAAACCCATCGGCTCATATTTATGGAATCCGGACCAGAGATCAAAATAGCCGCCCCGAACCATCCAAGTGAAAAACAGCGAGTAGCCGACATAGAGGAGAGGATGTAGACAAGGGGAAAGAAAAAATAAACTCACATCCGTCCCACAAGCTGCAGTGATACCGGCGCACCCGCGTATCCTTCGACACCGTGCTCCCTCCACAAAGAGTAGTTATACCGATCCGCCTCGCCCATAGGCGTGTAATCCGTCGGGTACTCGTGCGTCCTGTATTCTTCCTTCCGCGCACTGCTGACCTTGGCACCGATGGGGAATACGATGGCCGGGTAGTTCAGGAGATTCCACTGCGGTGTATATGGCTTAGTACCCTCTGCCAGCTTGCGCGGTGAGATGTGGCCGGATAGAGAAGGGGGGGAGGGGAAAGACGAAGTTAGCCGGACTGGACTGGTTTACCTACCTGTGATGTATATCTCCAGTTACGAGCCGTCTCGAGCTTGGGTGCTACCCCTGGACCGGCTGGACACAGGATCACGTCGACATCTCGCGCGTTCCAGAGGGCTGCGTATGCGGTGCGGTATGCGTCGCGCTCTTGATGGGCCTGCCAGACTGTTGGGATCCTAGAGATTTATCAGGAGGGAGTTTATTGATCTTCTTACACTCATCGTGAAATGGCAGGCTAAGCAAAGGGGCAGGGAGTTAGGGGGGTTGGTCATAGAAAGTAAGTTGTGTGTCCATATTTCGTGACAGTGGCGCTCGTAGGAAAAAAGGACCTTTAAGAGTCGTGCTCCTACTTTTCTTTGTAGGGTAGATTGGGATAGAAAGGCTCGTGAACTCACGTGTGTTCTCGTACGTGCGGGTTATCGAGGAGAATCCATTTCGACAGGGGTAACAACGGTTCTCCAGACGCAGCAATGGCCGCTTTCTCTTCAGCTCCTCCATCACAGAAATACAACTTGGCCTGGATAATAAATAGTCAGTATCGGCTCCACGGAGTTTCCCTTCGTATGCCGCCCGATCCACAATCTTCGATCCACAGCAGACAACGCAGCCACATAAAATACCTCCAAAGTGAACGCAACGTACAATAATTTCCCAAGCCAGATCATGCTTCCAGCACTCCCAGTCCACGATCTCCACCTCACCGCTCTTCTTCAACTTCTCTGCAACACGCGATAAGGCGGCCGCGATAGGCGGATGAGGCCGCACCACTCCGTCATCCCAGATAACCCCGACCCTCAACTTACCCCTCTTCACCTCCTCTTCACCCTCCTCCCTCCACGGGATCGCCACCAAACTAGGCTCTCTCAACCACGGCTGCGCGCTTAACAATGTCTTGACAAAGAGCGAGATACCCTCTAGACTGGTAGAGAGCGGCCCAATCGTGGCGAGGATGTGTTCGGCGCCCATCATCGTCGCGGACCACCCCCCCACGGGCAGCCGCGGGGCCGTGGGCTTGAACCCGAACACGCCGTTGTTAGCAGCCGGCGAACGGATCGATCCCCCGATGTCCGTTCCGATCCCGAGGACCGACCCCCGGAGCCCTAGCAGCGCGCCCTCGCCGCCGGACGACCCGCCCGCTGTGAGGGTTGTGTTGTAAGGATTTACCGTTGTACTGCGCGGAGGAGAGAAGAGAGGAGCGATTAGCTGGGCTCTCACAAGTTCGTATGCTCCCGCTTTTCTCTTCTGTTATTGTTCTCCGCCCTCGCGATAGGGACTATCGATGTCTGGCCTGGACCGGAGAAAAGGAGTGTGGGAGGAGGAAAAAGGAGGGCAAGAGTCACAACTTACCCGTACAGATTGCTGCTCGTCTCAAGGTGCATGAGCGTCTGCGGCTGCGTAGTCCGCACGTAGAACACGGCGCCCGCATCCCACAGGATCTTCAATATGTGCGCATCCTCCTCGGCGACCCTGCCCACCCAGCCGACGAAGCCCGCATTCAAGTCGCAGCCCTTGATCCCAATATGCTCCTTCACGCTGATCGGAACCCCGCTGTGAAAGACAAAGAGTCAGAAACCACCGTTTATAGTTGACCCATGCATAGGGTGTTTCGGGAGCATGCGTGAGCATGTGGCACTTAGGAGGAGCAGAATTTTGCCAAATCGGGGAATAAATGGCTTAGAAATACTAACTGGAGTGGACCGACTGGCCGTCCAGTGGCGGCGAGGTGGTCGTCGAGCTCCGCCGCCCGCTTCAGCGCTCGTTCCGGGAGCAGCTCTGTCACGCAGTTTGCGAGTTGCTGTGCCAGCCCGGCCCGTCTCATGAAGGCTTGGACGACTGCCTTTGCGCTCCATTGGCCCGACGCAAGCATCGTGATTAGATCTTCTACGTTTCTACCTGTGATGTCCAGCTCCTCGGCTGTGAGTATGGTCCCGGGGATACTCGTTGTATCCAGTGGTATAGCCGACAGCTTAGGGAGCGGTGGATTCAATGATGCTAGCGTGGCATCTCGATGCCTCTGACGATCCGCGGCCACATCCTGCCAACTTGCGCCAGAGGCTGTTGTTACCGTGGCTCGTGGCATATCGGGGTTATGCTCGCATTCATGAACTTTAAATATCTATCTGAGGCGCACGAGAACACGCTCGTTGTCAACAAATATACACTGGATTGTTCACAGTTGGGCTTTGGAAAAAACAACATCACGTTAAATACATCCAACTCGCGCGGGGACGTCGGCTTGATCGGCGAGTGAGGTGTGCTCATGCATGTGACACTGCATCTGCACGACTGCGATTAGAAAAGATAACTTGGAGACTGTTACGATGCTGTGGGGGTCATTGATAACAAGACCGGATGCAGTCTGTCTGTACCCGCCCAACTGGACATATCATGTTGTTATTAGCACCTGAATTGGCGTCTCCTTTGGGCTTCGGCGCTCTTTTTGGAGACAGCTACCATATAGCAACTAGTTAGCACAACTATTGGAAAGACTGTTGTGCTATAAGCCCGTTCGCCGTAACACACGGTTTGAAGTGACTAGAACTGAAGCATTACGATTAACTGATGTTATAACCACGTATCCTGTGGTATGGCAGGCCTATAGAAGCCGAGATCGCCGAGTCGTCTTTGGACGCAGGCACGGATTGTTACCCATCTCATGAGAGGCCAGCATTAATCGACCAAGGGAAGAGACAATGGTTGAATCCACTCCTTGGCCAATCCCAAGATCTTGGGGTTTCATGAGTGGCTTTATATGGATGATGAGTTTCAGCTCGTTGCAAGTCAAATATTTGTCCATGTATCAAGGCGAACTTGATCATATTATGGGGGTGATTGGGAAAGAGGGTATTGCGATTGAAGGACTGCCACATGCACTTCGTGTTACTGAGGATTTGAATTTTGGTTCAAGTTCATGCTATAGCCGCCCGTCTTTTCATCCTTTACCATTTGGAAATTGTCGGTGCTGAGGCCAAAAGGCTTCAATATGCCATTGCCGAGCTGGCGAGTTGGTTAGCTGTCAGAGTCTCGCTTGGCTACGTCACCAGGGGCGTGAGAAGGACTGTGGCACTTACGTCCTTTAGCTTCCCCCACATCTCGCTCATCTCCTTCTCTTGCGCTGCCTTGACCCTCGGTGGGAGTGATCGCAACTGCGTCCGGATGATCTTCTCATCTGCACTGCTCAGGTTCGTCATGGTTGAGAGGGTCTTGTAGTCTTCTTCGGCGCCCGATAAATTGGACCACCCACCGAGCTCGCTCCTCGCCCGGGCACGACGCATCAGGGCCTTAGCCTTGATCCTAAGTATGTCGTCGTGTCGTTTGTGAGCGGCCTGTTGGGCCTCCGTCTCATGCACGGCGGCTGGGGCGCTCTTCTGGGCCCCAGCGCTGACAATCTCCTCCTCCGGCTCGTCCTCGTCGTCGTCTTTCTCGGTATCCTCACGGGGTTTCTCGGTGGATTCGAACACCGCCTTCTCGGCGCGACTTAAGCTGTCCAAAGACTCGGTGGCACTCTGTATAGCCTCCTTATACTGTTCGAGCTTCAGGTGGCAGGCGGCGACGTTGGACTTGAGCACAGCCAGCTCGTAGTCGAGATAGTGAGGACAGATGGCGGTGGCCTCTTCGTACTTGTTGATGGCATTTTCGTATTTGGCGGATGAAAAGAGGGTGTTGGCTTCCGATTTCTTCTCGTTGGATTCGCTTAGCAGACTCTGCAAGATAGATAGATGGTTAGCATCACGGGGCGACGAGCCGGGGCGGTGGGATGATGCATGTACGTGCCGCTTCTTCTTCTGGCGGGAATTTTGGAGGCGATGTTGGCTCGTCAGCGTCCTCGCCAGGAAGGGTCTTGCTCCTGGCGGGATCGACCTCTACCCGCTCCTTTTCGTGGGGTATGGGCGGCTGAGGCATTGTGTTGGGTCTGTTGTCGTTGTTGTTGAGCAGGAATACACAGTTACAATCACGGTAGGAGTCTACTGGTACCCATTGAAGGTAGGCAGAGGATGCGTTGGGTCCAATGTGCGTCATCAGACGCCGAAGCTAACCAACTAGTGCACTTACTACCTACCTATATGTAGGTAGGTACAGTAGCTGGCGGGGCTTGCCCCTGACCCGCTCTCACGGCGGCCATAATAGGTACTTAGTCATCGATGGTGGGGTTTGGGTGCTACCCTGGATGTGCCCCTCCATCAAAAAGTTGGGATGACTGAAAGCACTCGATTGGATTGGAGGTAATCTGTGATAGATCCTGGGCGCGCTGAAGTGTTGCCCTGAAACCTGATAGAACAACAACTGACTGTTAAGCCACCATCTGAACAATAGGTTCTACGCAACACATACGCGTAATATATATCACACCATTCCCACCACTGACTGACCATGCCTGCTCGCACTGAGTAAGTCTGATACGTCTCCTAGAGGTTGCTGGATTGGTTTCTCAGTCGGTTTGGTTCGTCATGGTCTGAGCTGACGCGGTCGCTATTCCAGCTTCCCCCCTGTAAGGGCTTGCCTCTTCGACATGGACGGTCTGCTGCTCGATACCGAAGACATCTACACTCTATGCATTAACGTCATCCTTGAGAAGTACGGCCGCTCCAATCTCCCATGGTCCATCAAGGCGCGCCTGCAAGGCCGGCCCGGCCCCGACGCGAACGCTCTCTTCCATGACTGGGCCAAGCTGCCCATCTCCGAGGCCGAGTACATGACCCAGTACGTCGCCCTGCAACGGAAGCACTTCCCAGAGGCCAAGCCCCTGCCCGGTGTCGAGCTGCTGCTGGCCAACCTGGGCCGGACTCGGTGGTTTGAGAAGCCTAAGGGCCAAGGACAGGGCTGCCGAGTACATATCGCGCTCGCCACTAGCAGCAACTCGAACAACTTTGCCGTCAAGACCAAGAACTGGACTGAGCTGTTTGCCGTCTTCGAGTCCCACCGCCGTGTTCTTGGTGACGACCCCCGCATCAAGCCTGGTCGCGGAAAACCCATGCCCGACATCTATCTCCTAGCACTCAACACCATCAACGAAAGTCTGCCCCAGGGGGAAAAGCCCATCACGCCCGAAGAGTGTTTAGTATTCGAGGACAGTGTACCGGGGGTGGAAGCTGGCCGGAGAGCCGGCATGCGCGTCGTGTGGGCTCCGCATCCAATGCTGAAGAAAGAGTTTGAAGGTCGCGAGAAGGATATATTAGCGGGGCGCATGGGCGAGGCAGGTGAGGTCGATCTCCACCAGCTTGGTGAACACGATGATGGCTGGGCCGACTACTACCCCGACCTTATAAACTTCCCTTACGACAAGTACGGAATCGTGGTGCCGCCGGCAGAGGTTGAATTAGACCCCTCAATGAAGGAGGACCTGAGTGAGGATATCGTGGCCAAAGCTTCCTGAACAGTCGCCGTAAACTCGCGGGTCAAAGTATTAGACATTAGACATGGAAACATGCTCCCTAAGAAGCAAGGCACCTGGGATATATAGACACCGGAATGCGAAAAGGGGGTGACATAGAACGCGGGTTGTTCAAGCACATAGTTCCCGATGTATATCGCCATTGAATGCGACAATCGGTATCAATATATGTCCCAAAGACTGATTTTCCCATCCTTGCCCCCGGCGGCGAGCCAGTGTGCTTCTTTAGCCATTTTTATCCGCCTGTCTTTGACACTAAGTTCTCCTGGCCTGCTAGCAGTGGCTATGACCGTCTCCTTATTTCCTGTGACAATCGCGTCGTCTAAGGGAGTAGTCTGTTCTTCAATTTCGCCTTTCCGCGGCTTGTCTTGGGAGCCATCGGAAGCATATTTCTGACCATCGTCTAGCACGGAAAAAGCAGCGGCGTAACAACCTACATCGTGCCATTTAAGCACAGCCAACTCTGTCATTGTTTTGGTCGAGTACACGCGGACTTTGGAGTCCCAGCCCGCCGTGGCAAAGATTCGCCCGTCCGAGCGGATCCGTAAACCCTGCTGTCCCGAGTGTTTAGTATCGATTATCTTTAGCGGTGAGGCCGCCAGTGCTGTGACCTTCTTTGGTAAATCGCGTGGCTGAGTCTCAGAATTCGATATCGATACGGATGCGAGACCTGCAGACGGAAGTGAGGTGTCAGCGTGAGCCGGCTCTTCCTTGTCACGCCCTGTCTCAGATCCTTCCGTTCTCTTAAATACCGGAACGGGCGGCGTGGTGGAATTCGCGTTAGGAATCGGATGTTTCGCAATGATAGCGTCAGCGCCAGATGTAAGGAAATATTCCTTGCCGGGGGCGAAATCGAGCGACAGGATCGGTTGGCTATGTGCCTGGTATGTGTAAAGAATATCCCAGGTGCCACCGTGCCTGCGCCGCGCCACGATAGCTAGCCCACTCTCATAGCCGGCTAGAAGAATGAGAGATTCAGATCGCCAGAAGAGAGATAGTGCCATCACCATTCCTTTTTTCTCCGTCTTACTTCCAAGATGCACAGTACTCAGCCGGTTTTGACTCGGTAGATGGAATATGTCGACCTATATTTACGGTCAAACCTGCAACTTTTGTCTCGCATACGCTTAGCTGATGGAAGGGTTGAACTCACTGCCTCTGTCGCTAGCGTGTTGGGCACCGCAACAAGCAGCTCATCGGAGACGGCCAGATCCGTGTCTTGCCTTGACGGGCATTGTGCGAAAGAACAGAAATTCATCGTATTTATTTCCAGTATATATAGAATCCACGGCTGTGGGCGCTCAGGCACAGAATCATCCAGAGGAAGGTCGGTGCTCAACTTGGCTTCATCATCGGCCGTGATCTTCCAAATGATCAGACGGTTGTCTCTCCCTTCCCTGGAGAAAGAGATGATGGATATTCAGTTTCTCCTCGGTAGAAGCGGTAGGACGGAATGCTTGAAGGAGAAGACCTACGTCACGATCTTGTCGTCGCCCCAACCAGAAATGCCCAGTATCGCACCGGCATGGGCGCGCCAAACGGCCCGGGGCCTCATGATTGTGAGGTCCCATAATACCACGAAGCCATCCGCATCACCCGACGCGAGACGCTCATTGTGTCTGATGAAAGTGGCGACATGCACCTGAGCACCGTGGCCTCGAAGTATAGACTTGGGCTGCGCTGCCTCTTGTGGCATGCTGGAGAGTCGCCCGTTCCTTTCCAAGGATAAATTGCTAGGGCAAATCCTTGGCTATCGCCGCCCGCATACTCCAAGCTGTGAATGTTGGTGTGTATAAGTAAGAGGGACGGAACTATGGCCACGATTGGCTACACGACGATGCCACTATACCAGGTAGGTAGGCGTACATGTCGGGTATACTGTACAATCGCTAGAACTTGCCGCCCATGGTTGTGGTAGGCCGTCTTGTTCTTCCAGGCTTCGAGTGGGGTAAGTACCCAAGGTAGACGAATCGGAATCCCTCCTCATTCTGGTCTAACTATTTCCAGGTAATCTCACCTACCGTCAGTACTGCACTGTAAATACTATGTACCTACTTGTATGTAATCAACTTATCGGGGGCGAAGCCTGTACCACAACCGCGTCGAGCTGCATCTTGCCATCGTAATTTGATGCTACAACGGCCCTCCTGCGGCTGGGTTAGCTTTGTCATGCTGCTCCTGATACCGCGATGCAGAGTCCTGTTACACTTCAAATGTACCTATTTGGGATACGATTTCTCGTCGTCTGAACTAATCACCACCTTGTCTGAGAATCAACGAATGAACGTTGCACCACGTCAAGCTCGAAGCTGATTATCGTGCCCCGCTCTTTGCCTCGCAGTGCGACAGCAGTTTGGAAGGAAGAGCAATGCGAGCAGGCACACGACATGCGGGGGCTGCTGACACGAGATGAATCCGTAGGATGGATGTGTAGCCTGGCCCCCGGAACCCTCCCGCCCTTGTCAAATATCACCTACGGGACTTTACAGTACCTCGACTGTTGGCCTCTGTGAGTCATGGAGTATCATCTCCGGTTTTGTCTGTCAATAGAAAATGAGTAAGATCCGGTCGGCGTGGGGGTATCGCGAGAAGAGTCGAAGAAGGGCAGGATCATACGGCCGGATACCGGAAGACACCCGGTCCCACTGCGCCGGGGACAACCAGGACGCAATAACCTCTGTCGGGACGGCTGCTGGCCAAGATCTCTAGGTACTGTAGGATCTTGAAGATGCGGTATCTCCGAGATCAGTAAAGGCTAAGCGAACTCTCCCATTGCCACCCTTGTGCTCGGGTGTTGGCGGGAGCACGCAAGCGCCCCAAGTCGAAGCCACTCGGTTGCTAACCCAGGTTCCGGAACGAAACAGGCACGTGCATCATTAAATCTGCACATCAACGGTAGCCATGTCATGGCTTGTCTACCTCTCCATCTGTTCCGTGCGGATGGATCCCAAGCCTATCTCACAATTGCGGGGGATACGTCTAAACGCCAGAAATAAGCCTTGCACTATTCGCCCGAGGTTATTGGTCGGCTTCAAGGGTGCACGGAAAACAAAACGCTCAGCCCTTCGGGTGCAGCCAAGCCGAGACGGATGCCCTGCGACCGGAAGAAGGCTTTAAAATAAAGACCAGACCATATCATCTGCGCCCATCTGGTATGATAACTTAAGAGGCAACCCATCTAAATTAAACGCACTAATGCCAGTACTATGTAAGTCGTGCTGAAGAATTAAATAAGCTGAAGGTGGCGAGGCTTGCACGCCTAATCCGTAAGTCCCAAGAGCAAAAGCAATAATAATAATAATCGTACCATGTGCGCGGAGCATCTGTCATCCGAAGGGCAAGGCGCGGCTAATCATATCTCGTTTGTGGGGAGAAACGGTACTTACAGCGATGCCGTCCGGGAATGATTACTGATACGAATGGATGAAGGAAATTGGGTGGAATAGAAGGCGAATGAAACGGTGCGTACTACGACGATGTTTTGATGTCAATTTCTGCTTACGCCGGCAGAGTTCCTGGTAACTCTTGAGATGTGACCCGGCTGATATACCTAACCTAAACTTTAAACAAAACCGGCGTGGTTGATGTGGCATGGCGCCAGTGTACCCTACAGTAAGCTTGTACACTACATATGTAAGAGACCTTGACGTCGTCCTTCTTTCAGGGGGTGGAAACCTGTATAGTGCTGCGAAGCAAGTGAAGCCGAAACTGGGGGCCGCATGGGCTAGTCGAGAGGTAAGTACCAACATGGTCAGGGATCCCCTGTCCTTTTCCCTGTTCCAGACACCAAGAAATCCCAGCCAACAACCCAGAACCAGAACAGCTTAGATGTTCCGCGCAATGTGCGCCGGAGTTTCTTAATTCTTGCTGTAGGTACACGTCGACCTACAGTACATGGCGGAATTCTAACCTCCTCTACTGTACGGAGCAGCTATTCTCACACGATTCTTCGAAGGCGGAACGGCACGACACGGTCCATGTGGTATGCTGCTATTATTTTATCAGTCTCCCCGCTCTCTGCTGGTCTTGGACTCACCGGGCCCCGAGTGTAAGCCACAATATTCCAATGCTGCCATCAAGGATACGGGAAACCCCCTGGGTACCCGAGCCCCTAGCGCCCGTTCTTGGACCTTGAGCGGGAGGCTATCCACGGCACCACAAAGGTAGAGATACTTACACGACATGTGCGTGCTGGCTGTACATCATGTTACCAGAACAGGTGAGCTTGGTATCATCAGCTAAGCCTGGCCACGATAGACAATTTTTAATATAATTCCTCGAGTTGGTCCTGGACAATGATTGGAGCATCCCGCGAGTGGGCAAGCGCCACGACCCATCCGATCTTGATACTTCCTCTTCATCCCCTGCTGCTCGGGATCTGACCCTTGCCCAGGGCCAAGCCCATTTATTAGGGTCGTCAGGGGATCGTTGTTCATTGTTCGTGCGCTAGACTACCTATACTGTACCAGTCTACATGGGAGTCTGGGAAACCACGTAGACAGCTGATCGCAGCAATCGTGAAGTTGATGCCCACCTCTAGGTTCTCATCGGCACTCTTGGAAAATCCTCGCGTCTTGCCCGGCCCGTACACGGAATAAAGGCGGCCTACAGTTCGAATCACTCGTGGGTAGCACGTCATTGGCAACTCTCCCCAAGGCCTTAATTTGCTTACCTAGATCTTCTACTGTGGCTGGCCGGCGGTTGCCTTCGTTCCTGAAAATCAAGACATTCGGTGCGTGCCGCTTCCTGTGTTTGAAGTGGAACACCAGGTTACCTTTCAGTACTCGGAACGGTCTCCCTCTAGAGACGCTATATATCAACTCTTCCTTGCATATCTAGACTTGTCTTGCTACCTGTATATTCCACAATACGCAGCCTCCGATATTAACTTTCGGTCTCCCGGACGTGTGAATCCCGACGACCTCCGTTTTATATGAGCGCAGTAGCAACTGCAGTATCCGCCTTCGGGCTCATGCTACACCTTTTCCCGCTCATACATGAGTTGCACTGCTTATAATTGCTAAACTGAGTTCTTGCCCTTGAATCCACTCGCGCTTCCGCTTTGAGCTCTGCGTAGTTTTGTCTCTCCGGTGACATCTCAATCATAGCTTTGGCGGTCGCTGACACCGCCTTGCCGAGCGCGACTGCGCTGCCCGCCCATCAGCATGCGGAGCAGCCCTTGCCGCCGCGAACCGTCACCAGCGGCTTGGGCATTGAGAATTTCCAAGTTTCGTTATCGCAGAGGAAGAAACCGTTCAAATTTGGCGCCCGAAAACCCGAGACTGACAGGAAAGGTGCCGAGATAATTGCCTTGAGTGTGATGTCGACCAAGAGCAAGAGAGTCCGTACGGGATGTCTGACATGCAGAGAACGGCATCTGAAGTGCGATGAAGAGACCCCCGACTGCAGAAACTGTCGCAAAAGCAACCGGGAGTGCAAACGTGGTGTCAGACTGAACTTCATCGATCTAACGTGCAAGGAACCGCCGCAAATACCACACACCGAGGAGTGGACAGGTATGTGATGCCGCCCTGACCTTCCTTGGGCCAGTGTAGCTACGGCTGACAACAATCAAGTGGATTTCCAGGACGAGTCACGCCTGGTTGCTTCAGAGTATCAGGGGGGCCTAGAGAGATATACCAAGCTCGATGCCCGAATTACCACATCGTCGCAGGAAGTTTACCCCGAGAAGTCACTACAAAAAGACACTCGGCCCGTGAAAAGCACAGAATCGCAGACAACCGCAGAAAATAGGCCCTCAGTGTCGACGCTTCAACCTCCGGGCGCGTACTACGATGAGCGCGGCCAGACACACCCAGATTTCCTATTCGACGCCCAGATACATTCTCGCAAAAGCAGCGGTGCTTCATACGGTCACTCTATATCAGCGTCGAGCGCGACTGGGTATGGGAATCTCATGTCGGATGCCTTTGGACAAGCCGAGGACGTGGACGCCGGTTTCCGCCCTCATCGACGTTACGGTGGTAGCGATATCTCTACCGCACCGTCTGTTGCAGGCGTGACGGATGCTGGGCCGCCGTCGGCGACACAGGGAGTCGGAGCAGGCAACACGGGGATCGGCGGCGACCCCGAGAACAATGTAATGGCGCCACCTAATGATAGAATAGGAGAACGCGAATATCTCAATTCACCAGAGGAGCTTCATTTCATGCAAGTATTTGTTTCGGAAGTGGGACTGTGGATGGACAGCCTCGACAAGGAGAAGCACTTTTCGCGTCTGATTCCATACCACGCGCTCAAGTGCCCGATGCTCCTCAACGCCCTCCTCGCCTGTGGCGTCAAACACCTGACCCTGACCCAACAGTACAGCGACGAAAAGGCCCTCTTCTACTACGACACGGCGACGACGCAACTGTTGCGGAGTCTTCAGAACCCGGAACGCAACACGGCAGAATGCGCGGCGACCGCCGTGGTCCTCAACGTGTACGAGATCATGAGCGAGAAGCCGACGCAGCGGATGAGCCACATCGCCGGGGCCCGGGCGCTGATCCGGGACTGCGGGTGGAACGCGAGGAGCACCGGCCTCGGCGCGGCCTGCTTCTGGCTGAACGTGGGCATGGAGCTCCTCTCGTGCCTCGCCTTCAACTGGCAGACGGCGTGGGACCCCGAGACCTGGGGCGTGAACATGGACTTCGGCACGGCCAAGGGCGCGGGCAGCGAGGAGGTCTGGGTCCACCGCATCTTCTACATCGTCGCCAAGATCGCCAACTTCCGCGCCAGCATCCCCCGATTCCAGGAACCCAGTCCGCACGACGAGCAACTCCGCGTCCAGACGCGCATGGCCGAGTGGAACCGTCTCAAGACGCTGTGTGACGAGTGGAACGACGCGTGTCCCCGACCGATGCACCCGTTCGGCTACGTCTATCCCTCCCAGCAGAGAGGGCCTACGAAGTCGCTCTTCCCCCATGTCTGGTATGTACCGCACCGCACCGCACCGCACCGCTTCTTCTTCTTCGTCCACTTGACTACGGGCCGTGACTGACATCCCATCGAAGGCTGATCAAGCGGGCCGCCGTGGTCGGCAGGCTCTATTACCACATGGCGCTGTGCGTCCTGGCGCAGGTCAACCCGTCCGCATCCAAGGGCTCCGAGGACTCGCGCACGACGCAGCGGCACCACGCGCACCAGGTCTGCGGCATCGTCGCGCACAACAAGGACCGCGGCGTGGCCTCGGTGTCGATCCGGTCGCTCGCCATCGTCTCCGAGGTGCTGACCGACCGCGCCGAGCAGCAGGAGGTCGTCGCCATCCTCGAGCGCATCGACCGCGAGACGGGATGGAAGCTCGCCGACGTCGTCGCCGGGCTCAAGAGGAGGTGGGCCTGGGAGAGGATGGAGCAGCCGAGCCTCACGGCCCAGCTCCTCGGCTCCTCGCTCCCGCCTGGGACCGCGATGGGGAACAAGCAGCCCTCCGACCGCGCCGTCGCGGGACAGAACTCGTCCGCCGCCGCCGCCGCCGCCGCGACGCCGCAACAGCAGATGATGATGGCGCCCGCCACGGCCGCGCCGCAACAGATGCAGCCCGTCGTCGCGACGTCTGCCCAGCGCCCCGTGCGCGTCAATCCGCTGAGCTTCGCCGATTTCAGCCTGCCCAATCATCCGTATCAGAACTGGTACGAGCCGCCCAGCCGGTCGAATCCCTACCACTCTCAGGATCTGCTCTGACAGACCCCCGTCTTCCTTCGTGGTCATCATCCCCGACGGCGACGGGGCCCACAGCTGTTGTATTCACGCCTACCTACCTGTAGACCATGAATGACTCGGTGCCCCCTGACGGCAAGTTTTCCACACCAACCACTGTACTCTACTACCTACTTGGTGGGTATCATTATCATCGTGCCCCGCCCGCGATATACGGCCTCGGCGGCGGCTTGGATTTGGGCGTTTGGGTTGAAATATTGGGTTGTTAGGTACCTACGGTATTTGGGGCGTAAAGGGACCACACTGTATTATCTTTATTATCTTGGTGCTGATATTTGTATTTGTCGGGACTTGGAATATCGGACATATCATATGGGTTAGAGGGGTTAGGATTGTGCATCATTGTCCTTTTGATTACTTACTGTATAGAACGATTGTATGCATGAGTTGTTTGAGCGGCATGGAGAGGATTATCTGGGCGAAGAGGGTTTGGTTGTAAATCAAAATAGGGTGGGAGTTTTATACCATAAAGTTCGGACTTTCGTGACGAGGAAGTACTACTTTGAGCCCGTGTTGATTGCATTGGTATTAATTCAGATTGCCAGGTAACCATAAGCTTCAATCTTGGCTTTTGAGATATGGTTCTCTAGGTTCAGTCGGTATCATTGCCACACTCTTGATCCGGGCTGCTTTGGTTCTAATTACAGTTCGGTATGAGGTAATGCTAGCCTGGATAAAATAGCATTAACTTCCATGAAACCTGACTACATTGTTTTTTCACTACTTGCGTGCTATCATCTCGCGGATCTAGTATCAATGGTGAGCAGTCATCCTGCTCATGGCTATCTCCTAAGCATCCAGGGGTTGGATTCTCTCTTCGTCGCCAGTTTGGATAAAATAAGTGCAGTGACTGGCGTGTAAGACGGGAATTGCCGAATACTGCATTGCACCTAATGCAGCCAAACTAGCCAACCCTGGTAGGATGACTGAGCTCTGGGCATCAAGGGCCATTCAATGCTCTATAGCGTGGAATCTACCAGTGCTAGCAGTTGAGCGTATTGCACATGGGTTTTCAGGGTAACGGCTAAATCACCTTGGTGTGACTCTAAAAGGCCGTATTTGGATATAGTTCACGAGCAAGACTTTGGTCGCCTCCGCCTTCGCCTTTTGAACCCCGTGCCATACATTGCACGTTGACCAAGACGCAATCTATCATCTGTTAATACATAATTTTAGTCCGGGGGATGAGTCGTTGGACATACTATATGTAACAGCGTCAGAGATGAGCTCTCCTCGGAAAACTCCGAGTTAGGTAGCGCCCACGTAGGGTTACCTAGATTCTGTAGCGTCTCTTCTCATGATTCATTCAAAGCCTTTTCAGGAAGTGGGTTTTGAACTTCTTATTGGCGCGATCGCTCGAACGATGCTGGAACTGATCGCCATGAATCTCGAAGCAGAAAGGCCTGTGGCCTGGCGCGGCGTCCGGCGCCGGGACGTGAACGCGGAACATGGTGCCTTCTTTCGGCAGCGTCTTGACGTGGTTCTGCGGCGTGATGATCTCGAAGGCGAAGCGCGAGTCCTTGACAACGATGCCCCGGACGCCGACTCGGCTGGGACACCGGCTCCGCGCGACCTCGACCTCGGCGCCGTGGAAGTCGGCGGCGCTCAGTTTGGCGGCGGCGCCCTGTCCCCCGTTGTATAGCTCGGTGCCGAGAATCTCGCGGACGTAACCCACCCAGAGGTCGTGCAGGGGCGTGAAGACGGAGTACTGCTGCCCCTCGCTCGGCAGGCGGTAGAGCTGGCGGCGGCGGCGCTCGCGGGCAGATAGCGGCTTCGGTTTCAGGGCCTTGGCGCGCTTCTTCTTGTCGTCGCGGGCGCGGCGGCGGGCATCGCGCGCGGTCGAGGGCGGAGGGGAGCTCGGCTTCAGGAAGAGAGGGCGGTGCTGGATCTTGTCGGAGAAGATGCGATTGGCGCTGTCTGGGCTGTGGGCTCGACGCAGCAGGTCGTGGGTCAGCGACGGAGTCTCATCTTTGGGCGGCATTCTGTTATGTCGGTGTTCCTGGGTGCAGGTGGTTGATTTTATAGGAGCAATCTTATCATTTTACCTAAGTTACCTACATAGGTAACGTTATATGTTGTAGATTAGTCTAAGTTGGCTAAGTTGGGGCAGAGGATCCCGTCGGGTCTTAACCTTGTAGGTACTTACCTTGGCAGGTAAAGTGCTGTGCGCCGTATACATACATGTAATAAGTAAGGTACCTAACCTAGGGGACTTACCTAAGATACCTACCTACCTACTGTAAGGTACCTAAGGTACTTCTGTCTAATGACCTACTTACATGTGGATGACGTTCAGATGTACCGAGGTCCCTCTCCGAAATACATACCTCCTGTACTGTACGAGACCGACCGATTCACTTCGCGATCGGACCACGACTATTCATTCTCTCCTTGCAATCACAGCCTCCAAGGCCATTCCAGAACACTACGCCTCGGCACATTGCGCAAGCACCCGTAGCCAGCCAGCCTCGTTCGCTCGTGCTTAGCCATGCTGCAGCCGCCGTAGCTCGGGACCGGAGGAATTCAGCTACCATCACAAACTCGACATCATGGCCGACGACGACGACGACGCCGCGCGCGACTCGGCGCCCGATCTACAGATTCTGGGCGACCAGATCACTCTGCAGCCGAGAAGCTACGTCGAGACGCGCCGTCCGGGCCACGACGAGGAAGCCCTGATGCAGAACATGGCCCGCTTTCGGTCCGAGCCCCTGCGGTTTCTCCGCGAAGTCTCGCTGTACGTGTCCGGCACCGGCTGGCGCGCCTACGACAGCTTCATCGGCCGCCCCATCTTCTACTCGGGCTTCTCCGAGCAGATGCGGAACGCCGTTGTGTCCGCGCCCCTGCTGCGTGCTCGCATATCCCAACTGGCCGACAAGCGGCTCGACGTCGAGGAGAACGAGGGCTGGCTGCGGAGAGACGACAAGGACCATGCCGTCAAGCGCGCGCATCGACGGGCTGTCATAGAGTCCGGCATACGGGACGTCGCCGACAAGATGACGGACCACATGATCTGCAAGTTTGAGAGCAAGACCTTCATCAGGGGAGCCTACTATCTCTGCACGCAACTGCTCACACGCGCCTACCACCAGGGTGAGTAACCTCGTCTTCACCTATGCGTCGCGGCCCCCCGGCTAAAAGCTCTTGTGTGCAGGCATTCATGTTTCTAGCGAGGAGGTCCTACGACTGAGAAAAGTAGCCGAGGAGGCTGAGAGAAAGGGGCAGAGCATCATATTCTTACCATCGCACCGCTCGCACGTCGACTATGTCTCGATGCAGTTGATATGTTATCGTTTAGGTCTGGCTTTACCTGTTGTCGTGGCAGGAGATAATCTAAATTTCCCCGTGGTCGGGAGCTTCCTCCAACATGCTGGTGAGCATCTCACCCACCCCTCTAGGACCCGGTCTAGTGCTCACATCTCAAGGTGCCATGTGGATTCGAAGGTCTTTTGGTAATGATACCCTTTATACTACTATTGTACAAGCATACATAGACACGATGCTGCAAGGCGGTTACAATTTCGAATGTTTCATAGAGGGTGGTCGGTCACGCACTGGCAAGCTGTTGCCGCCCAAATTTGGTATTCTAAGCTTCGTCCTGGACAGCATCTTATCCGGCCGAGTCAAGGATGCCATCGTTTGCCCCGTGAGCACGCAATACGACAAAGTCATCGAGACCGAGGGCTACGTCACGGAGCTTTTGGGTGTCCCGAAGAAGAAGGAGAATCTGGCTGATTTCCTTAGTGGCGGGTCGTCTGTCCTATCTCTCAAGTTAGGGAGGGTTGATGTCCGTTTCCATGAGCCATGGAGTCTGCGCAAATACATTGACGAGCAGCTCACAAAGCTAGATCAGCCTCCGGGGACTGGCGATCTGACTTTGAAGACGCCCGAAAATGCCGTCTTAAGACAAAGGCTATTGCGGACCATGGGATATAAAGTTCTTTCCGATATCAACGATGTCTCGGTGGTCATGCCTACGGCGCTCATCGGTACTGTGCTCCTTACTTTGAGAGGCCGAGGCGTAGGCAAGGCAGAACTGCTGCGACGCGTCGAATGGCTGATAGGACGTGTGCGCGCTAAAGGGGGCCGCGTGGCCCACTTTGGGAATGCGCCCTTGGTCGATGTTGTCGGCCGCGGCTTGGAGGTGCTCGGTAAAGATCTCGTTGGGGAAGTCCAAGGCTTAGCCGAGCCGACGTATTACGCGGTAGACCGATTTCAACTCTCCTTCTATCGCAACATGACGATTCACCTATTCATCTCCGAAGCTCTAGTCAGTGTCAGTATGTACACCAGGGTCAAGCAAGGCGGTGGTCCAGCGCATCAAGAGATATCGTACACAGCTCTCCGGGAGCAGGTGTTATTCCTTTCGTCGCTCTTCCGTGGTGAATTCATATTCCCCAGTGAGGGCTTAGAGGTGAATTTAGAGAAGACTCTGATCGGGCTTGAAAATGACCGGGTAATCAAGTTGCAAAGATGTGAAAAAGGGGCAATATACAGCATCGGACTCTCAGATGAGGAGAGGCTGGCCGGCCGAGAAAACTACGACTTCTATTGCTTTCTGATCTGGCCCTTCATCGAATCAAGCTGGCTAGCAGCGACATCACTCATGGGACTCACTCCGCCAATCCACCAGAAGGAGGAGATATGGATCGAGGTCGCCCAAGCTCAAAATACAGCGCAGCTGGTTAGTCTCCGAGATATGAACCCCGTTTTAAATGGATGGAAATACTGACAACCCATGCTCTAGCTCGGCAAGACGTTATATCACCAAGGCGACCTCAGCTACTTCGAGGCTGTCAACAGAGAGACGATCAAGAATAGCTACCAGCGCTTCGAAGAAGAGGCCATCATCTACGCAGTCAAGTCTAAAGACGCCAAATCACCACCGCGTCTGTGCCTCTCCCCCGAGTGGAGGGCCCCTCGCGACCCGGGCACGGGTAGCCTCCGGGCTTCGGGCAAATTGTGGGATTTCATCGAGCGCATCGCATCGAGTAGGCGTGAGGGCAAGAACAGACGCGACGGCGCGACCGTCAGCACGCGCGTGCTCAGGCTGACAGATGCTCTGGGCGCTCGGCTGTTTGAGAAGGCAGCGACGCCTGAACGCAAGATCGATGCGACATTGAGTGATGAAGAGACTGTAAAGCTGAAAAAGGTTGTTAAAGCTGAGAGGAGGAGGCGGAAATTGGAGGGGAGAGCGCATTTGTAGATACATACATAATTAGAAACGAGCCAAGCTTTTAAGATTTGGTGACTTAATTATGTTTCTCGTTTGCGGAGAGTAATTTTCGTCTTAGTAGAAGGAATGCCAGTTGGACATATAGAACGATTCGTACAAGCGTGGCTAGGAAGGTAAGCACCTGGGTTTGTTCCTTTTCTTGGTGGTATTGAATTGTTACGAAGCTACCGCCTGTGTTGTCTTCTTCGTCACTTCTTGAATCGCGTTCTCCGATACTTTTGATATCTCGAATCCATGTAACGTTCTTTACACGTTGAGCGGTTGAACGTCTATCTATCTAACGACCAACCAATATAGTCTTATTCTCAACATCATCATACATACACACCCAACCCCCACAGCGTCTCGCTCGCAGGAGAAAATGGCGTCCCCATGATAATATAGTACTGCATTCAGAAGATGACGGTACGAGTAGTGACGATATCTCGCTTGAGTGATAAAGAAAAATATAGTCTTATCCCAGATAATGAGACATTGGTTTTCATTATTTTGATGAAGAGCATAACTTTAGAAGTAATACGGTAGGTGATAAACCCGATAGTATTGTTAAAAGCACAGGGAAATAGTATGTTTATGTTCATTTAAGCTATAAAGATGGGTTTCATTTAAGGGGTGGTAGTGTATGGGTAAAGTAGCCCATAAGGAGTAATAGCCCGTGGCAAGTAAGGTTTGCTTACAGTGAAACCATCCCGCCTTTGCAAAAATCAACTGCGTAATACCACGTTCAAAGTTGCGAGTGATGCCCCGGCGAATAGTGCAGGACTTACGATGTTCCTCTCCCGGCTGCGGGAGTTGATGCCCGCATATAGTCCTGCGCCTAAAGTGCTCGCGATGAGGGCTGGTGCCACCAGCCTCTTGATATCCACAGACTTGCGCACAAGGAACTCGTCGTCCGTTAAAACACTCGTGTGAGGTTCAATTCGTCTGCGCTCGTGTCTATTATTCGCTGTTTCCCGTATAGCGGCCGCTAGATTCTTGTCCAGTTTTAAAGCGGCCGCTAACTTGTTCTCGACCACGACAGCGTACTCTGGTTCACTTCGTAGCGAAAATGAATCGCCAAAATATAACATTGTCCGATAGTATAAAAGTTGAGGAGAGATTGTGTAGTCGGCTTGAAGCTTCCCTCTCTTGTCTTCGTCTGTCACTAGGCCGAGTAAGGCATAGACATGGTCTCGCGGATCGGAACATTTCTTCGAGTGAAAGTCGTAAAGGAGACGGTGCAATTCCATAGGCAAGCCCCTCCCGGTACCGTGGACCCCTCGCACCCGAAAAAGCGCATCGATTCCATCAGGAATATCAATCTCGTGACGCCAACGAGGATCATACAGAAGAGCGTCCAGATCTTCCCACCAACACTCCTTGAATCCGCACAAGATGAGGAGCCTTTGAGATAGTAATACCTCCTGAACGATCCACACTCGCTCAAAATATGGCCGTCTAAGCAACTTTTTAGCAGCCAGCGCAGCCATATGCAATTTATGATAAGATGCGTGCTTCCGATTAACGCAATGATCCATTACGAAATCTGAGTCCTCATTCGATGGACCTATCCAGGCGATTGTAAGGTTCGCGGTTGAAAAAATATCTTTCATCAGGTTGACCTGATGCCCACGTTCACGGGGGTTTTTTTGGTCGATACAGATAGCATCAATCCAGAAGTACTTCTCGCGAAGGACGCCGTGACCCAAGCGACGGAGAAGAAACCATAGGTTGTGACGGATGGAAAACTTTCCGCCGTCAAGGTCAACCATATGGCTGGGATCCTCGGGGCCCCAGACATATGATAGCGCAATGAATCCTGGGCATGCACCCACATCGTATGTCTCGAGCGATAGCTCGAGACCATTGGAGCGCCGTCGCTTAAAGCGTAGGAGACGAATGTTGCGCGTAGCGGCGTCCAAGGGTGTATACCTAAACAATCCGGACGACATCGACGACCAGTCTCGCGTAAGCGTGCAGAATTAGAATTAACTGCGTAAGAGCTAAGAGGCCGATGGCCCTGTGATGTTTTAATTTAAAAAAAAATTTAACCCAGGGAGAGGAGAAGATAGTCTAGATAAGTAGTAAAAGGGGAGAGCATAAGGTAAGAAATTAGTTTCAATGTCCCGGGGTTGATGAAGCAGCCTGAGGCTGTGACTTGGCCCTAGAAGCTTCCCTCATGCAGCTACATCGCCGCATGCAACACTATGGTTGTAGCCTAATCATATTTACCAGCAGATATAATACACCCTCTCTTGCAACACTATATATATGTTTTTAATAAAATTGATAATAAAATAGCACGAAATGAGCTTCATTACCTAAAATAGCTAAGTCTAGTTATGGTGCCATGTTAACGGACGGTAGACCTAACTCCTGGCCTTGGTTGCCTTTATGCTGACAGTATTTCTTACCGCATTCTCCCCACTATATCGCAAAAAGGCACATAAAACCGGTAGTTCCATCGGGTATATAGCCCCTTGATGTTGTGAACAAAATACTCTAACGTGCACCATACAGAGGGTTAATACCCTATCAGGGGACACTTGCTCTTTGGTGCAGAGCCTCGTACGCGTGACAGACCCTTTTGGCGCCAGCTTGCCTACAAAGCCCATTCGCTATCAGGGTTATAGTCTAAAGGGGCGAGTGAATTATATCATTTCCGGGATACTACTTATTGCAATAAGTGTGGTATCTTGTCTACTCGCTGAGTAAATTCCATAACCCTAGTGCCGCGCCGGCGAGTGGCATGAAGATGCGGTAGAAGTTGAGGTTCCCCCACCTTTTGATGAGCTGTCTCGCGGTATCGAGGCTCAGGGCCTTCCTCCCCTGGGTGCCGGGCACTTCAAATGGAAAAGGGGTTAGTGCTTATGTATTTGAGGGTGACATGAGGAATCTGGGAGCTGGTAGAACGCTCGAGGGAAAGAATACTATTTAAATATAACTATTTGGGGAAGAATGGGGAGGCTTTTTGATAATAATGGGGGTGGCAGGGACACGGTACTCACGGGATGCCATCAACGTATTATTAATGCCCCCGATGAATATCAGAGTAAATGGCACCAGCAGCAGGTTCGCGACTCCGCCTGCGGCATAGCCCCGCCACTCGCGATCTATAGATCGGTGTCGATACGCGAGGTAGAAGTAGTTCAACGCCGTGACTATGGCCGTTGCTGGGATATGGAGGGCCCGGGTGAACTGTGTATACCAGGCCCGCACGAGGCCGTCTGTTGGCGCATTGCTCTGCAATATGGCCGGAATTGCGCAGAAGGATAGAGCGCTGATACCGCCTAGGTCAAGTCGTTAATTCAACCCTCTTCTAATAGAAGTAGATGCAATGTAAGTCTTGCTTTACCGGATATCCAGGCCGATCCAACAATGCTGCCGGTGGCCGACAGGGTCATAGGAGTCGATAGGAAATGCATAGTTACTACGCCAGAGCCGTGTGTGATATTAAGTGGGCGAAAAGAGAATTGAAGTCTCGACAAGCAAAGTGTCAAAAGGCGATGAGTATTCAGTACGATGTGGCCAGATGGCAGTATGAGTTTGAATTGTCAAGGGCCATCAACAAGTTTTCGCCGTGGTGAGATTTAATACTCACTTATACTCGGATGACTTAAGGGTGGGTCGAGAACCCCGGAAAACCCGGACAAGTTCTCATTTCCGAGAGCCTAAATCTTCGCGTGTTTCTCTACACTATGGTGCGCGGCTACAAGATTTCCGCTAATCCGCCACCCCGTCATCCTCCTCAATTAGCGGGCCTGGTTGGGGTGGGCAGCTGAATAGGGGTCTACTGCTTGTCTAAAGTGACCCTTAACGAAGGTGAGGTGATGCTAATTACCGTGCCCTTCGCGTCTACGTTGAAGATCAGCTCGTCCATGGCTGCCGACCCGTAGATGACTGATGCCACGTTAATCCATGTCGCGCAGTCGGTCGAAAACATAGCCGTCGCCTGCGATGGCGCGTCCGCGTCTTCAAATACAGCCTTGAATACGACCCTTTTCCCACCATCGGAACCTTGTCCCTCGAGCCCTGTCGGGTACAGTCTGATTCGGGGTGTCAGGGGCAAGTAACCTATCCGAGAACGGGAGTAAGTAATTGCTCGTCAAGGTGCCAATCTACATGGCCGTGGCAAGATTGTGTGACGGAGCCCTAGGACTGTTGGATAACATACCGCTCTGCAGCACTGTGGATGTCCAGGCGAAGTCAGTTCCGTTGCTGATCCATTGCGACACACTCAGACCCGGCTGGTCGTCCGTCTGGATGGTAATTGATGAGTTGAGCCGCGTGGTATTAGAGAACGCATAGTGTCCGCTATAGATGGCTCCCGCCTCAGCACGGGCTGCTTCTTCGACGGCCGGGATGAGGATCTCTCCAATGGTATCTGAGGGTAGGTTAGAATCTTTCTTTGGTTTTAATTCGCATGTTCTAATTTGATTCATACCTAAAAGGTTGAAATTCGCGTTGGCCGGTAGCTCTCCCGCTAAAAGAACCGAAATGCCAATATCGTAATCCGGAACTTTCGATGGTCATAGGTTAGTACTTTCTGCGAATAGCGGCACTTTCAGTTGTATTTAGGAACAATAAATTTGACACTTGTCGGAATTCGTAATCAAAGGCGCTGGAGTGCATACTGATAGCTAGAACGGAGCTATAATCACTAATCCGCCCAGCTTTATTGAACGCCGTAATCCAGCGATACGGTTGCCCTGCGACATTGATTCTTCTCGCCCCCCATGGCGCGCCGACTGATGCGTGCGGGTCGGTGGAGAACGAGAAAGGCTTGAGCCAACGTCTTGTGGTGATAGGATCGAGTAGCTTATAGCCAAGTATCGCGCGGCCAACTTCCGACAGGTCCCCTACGGAAGTGTAAATATTGCCAGCTCTACAGCCTTGTCAGTTTCAGCAATATTGGCGAGCCGGAAAAGATGTATCTTACGCAGCAGCCTCGCCCAGATCAAATGACCATCCCGTTTGATCAGGGTTGCCCGGAATGATTCCTCGCGCACTCTCTGGGGCCCTCAGGAATGTGTTGTTCAAACCAAGAGGCTCGATAACCGTTTCCTTTAGCAGGGACTCGAAAGCCTTCCCAGTTATAGTTTCCAAGGCATAGCCTCTGAGAATTTCTAATTAAATACCGTTACAGTATACAACACGTACTTAACTTACAGGAGTTGGAACCCTACATTGGAATACGCAGCACTCATGAAAGGGGGCAATGATGGGCTTGACATATGCAGTCAGTGGCGGCTCTTTGAGGTGGAGATCCAGTTTAGGCGAGTTGCAGAAACTCACTAGAACTGCTCAATGCCGCTGAAAAACTCTGGGAGAAGTAAGCAGAAGTCATCTATCAGTTCAGACGTTATTAGAGAACTTACGTTTTCGATTGCACGTGGGGAAATCTCCGCAAGGAGGACGTTCCTGAGCGCTTAGTGGGGGGAATCCATACTGAAGCACAGAGTCTCGCGTCGCCGGCGTCTGGGTTAATTCTCCTAACAGAGCGTCTATGTCACAGTTAGCTATATAAGACAGAATAATAACGCCAAGATTATCGCCTACAATCCCGTGGAATACCAGTCATCTGCGTCGCAAGACCTCCAATCGTTACCTGCTCCCATGCGGTATTCGCCACAGGATCCGAACGGTTCGTCAGTGCTTGCAGCTCAGGGACGTATTTCGTTATTGGTTCGTTCCATATTTTATCACCCGCATTGACAAGAAACAGGTAGATTGTATGGATCTTCGACAAACTACCCAAGCGGAAAACAGTATTCTCATCCACCGTCTTTACTCCTGTTGTATTTAGCTTTGCTAGCTTCGGTGCCGTATGGAGTACTGAGAAGATAGGGTCCGGATCGTGAGCAGAGAAAACCTCTAGTGCAAATGAGTAGTTTTGTGCGTTATCCGTGACTCCCTTTAATGCATCAGTCAAGCTTGAAACTGCCGCTTTGATCGTCTCGCTTTGTGCAAGTCGCAGCGGCTTAGGGAATACTGGTCCCTCTAGGGGGCATGTAGGAGCAGCTTTGCATACTAACAGCACGCACGCCGACACTATAGCAAGAGACTTGACCAGCATATTGACTAACTCTAATTTGAAAAAGAATATGTTGAGTAGGTCTCCGAGCTGCTTTTAGAATTGTAGTTGGTGTTTAGGCAAGTGGTTTTCCAATGAGATTATAGAGTCGTATTGCCACGTGGCATACTTGAATCAGCATAGACTAAATATTGATCATAACACAGAGTTCTACACGGCTTGGGTGGCCAACATAGAGATATGGTGCTCAGGGGACTTTGATGTGTGACTCCATGGCGCCTCCCTCCCTCCGCGACACGGATGAGGACGCAGAGCCCAGGGTATCATGACGCTCGTCTCCATAATTGGAAATAGCCACGTGATCGGGTGGCGTCGTTGAAAGTGGTCAATAGGCTCTATGTTTGCAACCTTGTCTATTGTTCCGGCCTTACAGTTGTGCCTGTGTCCCAGTTCAACCAACGCTGCTCAGGAAAGGGAGTCTATCGTGCTTAGACCGGATAATAAGGGGCCGGCGTACCGCGAAGTGTGGGGTTCCCCGAGCATACTGGCTATATAATATAGCGCCTAATGTATTCGACATCTCATTTTGTCGATAGAGCAATAATCTCGCTGCAAGGACGGAAGAAGCGGTTCTACTAGTCCATGACGGACTTTAATGTCAGGCGGATAAAGTGAATCCAATATAGCCGTCAGTCTAGACGGGCCTTCAACGCAACACGGTAGTAAAAGCTACTGGATCAAGAGTTTTCAATCAAAGCCCACATTAGTCAACCTCGGCGTTTAGGATATGAGGGGGTTCCGCTACTTCAAAATAGGTATTGTTGGTAGCTAGCTGACTTGAGGCTGTTTTCCAGAGATGTGGTTGCCCACAACAGGAATGCGGTAGAGGTCTTTTTTAAAATAAAATAAAAATAAAACTATGGTAGTGTTTACCACACCAAACTTTCTTGGACTTTGTAGCAGGCCCTCTTCTAAACTAGAATTATCACAGACGGCTTCGGTATTGCAACATTGAAATAGTGGAGGTTATCCGGTTTCAAAAACAGTACGGAGTATAGTCGGAGATACATCCGGAGGTATGACCGGCGATAATGGCATGCTGGCTCCCTGCGGACTGTAAGTCTCTACCTTCTGACCAAACAAGCAACAGGTAGTCCCGACGATGACATTCTTGACGTTAACCTTATTCTCGACTGTAAAATATCTTATGCGACCGCAAAATTGCAAACACGTGCCTGCACTCGACTAGCCAGATGCTGCATTCGGTACCACCCAGGGGTGCAGACAAAGACCAGGCCTCACGCTCCCACAATCGATAAATAAAGGAAAATACAAGCATATGAAGAATAATGGTGCCATAGCATGGGCCGCCTTGTAATCTGGATATTGACGTGTATAGCAAGTGTCTATCCCTGCACAATAATTACTCGAAGAAAATATTTACTGCGCTCCATTGCGCGTTCCGCGCCCCTTTTCGCCGCCACGTTCATCTTCACACCTCATATCTCTAAATATCCGAAACTAACACATAGAGGGAAAGTACGAAATGCCTAGACCACCGTTCAAAAAGCGGCGATCTGAGCCAAAAAGCGGCGAGATAGATAAGGTCGAATTCGGTCGAGCATGTATCCTCGTTAACGGCATTATCGAAGAGAAGCCACGGAGTAGAATACCGTTGGAAACGTCCGCCATCGTCCCCGACCCAGCAGAAGCAGAAAACGATCTTTATGCACTGAATATGTTGCAGTTACATAGAGGTCGACCCTTAGAGCAACTCACTGTCCAGATCCCAATGGAGTACCTACATGACCACTTACCACCCGACGTAAGGAGCAAGATAGGAATACCCATATGTGGGTCGCCATACATATTCAACTGTCCCGAAGGAGATTTCTTTAGGAGGATTCGCAAGTATTACCGCAGGTGGCAAGACTTCTGGGATACTTTCCGAACTTCGGAGTACGTGTTTTGGCCAATTGAAGCCGAAAAGGGGTATTTTGTAACGGCTATTTTCCACATGCAAAAGGGCCTAATGGATGATCCGAACTTTGATCCGGATGAGGATCCAAACGCCGATATACCACAGGTCCAGAATCCACTCTTTAATATCGTCCATGGATGGTCCGTCGTAGACGCCCAACGGGGTGCAACTGCGGAAATAAGGGTAACCCGTGTCAAAGAGCGCATTAGGTGTATCTTTGCAGCTGAAGGAATCACTTTCGGTCCCCTATCTTACAAAGACCAACAGGTTGAAGGCGACGAGCGGCGGTCCATGCCGTGGGTGCCCCCACCAAGCGCTGGTGAAGACTGGAGTTCCGGGATTCGATCATTCGCTCTCGTGCGACAGATGATCCAGCGAATTCTCGATTTTTACTGCACTGAAATAGGCTACGAAGAATGGTTCTTTGTCGAACCGACTTGCGGCTGGCTCAATGTCGATCAGGTACGGCACGAGATGATGGGTATCTGTGCAATGAACGTATTAGACGATATGGACTGGAATGCGCGCCTGGCGGTTGAGGGGATTGAACATATTGTGCTAGTGAAGGGCGTTGACGAATTCAGAGCAGCGCTGCTGGCACCAGATGATACGGAAAAGCATGCCTATGTTCCTACGTCTGACGCGGGCGGTTTTCCAAGGCGCGTGCCGTAACTTCGATATACACAGATTGTGGGTGTTTGTGGATTGGTTTATTACCTGGGGAGCTTGTAATTTATACATTATACAAATACTTTCTCTAATAATTTTCATTTCTCGTGCTTGATTTCACCACGGTTTACAAACGAATGTTTAAACACCCATATCAATATCGGCAATCCCAGAACATCAAGCCAGTTATGGTTACTCTATATCCTCCAGACCTGACACTTACCAGTGGCCATGGATCATACCCGGTGTGGCTAGCTACCATTCATAGTAACATAGAAATCATCCCCATTAAGCCGTATCTACAGCACATACAGGCCACACACACTAGGCAATTCGTATCATGCTTGTATTGGGAGGAGCGTGAGCTATTTCGGCTAGCTTTCGCAGCGAAGCCGGTGTCAGTACGCCTGGCTTTAAAAACGGAGCGGAAGTAAAGCCTCGAAAGCTAGCCTAAACTGCCCAACTAGTTAGGTCAAACTAAATAAAAACAAACGTAGTAAAAACAAAGAAATTCAAACGCAAGTAGTATATATATATATATAGGAAAGTGGGCCGGGCGATTTTTAACGTATTTGAGCCGAATGTGCCTGTGTATATATGTTGTAGAAAGGAAGTTGTACGGCCGTCAAGTAGAAGCCTGCCACTCATAGCTTGAAGGGAAACCACAGCGCTCCGATTCGATAAGCAGAAAATCGCATATCGGGTTTACCAATATTACAGGTAGTAAGTAGCAGTTACGGTGCACTGTAGTAATTTATTGTACTACGGTTTGTATTTTTTCATTGAAAAATGTAGCCTAGAAGCTATAAACGTGGCTAAGATGATGGACGTTTGTACAGAAAACAATAGACAAGAAGTGTCATCAGACCGTATAAAAAATAATCTGCTTCATATAGGTAGGTAAGCCTAACACGATGGTGATTTAGAACCTTACGCAACGACAAGTCTCAAAAGCATATCTTGAGTTAAGTACCAATAGACCGATGTTTTAACAATGAGAAGAAGAGCATAAGCGAGGTTAAATAATTTTAGGAAACATGGGGCACTAATTAATACTTGACGTTTGTCACTTCCATTGCCCTTTAAACGTATCAAGGCGTAAGTATGGTTGACCTTTTAGTAGGTTATTGTATACAACTCGTATCCCGGCAGAAGATTCGAGTCTAATCCAGAAAGTTAACGTGTCGTGTGAAGTTTGAACTTTGTTCAAATCCGGTGTCTCAGTAAAGCCTCCCACCAAAGGACTTATGCGGTAACTCGATAGCAATAGCAGGTTTGATGTTGAGACAACCGCAACGTCTACACTTCGCGACGATAGCAATCTAGGCAAGGAGCGAGCGGTAGCACATAGTAGTTCGTTGTTCTCCATTACTAATGATGGCAGACAGAGCGAGGAGAGGCTAAACGACAATATTTCCCCTTGCACTACGCCTTCCGAACACACGAGCTTGCTACTGTTCGGAACAAAGAGCACCGTCGTTTTCGTTTAGAACAATGGCGCTAGGGGTGTCATGGTTGTCACCCTAAACCCCCTGATTTATATCGAGACTTTAAACTATACAAATCTACGGAGGAGATATATAAGGTTTTCATACTTACTATTCAGTTACAGGGAGGGCAAATAACTAGGTCAATACTTGGCCAGAGCTTGTGGTGTTTCTGAGGAGTTGATTCTAAGACAGTAGCATTATTGAATTGAGCTAGCTAGCCTCAATTTCTCATTGCGACCTTTCCTTACAAATACTTCCAAAAAAAAACACGTCCAACCGCTTTCAGGCTATATCATTCAACTGTTTAGTACTCAGCAGGTGAAAACCGCAGGTCCGGGGATCGTGTATGTTTGGGCCTTGTAAGCGTCATACGTGATACCGGGGTCCGATCCCTTATACGCCCCAGGGAACGAGACGAGACCTGAAGAGGGAGTTTTGGTGCCTGACCCCGTCACCTGGAGTTGGTGGCAGCCAGGATAGAACTGGGCCCCGGGGTATTCGTACGATGCATGCAGAGCGATAAGCTCGTGGCGTACGAGGTAGTAACCTGGAGCCAGACATGATGGAATCTTGTAATTCACACCAGCATTCCCGGAAACCATGAGAGGGCTTGCGCCCCAGGTGTTGGAGGTGCCTGACCGCCCGGCCTCGGCGATCTTGAACCAGACGGCGTTGTGGCCTGGCATATAACTTGTGCAACCTGTTTCGCGAAGGTTAGTCCCCATCCTGATGTTACCTCCCAACGTTACAATTTTTCCACTCACCGCTGCTAGGGCATTTGGCCATGTAGGTGCTGTAAAGATCTTGTTAACAACTGACGTTTTTCGCGAAGATGGTTTCCCTCATAACTTGGGGATAGCCTACACGCCACCAGAAATGGCACGGACACGACTACCTCGCGTACCACAATACCCGGAGAGAGTAGGAACGGCCGGATAGGTCACTTACATGACGGGGCCGACGTGACTATCGGGCCACAGCGTCCAGCGAAGTGTAACGGTGGAACCGGCTGCAACAGTTGCTTGAAGTGCAGCGGGAGAAGATCCAACTATGCCACCACTGTAAGAAATTAAGTGTTAGAAACTACGTTTATAGCAGAAGTTTGATTCATGCAGAGGGCGTCTCAGGAGCATGCATGAGCATATGGCACATAGGAGCAGAACTTTTGCCAAATTGGGGAATAAATGACTCAGAAATACTAACTCTGTATAGCCACCGCACTGCATGTCCTCGTACGTAACATCTGTGACGGGTCCATTGCCCTCTACGCGTCTTGAGATACGTTGGGGCTTGGCGTGGTATTAGCTGGATGTTTATTATCGAATTGTCGGCTTTCTTAGGTCAGAGATGAATTGGATTGCTTACTGTAGGACTAGTGTATGGGTCTGTGTAGGGTTGGTAGAACTGATAGACCTGACCGCCAATCGTTGCGTTGTCGACGTACCCGTGCGCTGCTACGAGGGTAGCTCCGAAGAAGATGGCGCTGAGGATTTGCATATTTGCCGCCGAGCTCACTTAAACTATATGTATTGCATAAGTTAACCTAAAAGCAAGGCAATTATACTGGCGACCGATGCTTAACAAAGTCCCTCTCCTAAGAAGATATGGGCTGTGTGGTAGTCTCGCTTCGTCTTATATGAACAATATATGGTATCTAGTTCTTATGGCTGCTTCATGATAGAGAGAGGAATAAAAGTGGCTCTGCTGTGCGGTCCTGGTGCCTCGGAAGCAGCATGGCCGCATGTTGGTTATCAAGACGGTAAGTTGGTAAGCATTGGTGCTCCTGGCCCTCAGTATAATCTCCGCATCATCGCCATCATGTGGACTGGAGGCATGGATGGTCTGGTTGCCTCATTCCATCTATCAGATAGCGACAAGTCGAAATCATTCACTGAAGGATCGAGATTTAAGCTTGTATCCTTCAACGCGGCCAAATTGTGACGATTGCTGTTTTGGGGTCACGGAAGATCATTGCCCAGGTTATTTTGTGGCTCTCGGATATGCTAGTTGGTGGAATAACTTCTGAAACCCAGCAAGCAGTATCGGCCCAGCGCAAGATTGGAATATTTTCTAAAACAATCCATCCAATAGTTGTCGTCGTGGCTCTTCGTAGTAGTTATGTAGACAAACCGCACTAAGAATGCCACCGTTTTTAGACCTGGAAGGGTGGATCTACGTGCCTATACATAAACTTCTCAATAATATAACTACCTATACTACGCGTCGGTACCGGAACATCCCTTTCTGTTTCTGGCTTGTTAATTGTATGTATATCTCGAAGGATGAGGTGCTTGCTGGGCGCTCGTTGGGCTGTTAAATAGATATAAGCGATGGGCTACCGTGATAAGGGCAAATTTTAAGCAATTCGTAGAGCAGGTAGTTGTTGAAAGTGGATTATATCAAGGAGCTACTTCATATACTGTATAAGATGAAGGGGCACGAAGGGTAGGGACATCCTGATTTATGTGTGACAAGGGCTTGGAACAGGGTTCATATTCAGCTAATAATTCTCTTTGGGTCTAAAGGGGTCCTTGGTTTCCTTTTTCTGTCTCTAATGTAACCTCGCCTTTGCCCTCTATTTATACACATGTCTTTTGGCCGTAAGTCTTTTCCCCTCTTCTGTTGGGCTCCGATTCTAGGCCTCTGTACAGGCGGTTGTGATCGCCGCTGGCCAATATACTAGCTATCTCTGAACCATATGTCTTGACGGGTCTTGAAAGGTCTGGGCAGTCCATGGCGGTCCTTGCCGTGTGACATTATGTGTATATTGAGGCCTTCCCACCTTACTCACGAAATAGTCAAGCTGAATGCAACGCTCACATACCTACTATTTCACTAGCGATAAGCAAGACTGTTCAAATGCCGAAGAGGCGTAGTGAACCTTGTAATGAGCCTTTATCTCATTAATTGCTACCTACATAACTACAACCGGAATTAGATCCACCGCCATGAGAGAAAGAAAAAAGGGGCGTGTAGAAGTTTCGCCCTCAAGAATACATCTTAAATGAAAATTGCATAGTGCTTGTGGAAAAGGGACAACTTATAAATAAAGTTAAAGGCTGCACGAATAATTAAAGGGAAATAAGAAAAAAGAAATTGGAAAAAAAAGGAAAGAAAAAGGAAAACCGTACAACGTTAAAGATTAGTAAATTGTTGCTAACTGAACCATTATTTTAACTGCTTATGAAATTTATGGGGCTGGTGAAATCAAACTGGTCAATAGGTAAATGACGATAAAGGCGCTCAATAGGAGTTTGTGTTTTGCAGCAATGACTTCACCGACGAAGACACGTTCTGCGCGTTCGGTAGTCTGGGTATATATTCAACCTATTGACGACCATGTCTTCACCGTTTCGGTTGGAGCTTGCAACAAGGTGATACTTTCCGAGTGGCACGGAAACTCGTACGAAAACAATAATATGAGGAACATTGTTTGCAGTTTCTAATTTTAAAGAAAACCTCGTACGAGGAACATAATATTAAGAACGTTATTTAAAGCTCCTAGAATTAAAGTAGACCTTATACAAGAAATATAATATAAGTCCTTAGCTCGTAAAAAGATCCCCCAAGAATTCTATATTAAAGAACGAGTCGAAGTTTATTGTAGTTAAGTGTTTTTTCACTTAAGCGGCTTTATCCACGCTTTTTATACTAAGACCTACATTTTTAGGTACATAGTTAAGGAACTTTGGTTGTATACGTCGTGTAGCTTTAGAACGTTACAAATATCATAGTCTGTAGAGATGCGTCCTTGGACTATCAGCCTGTCATAGGGCTATTGCTTTAGTTTAGCGGCGATTATGCAACGTGCTTAGGATAGCTCTGCTTCGATAAGACTCTTACGCGTATATCGATTTATAATAGTGTGGTATACATATCAGTACTCGAAGAACAAAGCAGCATTTGTTATACGTGGCGGATATCTCTGCACATATCCCAACCGAACAGGATGGTTCACCATGGCTTCACCTTCATCCGGGGGAAACCTTGGAGTGGTGATTCTCTAGTCGTAACTCTATTGTCAAAGTAGGAGCTGAGATTTGAGAGACCATGTCAAGTCTCATTATCCAAGTCTTCCTTATGCCTATAATAACATATACGCTTTCCCTTGTGTTCGCGCTCCAGCCAACCTGCTATTCTTGTTGACTTTTCGTGGTCACTTTTGGCGATCAAGATATATTCGTCAGGGTTGCCCGACATGCGGTGCGTCTTCTTACGGACAGAAACTGTCAACCTTCTGTTGGAATCTCTAGCGATCCAGCACTCACTTCTTCGGTGGTGGTGGTGGTGGTGGTTAGAAGTTTTTTTCCTTTAGGTAGCGACTCTCGATATCGCTATCCTCGCGGAGAATTAGAGTTGCAAAAAACTTTTTTTATTTTTTATTTTTTAAATAAAATACGGTTATTTAACAAAACATGTAAAATACAAATATATATATATATATATAACAGTCACATGACTACTAAGCAATGAACAGTTAAGTGCCCCCTACATACAAGGTTGTCCTTAGCAGTTGGGGGAGAAAATGAAGGAGAAAATGGAGGAGAAAATGGAGGAGAAAATGGAGGAGAAAAATGGATGTTGATTTATTAGAAAGGATGGTCAAACGACCGTAGAGGATCAAGCTAAATACTGTCTGTGTCCCACACCTTCCTCACGAGTAGTGTACGCACTGTGACTGCGCAGACTATGTTTTGCTGAGTAAAATAGCGGCTTTAAAAATATAAAATGCGTTATTGTCAAATTGTAAGTTAAAACTAACAACTCTACAGAGAATACGGCATTTCCTTTAGCGCGTTCGCGCGGCAGAATGACCCTGCCCCACATTACCCCTCCACCCCTCCACCCCTCAACCCTGTGACTGTTTTTTGTGCATTGCCTTCAGTCGCCAATTACGACAAACACCAACATCATGGAAGAGTCGAGCGCTCCGACGTCGAAGAAGGGCGCGAAGAAGGCCGAGGCTAAGGCGAAGAAGGAGGCTTTGAAAGCCCAGCGTGCTGCAGAACTCGCCGCCGCCGCCGCCGCCGTCAAGCTCGAGGACGACCCCGCCAAAGACAACTATGGGAACAGGCAGACCGCGACCTCGGCCTTCAACCAGGACGCCGAAGAAGTCGAAATACGCTCCCTTGACGAAACCTACAATGGGAAGACGGTCGTCGTGCGTGCGTGGCTTCAGAAGTCTCGCGTACAGAGTGCCAAGATGGGCTTTGTTGAGCTCCGCAAGGGCGGCAATTGGGACATCCAGGGCGTTATTATGGCCTCTGAGGAGCCCGTTGTCAGTCGACAGATGGTCAAATGGGTAGCTAGCATCAACCCCGAGAGCTTCGTAGCGGTTGAAGCCAAGGTGAAGCAGCCTCTCGAACCCGTCAAGAGCTGCCGAGTCTCGGGACTCGAGCTTCACATCACAAAGTGCTTCGTGCTCGCGCCCGCTCCCGCCACGCTTGGCATGACCATAGGGACCGCAAGCCAGCCCATCGTCAATTTTAGCGACGAGAGTGCCCAAGCAGGAAATGTTGACACCGGGAAAGTTGCCGAGGCAGCCGCCGAGAATACGGTGCCAGCCGCAAGTATGCTCACTCATCTCGACAACATTGCTATGCATAAGCGCGCTCCTGTTCAGCAGGCCATTGCGGTACGTCGGTGTTAGTGATAGACTACAATCTGGGCACTCATTAACACGGCATAGGATATCCGCATCGAAGTGAAAAAGCTCTTTCGCTCATACCTCGAATCCCGCCGTTTCAAGGAATTTGAACCGCCCTGCCTTATCGGCGCAGCGTCTGAGGGCGGCGGAAATGTCTTTCGACTCCCATATTTCGGCGAGGAGGCCTTTCTTGCCCAATCGCCCCAATTCTATAAACAATTCGAGATTGCAGGAGGCAGGGAGCGTGTGTTCAGCATAGGTCCCGTTTTTAGGGCCGAAAACTCCAACACACCGAGGCATATGACCGAGTTTACGGGGCTTGATCTTGAGATGGAAATCAAGGATTCTTACACCGAAGTTCTTTCCATGCTGGAGGGTGTGCTGTTGTCCATCTTCCGTGGAATCCAAGGTCAGTATTCATCCACCTAGTAGTTCCCGAGATTCTTTCAGAAAGACTTCTTTGTGTACATTTCTAACCAGATTTGTCGCCAATACAGAGCGATGTGCGGACGAAATTAATACAGTCCGATCCGTTTACCATTCGGAACCGCTCCTCCTTCCCGAGCCAGGCAAAGAAGTCCGCTTAACTTTCGCCGAAGCACAAGAGCTTTTACGAAAGGAAGGACCACCAGAGTTCTCAAATGTACAGGACGATGAAGATATGAGCACCCCTCAAGAGAAGGCCCTTGGCCAAGTCGTCCGCGCTAAGTACAAAACGGACTTTTACGTCATTGATAAGTTCCCTGAGACAGCGCGGCCATTTTATGCCAAGCTTGACGATGCCGGTACTACGGTAGGAGGTGGTGTTCGTGTTACAAATGCCTTCGATATGTTCCTCCGTGGGCAGGAGGTGCTCTCCGGCGGTCAACGAATTCATGACCCGGCTGAACTCGAGGGGCGTATCCGCGCCAAGGGTGTTGACCCGAAAAGTGCCGGCATCAAGGAGTACTTGACGACGTTTCAACAGGTCGGTGTGCCGCCGCATGGTGGAGGTGGCATTGGTCTTGATCGCGTGGTTGCTTGGTGTCTGGGACTACCAAGCGTCCACCTCGCGGCGTATTATCCTCGCACACCTAAGAGACTGCTGCCATGAGGCATTCGGGAAAAGAATGCCGAGGTGCAGTACCTAGAAGGTACGGAAGTAGGAGCATGAGGGTCAATTGTAGAATGGGGGAAGAAACTGGCTCTATACAGGGATCCTAGGGCTAAGCCCTGGCAGTGGTACAGCATAAGCACTCTACACCTAGGCAGTCTCTTCGAGAAGGACGTTGACTTTCAGTAGACCAAAAATTGGCATTTTGCAGATTGTGCAAAGTATAGGGCTGGCGCAGTTTACTCGGCCTGTGGGTGATGAATCTTGTTACCTTGGGATAAACCCTTTCTACCAACGAACCCCATAGCCTTCGCTTCACTAGTGCCCTCATGTATTCAACTGGGAAACATGCGGATCCAAGTGTAAATCTTTCTCGCGCTGGTAAAAGTCTATGGTAGATGTTTGTGCGACTGGAGCAAGATGTTCAGGCCGCAAGTTCTCGTTTCGTTCCTCTGTCGGCTTGCATAGCTCGTCGAAGGCCAGAGCTAGAAGTCTCGTTTGCAAAGCGTCTTCCAAAGCTCGGTGGTTCAACCCAACCAAATCATGGCGCAGGAAGAAGATCGGAAAGAGCAATTCAAGTCTCAGTAGAACGGCCTTGAGGCCGCGTAGAGCCATCGTGAGATTATCGTGGAAGGGCTTCAACAACGAGATGCAGTTCTTGTTTTTCGGCAGAATCCCGGTATGCCCCTCTCGTTCCAAAAAGTCCCTCAAAGTTTGTAGATCGGCTTTACCGTAATGCCAAACTATGGGGATTGTGTCCGGAGTGATGCCAGCTGCGACAGGTTTCTCAGCAATTTCATCTACTGTCAACGCGGCCGTCCGCCGAGGTGAGTTGTAAACCGTGCTGGCCTTGCTTTCGCTCGCAGCGTGCAATACACGAGTAAGAGCGTCGTGATTCAAGCCATTTTCATGTTTGATGCAGGCATCGATCAGGCAGTTGCCTGATACCTTCTCGACAATCGCAAACTCCCATAGCTGTAAGGACGCAGGCGAGAACTCGGTATCCAATACCACTAGATCTGACCTAGATCGTTTCTGCTGTTATATCTCGGTCGTTCCCGTGCGTACGATGTCGTGCTTGGCTGGACAGGTCCATGGCTCTTGCATCACGACCTCCAGCGTTGCTCGACAAGATGCCACATGAGCCGTCTGCTCGTCACGTTCCATGTTACGGTTGGCTATTGTCACACGGCAAGGACTGCTTAGACCCGCCAAGACCTGTGAAGACCTGTCAAGCCATATGTCTCAGTCTCGACCAGGCTATTGGTCGGCGACTATCACAGGCTCTGCAATGAAGCCTAGAATCGGAGCCTAACAAAGAGGGGCAATGGAAATTGTGTGTATAAATAGAGGGCAGGAGGCGAGGCTACATTGGGACCAGAAAAAGGGAAACATGGACTCCTTTAGACCTAAAGAGAATTATTAGTTGAATATGAACCCTTGTCATAACATTGGAAATGGTCTTTGGGATTCTTGGGTATACGAAGACCCAAACTAGATAGATCTTGTACACTAAATGAACACAAGGAGCCTTATCTAAAACGTAGTCTTGTTCCCCTGGGGCGCGAGAGGTAAAAAGTGAAGATTAAATCGTCTTGCCCGGTTTGGTGGAGCCTTGGAACCACCTGGCGGGGCCGGAGAGTTTGACATGGTTCAAATAATGTATGCATTTATTGAAGCACAAGAATAAGCTGGAAATATGCAACTAAAGCGATCCTTTATCAATCCTTATCAGAGCTCAGAAGTCCCCAAGCTGCAACTACATCATCCAACAACACACGCCATGATTTCCAAGCAACTGCTGCTGATTATGAAAACTGCTTCGTCAGATGTCTGAGACTCTTGGATTTACATCGCCAAACCTCTATGCGCACACTTACCAAAGCATATAGCTGCTAGAATACGCATTGCCACGTCCGCCACGTCCCAACCCACGCGGCCTCCCCTAACCACAATGCCCTCCGACCTCTCCAGCTATCTCGCAACCCACTACCTGACAGCCGACCCAAAACCCTCCAAGAAGCGGAAGCGCAAACAAGCCACCGAGGGGCTGATAATAGCCGACGATGACGAGACAGGCTGGTCGCGCCCCCAGGGCCGCGGCGACGGGGACGACGACGACGACGAAGAGATGACGACGAACGCAACAGTGGCGGGGACGAGCGCCGAGTTCCGCAAGACGAAGAAGTCCGGCTGGAAGGTGCTGGGCGGCGGCGCCGCGAAAAAAACGACACAGACACTTGCGCAAGACGACACCACCGCCCGCGAGGCCGACGCCATCCTCGCCTCAGCAGCAGCCGATAGCGCCGCGGCCGCGGCCGATGCCGGCGCTGATGATGATGATGGTGATGATGCGCCCGTGATGATGTCGGACGGGACGTATGCGGGTCTGCAGACGGGCGCCGCCGTGTCGGCGCAGCTCGCGCGTCGCCGGGCCGCCGAGCGCGCCGAGTACGAGCGTTCCGGTGGTGGTGGTGGTGCTGCTGGGGGGAAACGCGAGGGGGAGGCCGAGACCATCTACCGCGACGCGACGGGGCGGCGGGTGGACGTGAGCATGAAGCGCGCCGAGCTGCGGCGCGAGGCCGAGGAGGCGGCGCGCAGGCGGGAGGAGGCCGAGCTCGCGCTCCGCGGCGACGTGCAGATGGACGAGGCGAGGCGGCGGCGCGAGGCCCTCGACGACGCCAGGGTCATGGGCGTCGCGCGGCACGCCGACGACGCGGACATGAACGCCGAGATGAGGGCCCGGGTGCGCTGGGGCGACACCATGGCCGCGTTCGTGAAGCCCAAGCACGACGGCGGCGGCGGCGGAGGGGGTGGGAGGAAGGTCAAGGGACGGCCGGTCTACAAGGGCGCGTGGGCGCCGAACCGCTACCAGATCCCGCCGGGTTATCGGTGGGATGGCGTGGATCGGAGTAACGGATTTGAGGGCGAGAGATTCAAAGCTATTAACCGACGTGAGAGGAACAAGGATTTGGATTACTCATGGCAGATGGACGAGTAGAATCAGACCTGGCGTTAGGATGGTTTAGACGTGGCACAATTATACCCTGCATGACCACTTTAACGATCACATGAACACTGGCCTCTGCACTCCTGGTACTATCTTGCAATTACGGTATATCATGTATAATCTCTATGGTATGACAGGGATTCGGTGGTGTTATCCCACGACCTCCATCGACGGATCGGGCCAATTTGCAGCTCCACGATTTCAAAAAAACACTTTCGCAGTTGATTATTCGCCTTCGAAACAACATAGCAGCCACAAGATTTACGACGACGAAGGCTTCAGATGTACACGGCCCTCGCGCAAGTAAACCAGGGATTAACTCCAGCGCTCGATTTCTCAGATGCGTAAAGATACAGAGCAAATTTTCCTCTCGTAGTTCGGAGCCTATCCGAGTCGTTCGCCTAAGAAAATAAGGCAGCCCAGTACTAAATAGTCCTTTGTAAGATGTCTATAGACTTCTCTTATGCCTTACGACGGAGCAATTTATCGGTTTGACTGAAGACCGTGTTCTCTTTGACCAACTGAAGCCATTCCTTTCTGGTGAGGTGACCTTCCTTATCCACACGGTTGTCAAACATCTTAAGAAGCCCACCGATCGTAATGCCATTAGGGAGAGGTGGTAATGCGTCTAGAATCTCCTGGGATGTGATAGGTTTCAAGGGCTCCTGAGGCGCCCCGCCATTGGGAGAAGATGCCCGGGGACTGCCAGCCCGAGATCCCGTAGGTGTACCCTTAGCACCAGTGCCTAGATGCGGGCGTCGCCTAACCTTGCCTCCTGCCCCGTCCGACATTTCGCCAGCCGTAGCCTCCCCATCGCTGGTAGATCCGGCTCCCCGCGCAGATTGTCCGCCGGGGAGAGGAGTGGCACTGCGGCTACCATTGAGCGAATGAGAAGCCCCACCAAGTTTTTTCTTCTTCTTGTTCCGAGTTGACTCAGTGCCACTCGAATCCGAGCCCAGTGGGGAACCCGGTCGTTTAAGAGATTTGCCTTTCTTGGTAGTGTCACCGGCGGCTTTCTTGCCCTGCGGTGTACCTGGTCCCTTGGAGGACGAACCAGCACCGTTCTTATCTTTGTCTTCTTTGTTCTCCTCGTCCTCCTTCTCAGAATCAGAGCCTGATTCGCTCTAGTTATCTTGAAATTAGTGTCAAATGTGAAGAAATGGTGTGAAGTGTGGCTTACCGATGATGATGCGAAAGGATCTCGGCCGGAAGAGTCGCTGTCGTACTGGAACTGCTTGTCGCGTTTACGCAATGCCTTCTTGAGGCCTTTACCAAACAACTTCCTCACTTCCTCCTCCTTCTGGAGTTCAGCTTCCTCTTTCTCAACTTTCTTTTCGTCTGCGTCCCCAAACAGATTTGCACCAAGCTGCTCGCGACGCACTCTGTCCTTGGAATCTTTGGAATCCTCGTCTCTATCGGGCTCGAAACCGGCCGTCTCATCGTCATCTTGGAATTCGTCACCAGACATGTCGATATCATCGTGCTCCATCTTTTCCCGCCGGGAGGCTTGTAGAAAGGTAGAGCTCTCTTGTTTGACGGCTGCCGGGCCGTACATGATCCTTCGTGATTCCTCTCGGGCACTAGCGGCTCTATTTCGGTCGGAGTCTCTTATAGCCCAACGTGTAGGAGCCGCCTTCTTGCCCATTAACTTCTCAGCTTCTTCGATGGTCATGTGCTGGAAGGCCCCTCTCTTCGGAGTAAACTTGTACCATTTCTCCAGCGGTAGCATGCGGTAGCCCCCGGTCTCTGGGTAGGGCACCAAAGCGACCTTGTGATCAGACAAGGGCGCTTCGTACTGCCCAACCCAAATTTGCTTCCCATCAGCATCCTCCAAGTGCCACGGCAAAGCTTCTTCATATCTGATTTCTGCTTCCTTCTTCTGTTTCTCGGTACGGGCTTGGTAATGGATCTGTGTCCCAGTCTTCTTCTCGTCCTTGTTCTTTTGTTGTTGTCGTTTCCTCTCGGCGTCCCTAAGGACGGGGGCTTTTTGAGCATCGTCCAATGCACGCTGTGCGTCCCGTTGGGCCTTGAGCTGAGCCTGCCGTTCGGCCTCTTCGGAATTAACGGTAGGTTGCTCGACAGGCTCCTCCTCCTCTTTCACTTTGTGGCCCGGGGGTGGCTGTCTCGGGTCGCGCCGTTGCAGAGTCACAGGGCGAGGGAAATGTTCTTGGTCAGCGGGGTCAATTTTGGATTGCCTGACACCCCGTTTCTGGGGGACGAGCCGCATAACATGGAAACGAAGGCCCTCCTTCAGTGCCTTTTTGGTAACAAACACAGGATACTCGTGACCGCCGTCGGGCAAGGGCTTCGACCATCCGCCATGCCTAGTGCGCTGGTCGTCGAAACGCGGGCCCGGCTTGTCGGACTGGGGAAGTTGTTTGGGATGTCCGGCCAGCTTAGAGGCGCCGACGTCCCTGGACGGTATGTCACCTTTGGGGGGGGGTGGACGAGGCGCAGGCCTTTTCCGAGCTACCATAGGATTGGCGGTATTGCGCGGGCGGCGCAAAAGAGGTGCACCGGGAGGTGGTGTGGGCTTCTGGCCATTAGGGCCGCCCGACGGAGAGGCGCTCATGATGGCCGAAGGATGGGATGTATCAGCCGCGGGTATCTCTGGCGATGGCGCGTGCTATTGATTTGAGAGGGCAACTCCGCCACGGGTTCGGGGGTCCTATGAAGCGCAGGCGAGCATCGGAACAGGCAGCAACAGATCGCAGATAGACCAGCTCTATGTGCGAGAAACCAGGGTATCAGGGATTGCCGTAGTCGGCAACGTTGCGATGGTCGCGTTCTTGTTGCTCGAGCCTGATGGCAAGCCAAGCCAAGCCCGAGGTGGTGTGGTGCACTAGATCTGGATTTGCGTCGTGCCCGTGATGCGCAAATAAGTAATATTTTAAGTCCAAGGGAGACTCAACAATGGAAGGTCGAGGCGGAAAGGAAGAAGGGAGGTAACGTGAATGATTGAGTGGATGAATGAGCAAAGTTCGCTGAGGCATTCGCATGCGGCGCGGTTGCAAGTAGTCGAAGCCGACGGGTGACTACCTACCTACCTACGTACATACAGCCTACAGGGGATGACAAAGACAGACAAGCAGCCATTGCGGGAGATTGCCCATCAGTAAAAGGTAGGCACGGTCAGCCAAGACCTGAGCCAGCCGCAATCTGCCGGGGGTAGTGGCCTGGTGCCTGTGCTCGGTGGGGACTTGTATGCTGTACAACGTCATTGGGCCGAACTGCACCTGCCTTACGGACAGAGCTCCATATCTTGGCTTCCGGTCATGTTGAGCACCTGGTATCTCAAGCTACCTTGCCACTACCTAAGATGCCTACTTATTCTTTCTGCCTTTTTATTTTTTCCGAGATGCATGCCTTTTCTGACCCTTTCAATGTTTGTATTTTCATTACCCACAGCCTGAACGATAGGTACGGTTTCCATCTCCACACCCCCGCACAGCACCACAACCGTGGGAATCTTCTCCATTTCTTGTTTACCTTTCAGCCAATCAAGTTGCCCAGACCTTCTTGCGTCCTTACATACCACAGCACGTACAAGTTCGAGCCTCATCCTCGCGCGTACACGTTGTCCTAGTCACTGCACACTCGTTCATTGGCCTTTTCAAATGCGAAGCAGTTTACCTTGGTAGATCCTATCCAGGCCTCCCAGATCCTGCCAAGAACAACCGGAACCCGGCCAACGGATAACAATAAATCACTTGCGAACACCCCCGGTCGACATCAAACCATCGTCTCTCCCATGTCACTCACCATGTTCCCGCTCTCCAGCAGCTTGTATTTGTATCTTCAGTCTTGACTATGGTTGATGTCCACTGCTTCACTACCGGTGCCGTTCATTATTAAGTACGCAATATGATGCAGCCTGCGCAGTCTGCCGGCGGGCCGCTCGAGGACCACCTTCGCAGCCTCATTCTCACCAGTTCCAGCCCCGAAGCCGTGCCGGAGCTGGAATCCTCAGATATAGCTCCTCTCCCGAGCGCCCAGACTTCTAGCCACACCTCAAAAACTGAGGAAGGGTCGAGGGATGAAACACATCCCAGCACTCTCCGGCCAACGCCCAAAAGTGGGAGGAAGCGCCCTAATCAAGCCCAACGCCGCCAGATGAAGGCCGAATTTCCAATCCCCACCGATTCAAGAGGGCCTGCTCATCCCTTTTCACGCCAATACACCCCCCCTCAGAACTACAGTGACCCACACTCTCTTCACCATAGCCAGCAGCAAAACGCTTTCTCGTCGCATACATCAGCGTATCCGGCCACCTTTCAACATCGTTCTCATGACAATCACACACATGAACCATCGCGGCGAGGCTATGCCCAATCCTCCACGTCTTCTTCTACTCTCCAATCAGATTGGAGGCGCCAACAACACCCCAACGTTGATGGCCCGTTCAGGGGTGTTAATGTCATATCAGCAGACGCTTTCCCTCCGCGTGGCGGTCGCAATCCAACCCAACCGCAATATCATGCCTTGTACACCCCGGCAGGCCATCGGCAATTAGGTCTGAGTCCCGAGCAGATTGCCAATCAGTCCGCGTTTCTTGATCAACTTTGTCACCAGATTATCAGCGGTGCCGAAATCGGCCCAGACGAGATTGCCGAAAAGGAGAATTTTCGAATGCGTGTTGAATCTATCTGTCGGGATGCTGTTTCCCGCCATGAATGCGAGGGGAATGGTGTTTCTCGCGAATTCCAGCCCGGGAGCGTGGAATTAAAGTGTTTCGGAAGTCTGGCTTCGGGGTTTGCGACGAAAGCTGCTGATATGGACCTTGGTCTCTTGTCACCTATGTCAAGGCTATCGCCCGACTCTCCCGATTCGCCCATACCTCGTCTCATCGAAGGAGCCCTCCTTGCCGCTGGCTTTGGTGCGCGGTTGCTCACCAAAACACGAGTTCCGATCATCAAACTTTGCGAAAAGCCTGGCAAGACTCTTCGACAGAGTCTACTGGATGCTAGGAAGAAATGGGAGAACGGGATCGACCAGGAGGAGCGGGAGCTAGATGACGACGTACCTGAAGACCCAGACCTTCTTCTAGACAACAATTTTCTAGTCGATACCGACTCAAAGCGATCTCCCACGAAATCCCAGGTGCTACAGCCGTCCTCGAGCCTGAAGGTAACACCACCGCACGAAGAAGAATTGTTTTCGTTCAAACAATCCTTGAATCAGTCACTCGCCAGTTATTACAGTAATGCGAAACGACTCCTACGCCGGCTGAATAGCCGTGATATTACTCACTCTAACTCCCAAGACTTTACTGAAGCCAATTTCGTTCTTCTCGACAAGGTGGCTAGCGCCTTCGTTATGGGTCTTTATGACACAAGTTTAAAAAGCCGGATATTGGCATATCCTTCCTTCCATATCGGCGATACGGCTCGGCTAACCAACTATCGATCACTCGCTGGCGTCAACACGATGATCGAGGGCGAGAAGCTTCTGCTTTCATGGGAGATGAGACAACTACCTTCACGTAACCCGAAGACAGATCAAGCGTACGAACGCGTGATTCAGCAGTGGAAAGACTTACAACACAGTAAGAACTTTGGTACGAATCCTGTATGGTTCAATAAAGAGCTTCAATTAGCTGTCGAGGGTCTCCGCCAGATTCCTTCTCTACAGATTATGCAGCTTCGACAGGATCAGTACGAATCTCCAGTGCAGTACCATGGGCGAACCAGTAAAATCGCAATCTCGCTGTCAAGAACTCCCTCATCTCCTGATGTTAATATTCGCTCTCACATAATCCAACATTATGTCGATGGTATTAGAGACGAAGAGATAAGAAATCAAGTCCACGACTTCGTAGCTTTGACCGAAACACAGGCTCTTAGGACGGTAGCCAGAAAGCACAAGTCACTTCATCTAGCGGCCGAGTACGGAAGGGCCATTGAACACGGACGCTATCGCCCCGAAGATCTTCCAATTCTTCAAAGCTACATGGCCATTCTCCGTCGCAAACCTGTACCCTCGTTACAGCAGCCGACTGACTTCGAGTACTTGGTCCCACTCATGCGAAATGAAGTGGGTATACTTGATAACATTAGGCAGCTTCCAGACCCAGCCACGCTCGGCCCTAACAAGCCAAAAGACAGATTCAGTGACAGCCTAGAATTCCCCAAGAGCGGTGTTGGCGTCCAGTGTGATGTCAACTTTTCGGCCCATCTAGCTCTTCAAAATACGTTGCTCCTGCGATGCTACGCCTACACCGATCCTCGTGTGAGGCCTCTGGTCCTCTTCGTCAAGCATTGGGCGAAAGCACGGGGCATCAATACACCCTACCGTGGAACATTAAGTAGCTACGGCTATGTGTTAATGGTGTTGCATTATCTTGTCAATATTGTGGAGCCGTTCGTATGTCCAAACCTCCAAGAGCTTGCTCCTCCCGACCCAGATCTTTCGCCCCAAGCGCTCGAAGGAATCGCAACGTGCCAAGGCCGTAACGTTCGCTTCTGGAGAGATGAGCGAGCAATACAAACACTGGCGCAGCAAAATCAGCTGAATCGGAACCACGACTCACTTGGTACTCTCTTACAAGGGTTCTTTGAATATTACGCGCAGGGCAATATGATGGTCACTCTTCCCAAGAAAGGTTTCGACTGGGGTAGAGACGTCTTAAGTCTTCGTACACATGGAGGGCTGCTGTCCAAGGTGGAGAAGGGCTGGACTGGAGCCAAAACCGTCGTGCAGCCACAATCGGGGGCAGCGCCCACTTCAACGGAAGTGGATGTGACCAAAGCGCAGTCTCCATCGCTGAAATCACAAGTGAATCAACCGCTATCGCCAGATGGCGTAGCGAGGTCGACAACCGAACAACAGACTCCTAAACCCAAGGATGTCAAAGAGGTGCGCCACCGCTTCCTCTTCGCCATTGAAGATCCGTTCGAGCTTGACCACAACGTCGCGCGTACGGTTACGCACAACGGCATCGTCGCAATCCGAGACGAGTTCCGCCGCGCCTGGAGGATCATCAAGGCAGCAGGCAAGGGGCACGCGACCGAGGACCTTATGGAGGACGTCAAGGCGCACATGGAAGAACAGGGGAAGAGGCAGTTCATGTCGTTGCTGGACGAGATACACGGTAATGAAGTCTTCACGGATCCAAGAGTGATGTAATGTTGGGAATTGGCGGACTCTATGTTGGCTGATATTCAGGGTGTTGCTTTGCAAAGGACGGCTTGAGGTGGCTTGACGACCTAACGACCACATAATGAATCTGGTTCGGTGACGACGCAGCGATTTCGGTTTACATTGGCTTCATGTACCTGGAAGGTGTTGGTATTTGTTGCATGAGTCCTGTGGCTCTCGTTTCTCTGTAAAATCGGTGTAAATAAGTGTGTACGTATAAAGCCCACTAACATGGCGATTTTCATCCCAAACGTGACATGTAATCCATAACGAGCATCTAGAGTTCTTGGTCGCTTGCTGGCGTTGGCAATGCCACTGTAGTTATTAACATTAGCATCTCTTTTCATTTGGGACCTGAGGTAATGACGAGGTATTAGATACCTAGAATATGTAGCATTATAAGCCGAGGGTGGGGTGTGACGCGTAATAAGGGATCAGGATTAGGCGGGGGATGTTCGCGGGGGTGAGGGGCAAGGAGACACGCAGCGATGAGAAACTACGGGTTCAGCGTTCACAAAATTTGGCGTGACGGTATGAAATAGGATGGCTATGATTATGTCACCAGTCCAGAAACATATACACTATCTAAAGCAGGATTGGCTATGCTACCGGCCTTTTATTGTCTCAGTGCCATATTTCCAAGCATGTTATGCAGATTAGGTCGAAATAATTTAAGTATGGTGGCCTTGCAGGGTGGTCTTTAGTCGAAACAACACAGTTTCAACGCCAGGGATGAATAGCAGTGAAGTATCGATAAATTTCTGCTGATCTATTGTTTGTAGGTGCTCGTCAGCCATTTCTATCAGCTTAGGCTTGCATTACTCAGAATGGCAAAGGGGTTGACAGATGTCGGCCGTTTAGGGTCTCTTTCGCTTCTCAAGAGACCGTTTCGACTTTTCCGTTTCTTGGACCCGTTGGTATCCGACGAATTCTCCACATTTTCAATTATTGTAATTCCAAGTATATCTGTAATAACCGGGAGAACATTAGCTTCACTAGCAGCAGCCAGCACTTGTGACATTGTTTCCACGGTCGGCCAATCCGCAATCGGTGGAAGCTTGCTGAGACACTCACGCAGGTCCCGCATCGGAGGTGGTAGTGCGCGAAGCGATGCGACGACATCTAATACCTGCTTGGCCATTCTCATGGAGTAAAGCGAAGCCTGCACTTGAGCAGTGAGGTGTATCATATCCCATGAATGCTCATCTTCGTCGTTGGACGCATCCTTTCCTTTGTTGATAAGCAAAGCGGACAGAGGTGATCGTTGTTCGGCACTTGACCACATAACGTCTTGATATATAGCGAACGCCAGCCATTGCACATCTGCGCCGGGGATGCGCTCGGTAAGTCGGTTTAACGTATTCGCGAGTAGACGGCATTGCTCGAGGGTTTCCTCCGGCCCTGGCACGTCAATTTGCCTACCCATCAGAGAATTGGATGCCTCAAGCACCCGGTACTCGATAACAACTGGCGATTCACGAACGGCAAATGTTTGCATGGCACCATATGCAAGCTGACGGACAGCTGTACTCATAGTCCATGCGCTTTTTCTACTGCGGTTCTACTCGAAAATAATAGGTGAGTGATAATCTTAGGTTGTAGAGATATAGAGGGTTTCTATGGGGAAGTGAATTGGAGATAAGACTACGGGCTACGTACGTCTCTCAATCGATACACACTTGAAACGGACTAAGGGACGAAAAAACTAACCTCAATCATGATAGGCAGGAACATCGCCAGAGTCTCTGGGCCGCGAGAGTTCTCACCATTACCCGCGTCTGGTACGGCCCCGTTACCATCTAGCAATAGAGTCTGTATGATAACTTCTGATATCCTTGGATCGAGACTGGAGAGTATTCCCTGTACAGGGTGGCCCTTAGGTAGATGTTCCTTCATAGAGTACTCCTCCATAAAGGTACGAAATTCGGATGATTCTAGGCTATTATCGCTGTTGTTCTTTGCCCGCTTCAGTGCCTCATTAAAGCTAGTCCGGCAACTCACCTTTTCGAAGGCAACACGAGGTAAGCCACCCACATTATTCAGGCCCAAAGTGTTGTTGATGGTGTGTAATGAAAACTTGCAGGCCACTAATCCCTGAGACTTATCTGACCGATCAGCCGCGACAACATCGGCAAAGAAGGACACAGTGCCATCGGGGCCGAGCTCGGTGATGAGCAAGTCCGAGTCACTTGTTAGTACTACTCCTCCATGGCGTCGAACATCTTCGGCGCAGAACATGTCGGCCTCTCCAGACACAACTTTGACCAGCGGACCCCATGTCCGGCAGCTCTTGAGAATTTCAATGACAGCCGGGACCAGAAAAGGTGGCTTCGGAAGCCAGCTAGAGTGCGACGAGTGGCCGATATTTTGAGTGAGTGAGATTTCGGGCTTTATCGTCTCAAAAGCGTCCTCTGGTATTCTGGACGATCCATGGGGGTGAGAAGCAAGCAGGTCTTTCATGGTTTGAGATTGCCGCAGCAGCCTTTCTCGTCTCACTTGCCACTTGCCCGGGGGAAGGTAACCATCGAAATAGATGTTTCGGCTACGGCGGCCGATTAGCAAAAGGGATGAAGGCAAGTTGAAGTATATACGTTTTTTTTTTTTTTCTTACACAGTCACGTTGTGTCTCCGTAGCTCTTCGAGCCATCCGATGACCATACGACCAAGCGTCGAATACGAAGGGTGGCAGATGAAAGCATTGGTGGCCGGTCTCTGACGCATGCATCCGTCCAATATTTGGTAGATCAAGGCAGGCCCGTCGACGACAACGGTATTGCCACTAAGCGAGCTGAATGTGCCATATTGCCGGACGGCGGCACCGAGTCCCCGGATACCCATCGTGTCGGAAGCAAGGAGCAACCGGCGCAAGGAGGGCGTGGTAGGTGGTATCCGGGTAGTACATAAGGTAGTAGGTAGTTGTTTCGTATACTACGTACCTAGGTAGAGAGAGATATTTGAATTTGGATGAGTACCGAAGTAGGAAGAGAGAAGGTACATATGTAGGTAGGATGCAGAAGTAACATTTAATGATTAATTACTATCCCCGAGCCACAACCCTTGAGACACGATAAATGCCATAAACTAGGCGATCCATAAGCACTCAGGCATCCGTCCAGAGCCGCAGCATTTTAAACTTGGTCTTCGAGACAAGAACATCATATTGCCTTGCATGTATACATGTAGGTAGGTACCTACTTACTCAAGCCTCATCGTAACTAAACGTCCCTGCCATGGGTGCTGTGTGGGGTGGGCGCTGCGGGTACCTGCCGGCTCTGCCGGGCAGCCAGAGAATAGGTACCTAGGTATAAACCACAATAAAAAGAGAGGAGTTGCCAGCCGGCTGTCTACATTTCTTCTAACCCTTTCTCGTCTAGTCTGCCTACTAAGTCAGCTTCCTGTACCTGCCTACCTCGCTCGATCCATAAATTTCTCCCCTCCATTCCTAATCTCTTCTTTTTTCTTCCTCTCCCTCGTCAGTCAACTTCGTCTCCCCACAGGATGAGAGGTACGCTGGTGTTCTCGGGCACCTCGTGTCCCAGCTTGACGGGCAAAATATGCGCCAACCTGGGCATGGCCCCGGCCGAGGCAGACCTGTCTCAATTCTCCAATGTGCGTTGACACCTCTCTGCTGTATCCAATCCGTTTTCCCGCCCACTGCCACTCTTTCTCCTCCTCCTCCTCTTCCTCTTCTTCTTCCTCTTCCAACAAGCGATGTCAAGCTGGCTGACATCTTGCCAAGGGTGAAACCAGTGTTCGCATCCTGACCAGTGTCCGTGACAAGGATGTCTTCATCGTCCAGTCCGGTAGTCCTACCATCAATGACACCATCATGGAACTGCTGATTATGATCTCGGCATGCAAGGGAGGTTCCGCCAACAAGATCACCGGTGAGCCTCTCTGAGTGTCCCAGTCTGCTGCTAGCGTCGCTGACGGTCCATCTTCCCCGCTCCAGCCGTCCTCCCGTACTTCCCTTACAGCCGACAGTCCAAGAAAAAATCACATCGCGGCGCCATCACTGCTCGCATGCTCGCCAATCTGCTTCATGTCGCTGGTGTCAAACACGTCGTGACCGTCGACCTTCACGCTTCGCAGATGCAGGGGTTCTTCAAGTGTCCAGTCGACAATCTTCACGCAGAGCCTCTGATTGCCCGCTGGGTGCGGCTCAATATTCCTAATTGGAAAGAAGCAGTTGTCGTGTCCAAGAACGCCGGGGGAACCAAACGCGTCACCTCGCTCGCCGATGCCCTGAAGCTCAACTTTGGACTGGTCACCACGGACCGAAAACGGGCCACCAACATGACTGCAAGCATGATCATGAGGGAGCTCGACGGATGGGACCACGGTACGACATACGTGAGCGGGGTTCGCCGAATGCCCACCGCTACCAACTCAGAAGAGCGCGACTCGGATGCCAACACTAATGGCGCGACGCCCCAGTCTCGTTCTGTGGCAGATTCGCAAGGCTCTCCGAGACGAGTCGCCGCTCCGCCTCTGCGCACGAACAACCTGACTCAGTCTCCATACGCCCGTGCCTTGCACACTTCGTCTCGGGCCTCCCAGGCCTCCCCTATTGAGGAAGTCAGTGGCGAGGAGGAGGGAGAGACACAGGAGTACAATGACCAGCGCGCCCAAGAAGTGACACAAGTACGGCTTGTCCAGGGCCATGTTGTGCCCGATGACTTCGTCTCGCCAAGCCAGTCAGATACTGATGGCAATCAATCTTCCCAGGGAGCAGATGAAGACCCCATGGCAATGTCTCGTGCGTCGTCTTTCTTCGCACCGGAGCCGCACGCTCTCGGCGGATCGGGTGAAGTTGGAGATTCATCTGACGAAGAAGAGGAAAAGCTCCAGGACCCAAAAGTCGAGCACATGATCACGCTGGTTGGCAATGTTAAGGACCGCCCCGTCCTGATCGTGGATGACATGATTGACAAAGCTGGCTCCTGGATCGCTGCAGCCGAGACGGTTGTCAAGCGTGGCAGGGCCAAGAAGGTTTACTGTATGGCTACTCACGGCGTCTTCGGGGCCGACTGCCTGGAGCAACTCCAAGCTTGTGATTGCATCCACCAAATCATTGTGACCAACAGCTTCCCCATCCCAGACCGACGAGCCAAGAATGCAAGTAAGTTGGTGATCTTGGACCTGTCCTACTTGCTGTCCGAAGCGATTCGGCGCAATCACTACGGCGAGTCCATCTCACCCCTGTTCCAACATATGTTGGATTAGAGCAGTTAAGAAAGCATTCCCCTCGACGAGAATGACGGACGCTCTGGGTTGCTTACGTGCAGATTATATTGTACATTACGAGTCATGAGGAAAAGGTTTCTTGCGGTTTTCACTAGCATGGCGTTTCGGAGGTGGTCTGGCAAGGCTTCACAGCTTATGCACTTTACGGGGATCGCGAATTAGACAACAGACAGACAGAGATCAACACTCAGATACCACTTGTCGGCATTGTCAAGGTATGTTTTCTTAGGATGCACCGTGCCTCGAGCACACTGGCAACTGTGACGTGAATATTGCTATGTAGTCACGCAGATTATATGTCTCCCCACATACATGACACCCAACGGTGCTATCTTCGGATGGCCAGGGCTGGCATCCCTCTAGGATCGGTCCTGAACGGAACGTTGGAAGAGAAGACCCGTCCTTCGGGACTCCACGATTATAGAAGGCCAGACATCCAGATCTACACTCGTACGATCACGTCTTCACGGATAAGTGGGTGTTTGGCAAGAGAAATTTTCGGACATGAATGTGAGCATGGTTTACTTGCCATCTTCAATGAAGACGCCAAGAGGACCCAGACGGAAAATTTTTATCACAATATCAAACTTGATCCATCATACAAACAATTCTATCGAAGTTCCTACCCATCACTCTAGACTGAGTATCATCATGTGATTAGGCAACTTATAAACTGCTTAAGCAACAAGTAGCAACGTTTATGATTATGTGCAGAATGCCGAGTATCTCTCGTCTATCTACTCGAAACGAACGTTCTATCATCGCATCTGTGAGCCATTGCGAAAGTGCGACAAGTCTAGAGGTATCTTAAACTGTTCCCCTCTGCCTCTTGATGCAAATGCACATACAAAACCATCCGGTTGCCAAATCGGCAAGAATAGCCAAGCCCAACACGAAAGGGCAAATAACACAACGAAAAAGCTGAAAGTGTTGTGGAATCTCACTATTAACTTGTCATTTTAATCTTCTCAGTTACATGCCAGATACCAGCTCTCCCAGTCGATAACTTCGACTATGACCTCGCAGTCTGCTGAATCTGTTGTCCAGTCCGCAAGGCTCGCAAGTTGGATCCTGTTAGCGAACGAATCCGTGCTGAAACACTTCAACCATCTACTACCCCAAAATCTCAAATGATATACCCTGACGAAAGACGTAAAAAGGCAGAAATACCAGGTTTCTCGCGCGTCCTAGAGACCGCCTGGTCATCGACGGGGCTGGTTCGAAGCACGCCTGGGAATAGCCATATACTTTTTAAGCTGGAACAAGTCGCAGCCATGGTTCCTTGGCACAGGGGGAGGGACTTCCTTCGTCCAGTCGTTTCGCCAGGGATGTTGGATGGCCTGCTTCACCTTCTTGGAATTCGCCCTTGGCGCGTTCGAGAAGCGTGCCGTCGCAGCCACAGTCAGGCGCGGGTACCGGAATTCCTAACCCAGGCACTCGTTGACCGCAAGCGGTTGGAAATGACAGCCATCCATGAACAGCATAAACACATGACGACTGTTGTAGGCACCTCGGACGCTGACATTTGAGCACAGGTTACTACGCTTGTGGTATTCGAAGGTGACCAGGTGGATGTTGTATAGATCAGCTGTGACCTGTTGCATCACACCTGGAGTCCAAGAATGTGGCATGTGCAGCAACTGCCAGAGGTTGGCCTTGAATGTAGATGTCACAATGAACGAGCCACATTTCAGAGTTGTGCCGCGGGTCTCAAAGAACTGGGTGTTCAGCTTCGCATAAAGCTCATGGCGTGGATGAGTCTTGTCACTGAGAACATGACGTAAATACGCTTGATGGTCTGCCTTGATCAGGTCCCAGCGAGCAGATCGTCCGTATAAGATGTAGGCCAGAGCACGCCAGTAACAGTCTCCTTCAGGTTTCGCGTGGTTTCCAATGGTAACAAATCCGATATTTTCGACGAGTGGGAACCCCTTGTATAGCGTGGTTCGCTCGTTAGCCCAGCTACTCCGCAGCGCTTGCTCCTCGTCAAGCGTCTCACCAGCGTAGAACGTGTTCTCGTGGACGTTTTCAATATCCTGCTCCAGACCCAGTGCATCATCGTTGATACCAGTGTCCTTCACATATCTATCTAAATCAAGGCGTAGACTAGATTTAGGACCAGGGATCTCACCAACATCATTAAAACGGTCTTGATATCTTAGCGTGTTCTCAGCTTCCTTGGGCGACCATTTATCGCTGTAGCCATAAAACTGAGGCCTTTCCGGCTCGTCTCTCATGTAGCGCTGCTTCACTTGGTGATACTGATTCACGTTACGAGTAAAGGGTGAGTCGCCCTTCACGTAGACGCGTCCTGTGTTGTACTGTTCCTCGCGATGAATCTGAGTTGGTGGCTGGCCTCTCGTATATTCATGAGGGTAATATCGTTCCTCTCGATATTGGGTTTTTTCAGCAGACCCTGTTCGTTGGCGTCCAGGGGAACGTGAACGTTCTCTACGAACGGTGCTTCCTTTGTTCGTAGCCGTGGCGCATCCATGAGTAGTAGTAGTTGGCCGACCCCAGTTTTCCGATCTATAAGACTCTCCCGACCGTTCACTAACGAAAAGGGAATCGTTGCTCCCCTCATCCTGATAGCTGCGATCGTTGTCGAAGACATTGTAATTGTGACTAACCATTGAAGCCGTGGGCTGATTTGCGTATTGGGTCACCTCTTTTCCCTGAATATCCTCATCCATGTCATAGTCTCTATGATTGGAAAAGCTATCGATAGCGCCATTGTTACCGTCAAGCTGTAGCTCATGTCTGAAGCGTGGGCCGTGAAGGTTTGTCTCTTCGTCCTCATCGCTGGTGACATACTGAACTTCATTCATGCCATAGATGAGGTCTCCGCCACCGACACGGGAAGCGCGGGCGGCCATGCCCTCATCATCAGATGTGTCATGGACGCTAATAACGTCAAAGTCCTTACATCCCAAGTTACCATTAACAACAGCACCAGACTGTAGAGCAGGTCCTGGGGTAGACTTTAGCTTAGAAATAAGATTTCCTTTATTTCCCAGATCTTTCCGTGTAGAAACTGTAATTTCCCGACTTATAGGTGCCGGTTGTGAAGGAGGCTCTCGGAGAGGTACATTGACGGTCGTGTAACTTCCGTCAACAAGGGGCCGAGGTCGACGGATGGACTCCAGTTCCCGTTCCCATAACTCAATGTGGGCAAGGCTATTGTAGCGAACGTCAGGCAAGACTAAGCCGTCGTTCTCGGCCTTGATTGTAGCCATTTCAGTCTGGGTTGATCTGTTCTCAAATTTAGGGGATGGGATGACAGCTGCGGACCCACGAAAGGAAGGAGAAAAGGTGCAGATACCAGAAGACACCGAACTAAGCTCAGAAATCGAGGGCATTGGCGAGGGGGCTACATGAGAGTTTGCCGGGCCAAACTCCATCCTGGCTGGAGGAGTAGCCGCACAGTGAAACCTGGCGACGTTGCATCTCATTTGAACAATTTCCTCAGGCGTGGCCAAACTCTCGGCTGCCATGAGATCCGCAAGCTCAGAATATAGAATCATGGCGGTATAGCCATCGATCTGGTGGTTGGCAGTATTCTGCTTAATGATATTGATGTGCTTGCAAATCTCATTACGGGAATTTTCGTGGCGCTTGATATTATCAAGATGGGAGACTCCATTGCTCTTAGGTGCATTCATCTCGACAGTCGGAGCTCCTTGGAGAGTGGATGGATCAAGCGACGATGTAGGACTAGCCCGCACTGTCTCACAGAGAATATGAGTAGCGGCAGTGACAACATCCTCGATAGTGTCCTCGATAGTGCCACTGCTGTTATCGAGAGCGTCACCGTTGTTGTTACCAGGAAAGAGTTGCACGGAGGGGAGAGGGCAGGGCCGTTTAGCACTGAGGCCGGGGGCGAGAGGAAAGGCCAAATCAAAGTCACGCTTTTCAGCATCCGATTCAGATACAGTGCGCCGAGGGGAGTGTTGCATTAGGGCCCAAGTGAGCCGGTCCATAGAGTCTTGCGAGGACGGCTGATGAGCCCGGGTTGACGAGTCTATGGTTACAGCGAGCCGTGCCGCGTTGCCTGCGTTGTCTGCGTCACCCGTGTTGCAATCCATAGCTTGATTTGCAAGTGTGAGGTCTGAATATGCGTAATGAGTGAGTGCTTGATGAGCATCACGTGGCAGGAGGAAGACGTGACCGCCTGGGTCAGAGACCGTTGCTCAATGACTATCTGGTTGTTACGGCGGAGGTGAGTACTGAAGGTAAGTGGGAGATGCTCCAGGCAGTAACGACGAGGGACGAATGAATGAGGTGGTGGATAATGTATGTCATATGATGACTGATGGAACGGATATATCCAACACGTACCTTACGCAGGCCAACTGCAGTTTAGGAAAAGCGAGAGACAGACTGGGAGGGTCTGATCGATTTCAATATCCAGGTACCTTATTCGTGTCTTACCGACACAGTACCTATGTAGGTAGGTAGAGGTGAGTTGATTGGATGCAACGGGACGAGGTGCGGAAGCGGTTGTTGACTGATGCATGCGAGCCTCGTGGGAAGAAGAGCGCTAGGAACCTAGGTTGGCTGTAGGTCGGGTCTGACAGGTAGGTGGAATCACTGTGGATGGGGAAGGTAAGAGAGAAGGCGCCAGAGGGCGGAGGGCAGGAACGTATTCAGTGATGCCTAAGGAGGTGCATGTGGTTAGGTAGGTACCTAGGTAGTTGCTAGGTGATTTTCACGGACTACCTATTAGCATCTACCTGGGTGGGTTAGGTTAGGTAAGTACTTATAGGTAGCAGAAGACGCGGCTTAAAAACGTTCTCCATGTACACATATCTCGATATAGCTACATGCCTAAAGCAGTGCATGGTAACTTACCTAAAGTACCTACCCGGAGCTATCCAAGCAATGCTCTGGCGAAACACTTGGCTAACTTTATATTGGCCCCGGTAAGTTTGTCCTAGAAACTGCATTTTCTGGTCTTGTCAAACAACTCCAACTTTAACTTGTATGGGGGAGTAAGACTGCGTCAAGTAGGGTGGTTGGTTGGTATGAAGCAAATAGAACTCAACCAATTCACGGCAGAGTTTAAGCTTGTAGCATATATGGTATGCAAAAAGATCTGCCCCTCACATGTAGTCACGTTTCCCATACTTAGATTTCACATTTATAATAAGTTTTAGGTAGCCATGTCAGCACTAGACCAAGTATTATTAATGGCCCAAGAATACTTCAAACTACGCGGTATGCTTGGTTAAACAAACACAAAGCTAAGAGAGGGGAAGATAGAAATGGAGGGACCAAGCTCAACCATCTGCCATAACAAACTTAGAATTCATCAGCCTATAGAGAAAGAGGGTTGTGAAAAGCTTGTTCGTACCAACACTGCCCCAAAGAGCAGCTTAAATAGAACCTAGATATATTACAGAACATGTGGTATTCATTTATGAAATTAGCAACTCCTCTAATACATAATACCACTCTCATGATTCAACTACTTGATTGTAGATCCTATTATCAATGTACTGACCCAACAAGTGTTGGACAAGCATTATCGCCGATCTTCAATTCCAGCGGCGGAAACAGTCCTCATAGGCATAAATCCAGGGGTTCTTCGACTCAAAGGCGCCCATCAGATAGAATCACTATAACTGCTGATAACATCAAGCGCCTAGGTCACTGAGTTTATTTTACTTTTGCGTGTCATCTAGGGGTTGCTGCAATGTGAGGTTTAATGTCCATCCCATGGAGTGTCTACTCGCATTACATACACAGTTCTATTAGCCGTGTACTAAGTTGAACCGATCTTTGATATGATTTTGTCACCGGCCTGACCTACGACTCCTTTACAAGGCGCTATAGATTCCCGGTTACGCCTCTCGCAACGTCTCATGAGAAGTGACAAGATGCTGTTTCAGGAACCTACGAAAATATTCGTGGTTGTCGAGGCGGATCACACAATCCACTACCTAACCTTAGCACAATGTCAAAACGCCCTGGGTCGTCTCAGCATACGTTCGCTGCAAGCCAGCATCGCTACCTCTCACCCTCACACTGTCGTAAGGTTCCCGAGGACCTAGGAGGCTGCCACTCAGCAAAAAGCTTTCTCAGCAAACTTAAAAAAAAGTGTATCCATAAAACGTAAACGGCTGATAGGCCATGTTGGACCGGCGTCCCTGAGGCGCGCACCTAACGAATAGTCAAGACACACCGATACATACCTATTATCTACCTTCTGTGGTAATCGCTCATCGTTTATAAGCACCGCAAAGCTCCTCAATATATCTCGGAGCGGACGGAGAAGGGGGGAAGCAGAACGATAAGGGTAACACCGATATTACACGTTCCCGAGAATTGGCCAAGTGCAGCAGTGTGTAGCGTGCATTTCGCTATTTGTCGGTATCAAGCACTATCTCGTTCGTTCCCTTTCTCCTTCTCCTGTTCAACATATAGACAAGCACTAACGGGCATACAAACCTATATCGAAAGCCTGGGTTAGCTTATGATAGACCACGATAATTCGGACTAAACTACTATCCACTCTCCTACTAAACTCTGCAGGACGAAAACGAAACTCGAGCGAAACGCCCTGCTCGTTCTTTAATATTAATTATGCCATTTTTTACACAAATGATACCGGCGCTCGCCACGATATCCGTAATCTTAGTAAGTTCATAAGTTACGTGTCAATATGTACCAAAACCCAACAACAAGGAAGCCTTCAATGTTATTTATGTATACCGAATCTTACCGGCACTTGTGTGTCTCCCGAACGCCTGGCTCCCGATGAATGGATACTCAAAGTGGTAGCATGTGTGGGTTAGGTACACACAGCTATCGTATTCATTATGCACGCCAACCAACCCGTGATCATTCGCATATTCTCAGAAAAAGTGGGAGAAATAGAAAAATACAAGATGCAAATGAAACTCCGCTGCATCGAACGTGCTGTTCATCAAGGCACGTAGATGCGACTGAAGCTAATGACCTCCCGGCGGCAGCAAACGCACTTGTCAAAATTGTTCATAGCAAGAGAGACGCGGCATTCATCACACAGACTCAGACACCGACACGGCCAGACGATGATCTTACGGGGCGCGGAGTGGCAGACGACGCAAAGGGGGCCCGCCTCAGCCTCTCTCCTACCATCATCGTCATGATGTGTGCCGCCCCCTTGTTCATCGCGCTGTGCTTCCGCGCGCCGCGAGAGAATGAGCTGCTCCAGCAGATCGGCTTGCTCCTCATCCGTCATACGCTGATTGAGATGCCTTCGGCCAGAGCTACTAGAGAAGAGGAGTCTCGCTTTTTGATTGTGCTGCATGCGAGCGTAGTGGGAACGCGTGATGATCCGATCGCTATTTAGGTGAGCAGCGAGAGTGTGGGCTTCTTGTCTCTCCTCGGGGTTTCGTGGATGGAGAAGTCGTGCTAGATCAGGCATACCGATTAACTGATCGGAGGGTGTCGTCTCGCGTGACAAGGTGAAGTTGCTTTGCGTGGGCGTTCGTTGGCCCTCAGCTTCATCCTCGGCTTCGTCATCATGATCCTCCCATTCATCGTCTGTGGGCCCCTCGTCTTCGTTCAACGAGGTGATGACACTTGTGGTGTCCCATTCGTCTGAATCTTCATTGGGTTTCCAATCTCCGCTAGTATCTACTGCGCCCCAGAGCTCTCCATACTTCCAGGAGTCGTAAAGTCTTGAATCCAGTTCTTCCTCGGGAAGATTAGCCGTCTCTGGTGACCGTCGTAGGCGTCTGCGCACTTCAACTTCGACATCTGTCGTCTCATCATTAAAGAGTAGGATACCGTGCCTGTTTCTGCCAAACTTATACCGCGTCTTGGATGGTTTGCTGGGCTGCTTCTCTTCCTTCTTACTTTGCGTAGGCCACCGGGAAAGGTAGACAAGAAGCCATGGTTGTCGCGTTACGCCAATTCGCGCAAGCCCTTTAAGCATAATTAAAGCGAGCCACCTTAATACAAGGCGATTGATACTCATGAGAAATTCCAGGGCCAAAACCCATCGTGAACTGCGCTCAGCCGCCCCAACCCCGTCCCTAGAGCGACGGTCTCCAACACGAGACTTAGGCACATTCTGGGCTGCCCGTTCTCTCGCATATCCGCTTGATGCCCCCGCTTGGCCATCCTTAATAGGCACCAACCCTATCGTGCCAACGGAATCGTAACGGGAGTCTCCCGCTATTCCTGTTCCCGCCCATTGCATGCGGAGAGCCTCGAGTTCCCGATAACGCTCCTCCTCGAGCCACGTCCTTTCTTTAAGATTGACGCCGCGGTCTTCATTAAGGTATACTGCTTCGCTTGCCATGGTGATGACACCAAAACCTGTGCGCAGTAGGGCTGTATAGAAATCCATGGAGCGTGAGATACGAATATCGGCAAGAGAGATGTTGGCTTGCATGTTTTCATGCGCACGACGGATGCGCCCCCGAAAAGTAAGCGGACGCCCCTCTACTGCCGGTTCGGGGGGCTCCAGGGCGGCGAGAATTAACGCAAAAACATATATAGAGGCGCACATTAGGATGCCTGCAAAGACCATGAGGTGAGGCACGAAGCCGATGATACAGACCGTCGGGAATCGGAAGAGGCCCATATGGGAAAGATCATCCAAGGAGAAGTTGAAGGCCTCAACGAGCAGGCTTCCCATGAAACACATGGCCCAGAAACCCGTGCTGAATAGCCGGTACCTATTCTGAAGGCCAAAGAGACCTAACATGTGACTTGTGATATGACTCATCGAAGAGAGGAAAGCAATGAGCAGTACTTCGGGCGGCGTGTTAACTCTTTTCATTATCATAGACCTGGATATGGCTATGTTGGCGCCAGAGGCCTGCTGGAAAGTGACGTTTGACGTGCTCCCGCTCGAAAACAGGCCCCACCCAAGCTGATTGCTGATGGCAGCATCGGCCTCGGCAAAAGCCAATGAATGCTCGAACAGTGTCATGCCCGTCTCAACGGCTACCGGTCGTCCCTGTACGGCGCAAGACACAGTCTCCACAAAGTGGCTGAGGCAGAGGGTTTGGAATAGAGGCCATAACTGCGAAAGCGACCCGCGTAGTTCATTAGAGAAATCCTGGTTATTGGCAGGCACCATGTTAATGGCACGGCAGCTATCATAGTCGCTAGTGCCAAGCAGCAATGCTGAACTGAGCCCATGCAAATATGCACTCGGCTCGGCAAACATCAATTCGGACGTCTTGGTAGAACTACCCCATCGCATTTCAGCGAAGTCGGGGGAGGTCTGGCATTGGATCGCTTGTAGCAGTCGCCGGGACTGGTAAACGAACAGGAGAATCGGCGCAAAACGAAGGAATAGACGGACGGGCCATGTCAGGCGTAGTCGTCGTCGAGAGGCGGCGAATATGTGGGTGCGATTCAAGATGATGGCCTACCACCACTCCATGTCAACACAGTAGAGGGGGTGGGGGATAGACAAAAGGCGACGTACCATAGCAATGCAGCAAAGTGCCCACTTGCTTGTCGCATAACTGAACACGCTTCCCAGGCCCTTGGCGCTGCCTTCCATGGTGAACCGCGAAACCAGGGCGGCGGGGTCTTGGTCGTCTTCCAGGACGTTGGCGGTGTTGGCCACAGCTTCGGATATGTCGGCGGCCATCTCGGTAGCCGTGGCCGTGACGGCGATAAAGTAGTCGGAACCGGTGGGATCGGGAATGACGCGCTGGCCAAAGCTGTCGACGGCTTCGGGGAAGGATATTATGGAGCCGATGCGTGTCAGCATCCTAGGTCCGGCGAGGAGAAGGTCTTCGAGCGACGGCGCGTAACGCGTCCATGAGGCCGTCAGGTTGGCCCAGACACTCGCGTTGTTGAATGTGGCGGTGGAGACGGGCGCGACGGCGGCACCCGGCGCTGCCATTATCGGGGCCGGCGGCCTTGCCTCGCGTGTCCTCGTAATTCGCAGCGGCGCAGCTGTGAGGGTGGTGATAGTGGCAGCGAGGCACTAGTTTGCTAGCAAGACGCCTCGGGTGCTCGGCGCCCAGTCATGGGAATGCGGTCGAGCGGTGGGATGGGAACGACGGAGGCGGCGGGAATTCGACTATCTACAGCTGGACGCGGTCTCAGATCGGATGGGGCATGTTTATTGGTAGGGCATTGGGTCGGGAACACGTTAATCATAATCTGTGCCTGGTCATCCCCAACGATGCAAGGCTGGGGATGTGTCAAGCATGCGTCGGGCACATTGTTGCTGTCGTACGCTATCTACTTGTCAGGTACGGCGGCATCCGAGGTGGATAAAGTGGCGCCGAACCAGGCAGGCCAGGCCATCAGCAGGAATGACCCAGTTGCCCCGGTGTTTTGTAAACCTCCCGCCAGTGCTAATCAAATACTTCGATGGGAACAACGTCACGTCAGATACCCGACGTGGGTGCACGTATGTATGTACCTATGTAGGTACCTTTACAAACCGGGGATGCCCAACTCATAGAGGTAGGCGATGCATTTAAATTCCCACTTAAATGTTGCAATCCCTCCAATTTACACGGTTATTGAGACATGCCGTTCTGATCGGTGTATCGTTACACTATCTTCTGCTTAAGCTTGACATGTATTCAAGTTCATCTTCACTATCCTTGTCATGCATGCAGTTTAAGCATAACCTCTGGGTACTCTTTCAGGGTGACACCGGGTATTGACTTGACCGGTTTATACACTTCCCACGCCCGATCTGGCTCATGTGCTCTCAAGCTAGGTAGCCCAACTAATGTCTGCTCGTAGTGAAGCTTTTACCAGCAAGCATTTTACACTGCAAGCTCAAATGGTTTCGAGGTTGAAGTTGTTCTCTGCTCAGTTCCACTATGCTCTATCCAGACCATCTATACCCTCGAGCCTTGGTGAAGACGACCTCTAGTAATCACTATCTCGCTGATTAATACGTTGAGTGTGCTCTGCGCATCATGCTTGATGCCGACGGTACCGCGTGCAGATCTGACTCAGCTTCCACATGCTTTCGCTTATGAGGCTGCGCACCCCATGGGTATCAAGGCTGTGCCCTACGGCAAAATTCATGCGTTCGAATGGGTGTTTGCCGAAACCGGCATGGTCACGATACCTCCTCCTCGGGATTGATTGTCATCTTCAGGGCCGTGACGACGACATGGTTGGCATTGCGACACGCGACCAAGCATCTCTCGACCATATTATTGTACAGCATGATATCGGCTCCAGGCAATTGGCCCTTGAACCAGATGTTGGTGATTTCATCTCGCGTAGGAAGGTAAGCAATGCAGCAGGCGGCGTAGATCTTATGATAGTCGACAACGGCTGGGTCGAGGACGATGGACGGTGGGCTTGCTGCGTCTTTGGCGACCAGCGCTGCGACGCCTCCGGCTACGGTGTCGACGCAGTCGATACCGGCATCCGCAATAGCGGCCGAGGCCACAGTGATACAGCCGCTCAGCACGTTCATCGTATCCCAGCCGTCATCGCGCTGGTTCTGAGGCGCATTGCGATCTTGATCGCCTTCCACTATTGTGACGATAATATCGACGCCGCTCTTGGGCCAGCGGTCTGCGATGATGGCCCCTCGTAGTGCAGTCTCCAAGTGCACACCGAGATCCCTCTCGCTCGAATCCCGCAAGTAGCCGCGCCGTTGTTTTGTCGCAAACGGGGCATATTTGACGTGAGTAGTCAGGATAATGTGTGGGGAGAAGGGCGCAGATCGTGGAAGAGCTCGTGGACCGTGGACAGTGCAGCTTAACTTGAGGCTTGTATTGCTGGGGCCAGTCGGATTGGGGTTCACAAGCTCTAGATAGGCGGATCCTGAAGCGGACGGAGTAACACCCGTTTGAAGAACTACGCATGGAAATTTAGCGAGTGACAGGACGAACAAGGCGACCTCACCGTGGCGCTTGCTACGTACAAATCTTGCGGATGGCGTTTTCGGGCTTCTCTGCGCTGGTCCGAGGTGGAGGAGGGCTGTCGTAGACTGGCGGCAGAGTAGCTCCCACGGGGCCGTTGATCCTCCTCCGGTCAGCCATGGCGGCCTAAATGTTGGGTTTTTGTTGGCGCGACCACCTGGGCCAATGTGAATCGCGTGGACCAGTAGGTGGGTAGCTTTTGCTTGGTGTTGAACCTTGGAAGCTGAGCTCTACAGCACAGTAGAGAAGTAATGCATACGAATATCGGAGCCACCTACCAAGTAACTTTAGGTGCCTTATCGATTGCCCCGCTAGCACCAATCTAAGGCTCCACCATCTAACCAGATCCAACTGGGGGCCGGCCATTTCCCTTAAATTTCATCCAACAGAATTTTGCATCTTCGTCCTTCAAGTTCCTCCCACACTTCCGCCATGCTACCTCCTGCCGAAGCATGGAATCCAAGCGAGCCGAGAGAACCACTCCTCTGCCAGCAGCAACGGAGAAGGGCTGATTGACTAATATATCGTCTCGCTGATTTGACGGCGAGGCCTTTTGCTTCGGACAGAGCCTGTTTTTGAAGTAAATACAGTAGAGGTAAGAAAACACGCCCATCATTCCATCACATGGCCTCGCCTCTTGCCCTATTATCCCATCGCTATTGATGAATTCTTTTCCACAGTTCTCGCGATCTCCTGAGCGTACTGAACTAAACATGCACTACCATCTGAAGCATCAACCCTCCTACGTCTTGCTGAAGCCAATGTTCTGAGCCACTAGCTGACCATGACATTAGTAACATAAACATAGCGTGTACAATTGGACCCTAACATCCTCCGTCTCTTGTCAGATAATATCAGTTGGTGAGTTATCATGTTTATCGAGATGTCGCCCTTTTTCCGTCGTTTTACATGATGAGACCTACATCATTCAGTTCTGCTTCTGAATATAATGAAGAAACCCATATACCAAAAACTTACTCTGATTCAACGAATGTTACCCAATGCACCTCAATAACTTTTGTAATGGGACAAGTAACTGACCATCGCTCAGATCTAAGATGATATGGTATGTCATTGAACATCGTCAGTGCGAAATGAGTAAGCCATCTTCCATCCGCCCACATTTCCCTATCATGATGAAAACTGTTTATCCATTCAACTATCTCACAATGGGTCGAGCCACCCTCCCACACCGGAGTTGACCCTCCAGGGCTAATGATGATCGGTTGTGGAGTTTCTATCATACTACTCGTGCTTCGCGCTAGAGCAGTTGGCAGTGTCATGCTGGCTTCCGTGTTTTTCATCCTTATGTCTCGTCTTGAGGTGTGAGGTGAAAAGCCGACACATGTGAATGAGTAAACTGGTTCGCTGAATTATAGCTATTACACCATGTTTCGAGCCAAGCAGGTATTATGACAGAGCTAACCTGTCGTAATATTAGGTGTCCTTGAAATGATCTTCACCATCTTAGAAATTGGCATCTGTGGGAAGGTAAGAATGCAGGGGTGGACGCTTGATTCCATAACCACCAGCAAAGATATCGTAGAAAAATCCATCATTTCTCGTGGTCCTCGTAGAAATGCCCTGTTAATATACTGTCTATACAATGAATACAACGGCGTATTTACAACCCTTCTACGATCTTCTGTGCATAACTCCAGCGCCAGCTTGGTGGTTGGGGTAGATTAGTGTGTCGGCAATCACGACGTTCTCTCTTCTCCCAGCGACAAATACAATCACCTCGGCGATATCGTCAGGAGTCAAAGGGTCAACGCCGCTAAACGCTTCATTAGAAAGATGCGAGCTAAATCTGCGGACAAATAACAACTCACGCATATACGGCATCAGCCTTAGCTTTATCGCCATAAAATCGAACAACAGAGAACTCCTACGTCAACATTAGTATATATTCCTCCAGATCAAAGCACATTCGACTTTTCCCGGGAGAAAAATAATGCTCAGACCAAAATGGCACTTACCGTCTCAACTTGACCAGGGTCGACCTCCAACACGCGGACGCGCGAGGCAATGAGCTCCTGGCGCAGGGCATCCGTGAAGCTGCGCACGGCGGCCTTGGTGGCGCAGTAGATGCTGCCGCCGGCGTAGGGCTCGCGGCCGGCGATGCTGCCGATGTTGATGATGTCGCCGCTGCCGCCGTTGGGGCGGCGCAGGAAGATGGGCAGGATGGCCTGTGTCATGTTGATGAGGCCCGTCACGTTGGTGTTGAACATGGTGTTCACGTCCTCCTCGGCGATCCCGGGCGCCCTGGCCACGCCCTTGACGAGACCGCTATATATGTTTGTCTTCATGTTAGTCATCATTCTTCGTATCATATCTTTGGCCTGTACGTGTATGTATGTGCTTCTCCATCCACGAGGTACACCACAAACGACAAGGGTAGATTTAATAATAAAAGATAATAAAAATAAAAAAGCAGATCATGGGAAGAAAAGTTCGTAACTCACGCATTATTCACAAGTACATCGACCTCCTTGAACTCGTCGGGCAGCTTGTCCACGAAGCCGCGGACCTCGTCGGGCATGCTGACGTCGAGCTGGACGGGGAGCACCTTGACGTTGCCCTCGCCGACCTCGGCGGCGATGTCGGCGGCGACCTGCCTCAGGGCGTCGACGCGGCGCGCCGTGAGGACGAGCTTGAGACCGCCCGCGGCCGCGGCCGTCCGCGCGAACTCGAACGCCGTGCTGCGCCCGATCCCCGAGGACGCGCCCGTGATCAGCACCGTCTTGCCCGCGAGGCGCTTCGCGACTGCCGAGGAGGCCATGGTGCGCGATGCGACGATGATTCCGGGAATTCTTTGGAGGAGGGTGTTCTGGAGGAGTGGGAGAGATCCGGATCCGGATACCGCGGCTGCTGGTCTGTATATGAGTGTGCGTAGCGTGCGATGGAGGGGCATATAGGACGGACGGACGGGTTCGGTAGGTACCTGTACCTATGCCTTACAAACCCTAACTTACGGCGGGGCAATGAATGTAATAAGGAAAATACGACCTAACAGCAGGTAGGTAGATAGGTATGTTACAGTGGGCGCAAACTGCTCAAACAAGGCTGATATAGTACCTGCATTCGATATCGGAAGCAGAGGTAAAAGTGTACGATGTCGCTATCGCGCGCGTGGGAGGTGGGATCTCCGACCCCGCTAGACGTTTTCCGTTCGCCCTCTTAAGAGTTATCCAGCCCCGCCGGGTTACTAAAACACCGAGCTCCTCCCGGCTCGCTCATGAAATAACGTACAACATGTGAGTGCGCTTTTACGTCAGATATCGGCCCCCCGGAGCGAATACATAGCAACGACAATGACTCTAAAAGCCCAACTAGCCTTTGGCAAGGTAGGTAGGTATGTATCACGGGCTATGCAACGGTCTCCTAACAACAGAAAAATGCCACTCTAGCACGTCCTATTCTCCCCGTCCTCATAGTGTGGACGGAAAACTGACTCTTTGCTATTTCATATCAGGTTTCCCCATCCTCGGCAATGGGACTGCGAAATAAGGTAGAGACGACTATATTATGTTTCGACGTTTCGTGCTATTACTGTGAATTTTACTACGCTAGGAGGGTCCTTTGAGTCCATAAGCTGACTTTAATCGTTGCTGTTCCCAACCAGCAACTCTGAATACTAGTGTCGGAGCTGATGTAGTGTAGTGGTTAGCACGTGGGATTTTGACCAGAGGTCTTCAATGACATTCATCAACTTCCCGAGTCCCCGGTTCGAACCCGGGCAACAGCTTTTTGTTCATGCGACTTTTCCTGTTGGTTTCCCTTTTTTGCGTGTTGTCTCGGAAACTTGGTCCTAGTTGCTGCGGCACGGCTTGTATTTCCCGAGGCCGCGGCCCCGCTGTCTCCCCACCATGAAAGGCCGGAGGGGAATATCACTTCAATGGTGTTAGGACAGGAGCTTCGAGGCTTTTTTAAAAAAATTTTTTTTTTTAAATAGATCTAAAGTATTTCCCATTCATGGACGTACATAGCTTGTCTTGTCAAGAATTAAATTGCGGGCTGGAAAGGAATTGTATAAGGAACATTGCTGCATCAAAGTATAATGATCATTACAAGAGACAAGAGGAGTGATGTATAGGACTAACTAGGTATAGTATACCATTCCTCGATATTCCTTATATAGAAACATATTCAAAACCAAATATAAATAAGTCTTGTTAAATGCGGAAGTATTTCATTAATATGATATTAATCTTCAAGATGACGACATTTATATACCTGCATCTAGCCCCCCTTTATTTCTCCTACTAACTAATACAATCGCTTGAGGCTCTAGCCGTGTATAGCTCATTTACCACCGCTTCGATACATTACTTTGGCTTCTTAGTGCCGAATGAAAAGGGTTTTAAAAAGGGAAGTGTATGCCCATAGTATCTACTCCATTGTGAGAAGTGGACGGCCAAATTGGGTAGCTCCTAGCAAGGAAGGTTGCCGTAGCGCGCATCAGAACCGTGGTCATGATCCGGATCATGAGTGTTGGGAATGCTGTGAGTCGAAGGGCCATAACCCTCCACCACAGCATAGCAGCACCCATGCCTGAGGCACTGTCATCATACCCGTCCGCTGGCCCAGCTTTTGTAGACGCCTCGGGTCATCACAGGTTGTGTACATTTCTGTGTATCATCGTTCTAATCGGATTCGCGGCTGTTGCGAACGGAAGTAGCATCGTAGGCTACCCCCAAAATCTAACAACTTCTTACCATCCCTCAAGCCAGCTCTTCGCGGCAGCTATCGCAATGTCATATTCGAACGCAACAGAGCCCTTCGGGCCTAACGGTAAGGGCTTATCCCAGGCATGTTTCTCGCCCTCGACTACACGGACGCTGACCTTCTTGCCGCGCTTCTCCAGTTTCTCAGCAAACAGCTGGCCTTCGGCAAGGAGCATGTCGTATTCGCAGAGACACAGGTGGACGGGCGGTAGTCGGTCCACTAACTCATCGGGCATTAGTCCCGGCGACAGCCGTATGTCGGTTCGTTCACGCCGTGGGAGATGGGGGTGCAGGTACGACGCATCGATCAAATCCGTCAGCCCGCTAGGCAATGTCAGATCCGGCTCTTTGCAAGCGGCTCGTTTCTGATATCTGTCCAACGTCCAATCGAGCGGGGGGTAATAGAGAATAAGGCCTGCGATCTTGGGTATCGGTGCCGGTAGTTCGTAGTTCCATCTTGCGGGTTCTTGTAAGACGATCCAACTACTCGTCGCCAGAGTCCCACCAGCAGAGAAACCGGAGAGTATGATGCGGTCCGTGTCGACGTTGTATCGGTCTGCGAGCCGACATATCTGGACAATGGCGTCGGTGCAGTCCTCTACCGGTGTCGGGAATGGATAGCCCGGCGCGAGACGGTAGTTAACCGAGAAAACCACGGCGCCCAACCCCTTCACGAGCGCATCGGCCCATCGCGAATCGTCAGTTCCGCGGCCGATGATGAACCCGCCGCCGTGGAAGTTGATCACCGCCGGTCTTTTCTTAGCGCTAGGCGGCTGCGAGCTATCGGGTGGGGTCCATACGTGTGCGCTGATGGCGTCCTTGCCTTTCCACTCACTCAGGGTGGAATCTAGCCATATTGTTTCTGTAGGAGGCGGCGTCGGCACGCCTGAGCGGTTACCGAGACTGAAACCGAAGCTGGCTAGAAAACGTAGGGTAAAAGCGTGGGCGCCTAACAGCCAACGGGGACTCTTGTTTGCAGGGTTCACGTAGTCTTCCTCTACGGGCGGTGGCCCTACGTCGTGGATGGAGATTTCCGCTGTATTTTTGTTATCCGTGGACATTTTGTATGTAATTTTCGGTGCATCTCATCGGCAACGGGACCAGCGATTGCGTTGGGATCTCGTCCTGAACTTAATCTCGAAGGCGGGTCAAACCTGAAATAATGACGTCGTATCTCGTGTACTGGCAGACCCTTGCAGCCTGGATGCTTGAATCAGGAAACAATTGCACGCTCGCCGCGGAATGGTGGCGAATCATATCGCTTCGTTGCAGCCTTGGCGCTGTGGATTGTCGACGAGGATATCGGCTATTGCAAACTGTATTTGTCTATGGGAAGTCAAAATGTCACGAAATAAATGTGAATACCTCTCTGCGCATATAATTGAAGGACAATTTGTTTTAGTGGTATTGTTTAAGGGCCCTTCAATTAAGGTTCTGTTCCGGTCTAATTAACGGGACTTCCCGTAGTACGCCTGCAGTTATGATGAATGGTTTTCTGTTGTGGTGAGACAAGCTTTTTTCAATGCACCAGCAAACTCAACTGATTTTATAGAGGAGGGATAGAAATCACGACTTCACTAGTAGGTAGACAAAGTTATAGCTTTTTAACATGATTTAGATGGTCGACGTTAGTCCAACATTATCCTCTTGCCCAGCGCTATCCGCCTCATCGCTACATGCCTGCCCATTCTAGACAGAAAGTCCTCACTGGTGGCGCTACTGGCCTACCTCTGGGTTTAGACGTCCCACTCTCTTCATCACGCGATACAGCCCGATTGTCGCCAGTCTTCTCAATGCCGGATACGTCAGCTACAGCCCCACCGAAAAGATATCCCTTCTTGACAGTAGTGGCAAGTCGCCCGCCTCCAACAAGATCCATCATCGTGATTTCTTCATCCCATCCGAAGTGGACGCCGACGAAGTGACTGTGGAAGCGCAAAGGATCGCCCGGGTAAACATTATAGTCGCAGCCAAAGCGAAGGCCGGGCATCATATAATATCCCTTATCGTGCAAGTGAGCGAACAAGGGATAGGACACGGGCACGTCTACAGCAACCGAGGGCTCTGGTCTTGAACTTGGTGGGGATGGTAAGAGATAACTGCTAGTAGTAGGTGTGAGCACATAGCCCTCAACCTCGTCAGGTAATTTCTTAGTCGGTGTGCGTGGTGTGGGTGTCAAGTCATCAAATAGACCAACATTCTCATCTGGCTTGGTGTCACCGCCGAGAAGCTTATTGGTAGATGAGTCCTGTGGTTCCTTCTTTTTCTTCTTTTTCGATTTCTGTTCTTGTAAAACTGGTTTATTGCGGTTGTTGCTCTCGATCATAGCCATCTGCATCTTCTTACCCTGATTTTTGAGCGACTGCAGGTATGCCCGTCGTGACGACTCGTCGAACGCCGCCAGTCGCGCTGGATGGAACGTTGCGTCGTCAGCGACGTGTGCTGCCTTCTTCTCAATCAAAACTTGTACTTCTTCGGGCATAAGCTCCAAGGGGAGGCCCATGAAAACGTTTTGTTGAGGGTTCTGGGGAATAGTCCCTACGAAGACGGAGCAAATGTTGTAGTTCCTGCGTAAATACATCACGTCGTCTATGTCGAAGAGCAAATATCTCCCGGCAACCTTTGATATCCTCACCAGAGGGCGTTCATGGGATGACGTGGAGGCCATGATCACATCGGCAACTGCGCTGTCTGGGAAATAGTTAGTTGGTGAACTCTCCCGTGCTTGCGAATGATTAATTAAATAGGTGTACGATCATAAAAAAAACCAGATATAGATGTTATCAACAGAATTTAGTGTTCAGTGGATTGACAGATATTAATTGGGTGTAATCATTGTAGAGAGAGGCAAAAAAGGAATATTTTGTTTACTCACCTGTTGTTGTGGTTTGGATGTTGGTAAGAAATTTGGTTCGGCTTCAGATTTGGAGAAAAGTTTCGGGGACGTGTGGTGGGTCCTGTGGTGGGGGTCCGAGATAGATCTCGCGTGTCCATGGGCCACCCATTGGGCCCCGGCCTTGGCGCATATCCCCCAATAATGCAATAATCCGTGCTATGCGACTATAAAGGCACTTTTTTTATTGGCCCTTATTATGCCTTTATCTAGGTTCGTCGTCCACCGTCAGAAGCTTATGAAGCCTAGAAATTCATGCTTGGCTTTCCGGCATCTTCTGCTTTGGGTCCGTTCTCATCGCTGTCGGCTGGGGGGAGGTAAAAGGGCTTGATTATCAGTCCCCTGGACCGACTAAGGCTGAAAGATTGATCGTCTAGCGCTGAATGCGACCCGCCTCCTTTCTCGTGAAAAATCGGTAGACTGTGGACTTTAATCAGGCCCTGGACTTTCTCATCGTCTTTCCCTTCACCCCTCGAAGATGGTGGAGGTTTATGGATAGTTGTGGATTGCAGCGGTATAAACTCGAGCACACCATCACACAGTAATTCCATCCATCGTGTGAGCCCTGTCGTCCGCGGATAAAGGGAGAGAGGTAGGGTTAGAATAGCGGTCAGAATCCTGGGATACTGCCTTAACAAAGCCCTGAGGGCATGCAAGAACTGTAGTACTTCCTGAGGAAGGGAAGACGAGCTCAAGTACATGGTCGGGGATAACAGATTGGGGATTATTACACGATGAACATATGATGGTGGAGAATTCGCCAGCTTCGATGACAGATCTTGTATGAAAAGCTTGAATGGGGAGGTCTGTTGGGTTCTTGGAATAGGGATAGCCATGGATTGGTGAAAGCCGATCTGGCCCTTCACGTCGCCAGGGGACAACCTTTTTGTCAGATCAAACGAATGGCAGAAAGGGGTAGCAGCGCCGGCATTAGACGCACCCCGAGCTCGCTGCGCTTCTCTATCTAAGAGTCGTGTAAGTCAGTTATACGCTGGTGTAGAGTAAGTTGGCTCATAGCACACCTCTCGCTGCTCCCGCGGAGCCCAAACTCTCATACCTCCAAGCGATTTTCATTTTATCTTCGGATGATGCTTCTGTCTTGCTATAAGACTTGGAATCGGCCGAGAGTCCGGGTAGCTCTGCTCGCCAACCCTCATTCAAACCAAGCACATGAATCTGATGCCCCTGGACCAAACCCTCGGCTACATAGTAGCGAAGGAGCATGCCGGCGAAGTCCGTTGTGCCGTGCTCCCCAATGAGAATTGAGGTGCCCAGAGGGATGCCAGAGTGTCCAGCCAAGAGATTATCCAAAGATGCGGTTCCTGAGGACGTTGTTGGTCTTCCATCCAGAGGCGATGGGCGGACGCCGGGAACAGGCGTGGTATCAGTCTTGGTTTGCGCAGGCTTGGCGGAACCAGAGCTGCTGATGACAGCATTCCGTTTTCTTAACGACATGATTCCAGCATGAATTCAAACAAGAGCAAGGAAGTGGCCTAGTCGGCTAAAATAATTATACGAGAATCAGATCGTTCGCCCGCAGTTTTGTCCGGGTACGAAAAAACAATGTTATGTACTGCAAGGCCAAACGGAACCTAGGTATACTTCTTACAATACCTAGTGAACCCCGCCATCCTCCTTTACAAGGGTCGCCTTAGCGGGGCAGAGCTCCAAAAGCCCCCAGTGAATTTTTACTACCTTATTTCAGAACCTCACCGCTTTCCGATGCTACGCCCATTCATCGCTAAATAAAGACTACATACCTATCTACCTACCTGGGTACTTAGGTAAACCTAAACTCAAAGCATACGTTGCGACGGCTGTTGGCGCACCGACTGTACTACGTCCGCACGTGTCCTACTGCAATAAATTTAACTTCCGAAGTCGTACCACAGTCTCCAGCCAATCTGGTTCCGACTCCTTCTTTTTCGTAAACCCAAGAGCTCATCCTAACGTTGCGACCTTCCAAAACACGAAAATGGCGACAGGCGACGCGCAGCTCTTCGAGGACACGTTCACCGTGACCGACTATGACCAGTCCAAGTACGACCGCGTGGCGCGCATCACGGCGAACTCGACCGACAACCAGACGCAGATGACGCTGGACATCAACATCGAGCTGTTCCCGTGTCTGGTCGGCGAGAACCTGCAGGTCGTTCTCGCCACGACGCTCGCGCTCGACGGCAACCGCGACAACGAGGAGCGGGGGTGGCGTGACGTGCGCGGCGAGTCCACGCTGGCCGACATGTACGATTACGTGTGCCATGGCAAGATCTACAAATTCGAGGACGGTGTTGAGGGACAGACGCTGTGAGCCAAGCCTCCCTTATCATCCCGTCTCTTTCTCGCAGTCCCGTCACTGGAAGAGTCTGGAGAAGTGCCATCAAACCACTGTCGTGAAGCTTGGAAGCTGACGAAGCTGGATTAGTCGCGCATACGTATCGTTTGGTGGTCTGCTGATGATGCTCGAGGGCCCTTACGCGAAGCTGACTCCCCTGCGCGTTGACAACACCTACCTCCTCATTAAGAAATGATAATACCACTACTACCGATTTACTACGAGGACACGAACCCCCGTAGAGATATAATAATCACAGACTACTGAGGAGGAACTAGAGAGTTACAGTTGCAAAACAAAGGAGAGTCTCGCGGAAGGGCTGTGCTCGAGATAGATTTGATGTGCCATTGTTCGCGCCAGTCTATATGCAAGTTAATCTATCCCCGAACCTAATGGTCTTGTCTTCGATTCCCGACCGCCATCCCGCTACCAGTATAATTCACGAACTGTACATACGCAACGACGGATTCCACGAAGACGGGGTTTTTGGAGAGAACATGGACGAGCCAGCTAAGAGGCCAACGTAGTTGCCGCGTCAGTGAGGGTTGCAGCAGGTGTCTCCAACGAGGCCGCATTCGCTTGGTGGGGTCCGGGGAAGGGGAGTTTTCGGTGCAGGCGCTGTAGGATCTCAGCATAGTCGGGCTCGTTCGCGGCGGTGATGATGCCGTGGCGGATGAAGAAGTCCACAACGATGAGGGCGCAGTTGGGCTTGAATTTCCCCTTGGCAAGTTCCTCGCGCACCTCGTCGACCGTCCAGAGATAGAACTCGGCCACCTCGCCGTCCTTGGGCGTCGGCCGCTCGTCCGTCGGTAACTCGATATCGTAGACCCATTGAGTCTCCGGGTATATCTGTCCCGCCTCGCCGCCCGCCCGCTCGTCCGTGATGTAGATGTACGACACCGTGCCTGTGAACTTTGCCCGCTCGCGCATCAGCTTCCCCGGCAGCGAGGCCTCCTCGTCCGCCTCGCGCACTATGCACTCGAAGGGGTCCTCGCCGGTCATCAGCCCGCCCGCCACTGTATTGTCCAGCATGCCCGGATACGTAGGCTTGTTAGGCGCCCGCCGCGGCACCCATATGCGCATCCCGTGCGGCGCCGCGTCGTCGCGGACGTAGCCCGTCATGTGCACGCCGTATCGCATGACGCCTAGCATACCGATCCCGCTGCGCTCGGCGCTATACAGCACCTCGGTGTCGCTGCCGTACACGGGCCATAGCTCGTCACGCCAGCCGCGCAGGTCGTCGAAGGTCTGGTTGTCGCGCCAGTACCGCATCACGGCCTCGACGGTGGCGGTGCGCTCGGGCTCCGCGGCCTGCTCGAAGGCGCGGACGGTCTGCGCCGACTCGTCCACGACGACCGGGCCGCGGAGGGACTCGGGCACGGCGAGGAGCCGGTTCACCGTCGAGGCCAGCATGTAGCCCAGCACCGGGCCGTTGTTGTCTTTCCAGACCAGCTTGTAGAGGGTCATGGCGAGCTCACGGTATGCCTCTGGCTCTCTGTCTTCGTAAGGAAAGCTGTGGTTGTCTATTAGTTGTGAATTTTCATTAATGGTAAGAGATCTTGTAAGAGATTTTGAGGATTCGTGTACATGATGGGATATAGTAACAAGGCGGGAATAAAATAAAAAAAGCATTCGATATGCTGGTGAGAGACGAGATCATCAGAGTAACTTACGCATCAGCCTCCTTCATAATGTCAAGGTAGCTCATATTCTTCTCCATGGTGCCTGCGTGTTCGTCACTGGACGTTGGTGGAGCTTTGTTTTGTTTTGCTGTCTAAGTCGTTGTAGAAATCTGATGAATATCAGACACTCTAGTTGTGGTATATTTGGAGTTAAGAGGTAGTCGTCCTGTCTGTTCTAATAAACTTGGAGGATGAGATTCAGTCGATGAAGCAGACTAAGCAATCCAAGACAAATCAGCTTAGTATGTGGCACAAAATAAGGCGCAGACAAAGTGAGTGACTCCTGTATATAGTCAGACAGCGTCCACGAGGGTGTTTTAGAGACCTTCGTGCAACAACAACAATAACAACAAGTGTTGATTGCTTACCTCAAAGGACAGGGTTGCTGACGGTACGAGACACGATGTCTGAGCAAAGCTCGAAATTTGGTAAAGTCCCATCAGCAACACTACATACCTACCAAAGTGGCGATTTAGGTAGTCAATATCAAACTTCTTGATGGTACTGCCAGCGTTGTACAAAGCTTTTGTCAATAACATGATATCCACAGTACGTCGTTGTCTGCGAATTGCATTAGTAACCAACACCCCTCTAAAAACCCAATTGTTGGAGCCAGGAGCTACATCCTACCTAGGTAGGTAAATGTCAGATGTTCAACTACGAATTGACGAATCTGAGCAAGGTTTCCCAGTCGGCGTTATGCGGGGAAACATTTACCATCCATCCATCCATCCATCCCACTTTCACTTAATTTTTTGGGGTCTCCATGGCCCCTCTAAGTAGGTCCAGTGACGTCGGACCCAAAATCCTGAAAGTGAACGTACCTACCTACCAAATCCCTTCAAACTGAGACAAGAGGGTAGCAGAATATCTATCGGCCTTTGTAGTTGGACTTTATCTTTACCCCTTGATACATCATACTATCAAGCAAGGCGCAGCTCAATTTAGCGGACTGGGGATGTATGTAACTAGTCAAAGACAAAGTCGTGAACCGAACAAAGAGCTCTGACAAGAAAACTAACAACCGCATTTCCTTTCTCTTCTCCCATAATACCATTCATTACCAACAACAACCAACCAACCAAACAAACAAACAATCTCAAGCGCAACTTTCGAATAATGGCCACACAACCTCTCTTCGGCCTGCTGCCCGCCGGGCAACCGCTAATCACGGCTCCGTCCTCACAGCCAAACCCCACGTCGTTCCTCTACTTCATCCCGAGCGCCACGCCCTCGAACCCGAAGCCGTTCGCGCATCTCGCCGTCTTCCTCCTTCCCGGGATCGCGCTGCCGGAGAACACGGCGGCCGCCATCTACATAGCGCTGAACCCGTCGGCGTTCGCGGCACCGGGGGGTGCGGGGTCCGCCGTGGCGGCGGCGGCGGCGGCGGCGAACTTCAAGTTCCTGGGAGGCGTGGGGCCGGGGAAGGAGAGCGCGGTTTTCAAGCTCGGGGGCAGCAGCAGCAGCAGTGGTGGTGGTGGTGGTAATAACAACAATAACAGCGCGGGAGGGACGAACGCGGCGGCGGCAGAGGGTGGCGTGGTGATAGGGATCGACATGGAAGATGCGACGAGCGTCGCGGAACGGATACAACAACTCCAACAACAACAACATCAACAACAATCGCAATCGACTGCCGTAGTACAGGCCAACAGGGCAGGAGGGGGGTCCCAGACGCAAGTAGTCCTCGCGCAGCGCATCATCCAGAACGCCTTCAACTTCCTGTCCAGCTTCAGCGGACAGGTCGGCGAGTCGGGTATCGAGGTCGTCCCGCTCAAGGCGTTCCAGGAGTGGTGGCGCAAGTTCGAGACCAGGATCAAGAACGACCCCGGCTTCCTCGAACGACAGCAGGACTGATCCATTGATTGACCGATTTATCGATACCCGTCCATCTACCTATTCCCTTGTTTGTACAAGGATGGCGTCAATCTATCTATCCATCCATCCATCCATCCATCCATCTATCTATCTATCCGCCCATCTTACCCCTACCGATAACGCTTACGATTATTTACGATTCTCCCGGCCGGTCTAAGTTTAACTCAAAGGTATCCGGAATTAGATAGTTTTCTCGGACAACATATATCTGACGGGAAACCAAACCCCCCCCCCCCCGAAGAGATGGGGGGAATGGAGTCAGGATTGGGAGATCTGTGTGACCAGCCTCGCCCGCCTATCAGGAGCGAAGAGAAAGGGTGTGAACCTCTGCCTTTTCGCTCCAAGGAGATGAGAGGACTTGACCTACTCGTCTACGAACGGATATGTGGATAGTTGGGGAAATAGTTGCATCGAAGTTACATCTGGTAGCCGTTCGTATGCTCTTTGGCTTTTGGGCCATCGAGCGATAAACTGCCACTCGCTGGATTCGATGGACGGTAGGGGAAGAATGAAGGCCGTTTCGGTCATTATAAAGCTACGGCTGCACTATACCGCGGCTAAGGCCTGGTATGAAGTGTATAGTTACCGTTGGCCTAAGATTGTGTGACCGGGGACTAGCGAAACATGGGTTTTGGACACGAGAGAATAATCAAGCTGGGCCAAATGGCGCGTCTGCTTACTATCTGGAAATGATAGATAATTATAGTCACGGCAATAGTTATACTTCCAAAAATAACAGTTAAGTGATTCAATTTTCCCGACACCAGATCCTACAATTCGTATAGGTATTCTTCTAATCACGCCAAACTCCAATCCGGTTAACACCTGTAAACACCATCAAAACTCCCAGTTAATACCATCTACCAACAGTATACAGCGCCTCTGGATCAAAGTAAACCGACAGCGCTTGGTCAATAAAATAGATACAGAGAATGTGCCCGTTTCTATCACCCTTCCGAAAGTGGGCTTAATTGCGGACTCTTCAACCTTGTGGGACTGCCTGTCCGACTCCTCCTGCCAGCGTGGAGCATGTGAGGAACCAATCTCTCGCGGCTTTCCGTCCTGACGACGAGACCACTCCGGTCGATAGCATGGCTCGGCGCGGCCTTTTTCAGGTCGTCAAAAGACTCAACGTTGAGCTTTGGTGTAGCAAGCCCAGAGCTACGGCCAAACCGAGTCCCTGCACTGCTTTCAGAGTGGTCATCATCAGAAGAGACATCGCCCAGCTCAAACTGGTCAATATCACCTTCCTCCAGCACCCTCTCGTAATGGTGAGCTCTTTGGCCGAAGAGCTTGCTCCTCAGCACCGAGAGCCCGCCCCCTCCTTTTCGGGGACTTCCTGGTCGACGTGAGCGGCGAAGGACATGATTAATTCGGCTGTATAACCGCATACGACGATCTCTTTTCCTGAAAATGAAGGCGACGGCGATGATAATTAGAACAAAGACAAAGAATCCGGAGGCTGATTTAGATTTGGCGTGGTCGATCAAGTCCTCGGCCGTGTCAGACCAACCATCTTCGTAATCCTCCACGGAGCTGTGGTTGTACGTGGAACCTGCATACTGGAAATCGAGCGGGATGCCTTTTGTGTTGCTCCCAAACCCAACCGGCAAGAGGTAGTCGTCCTGGGGCGGAATCTGGCCTGCTGCATAGAGAACCATCTTCCCTAGTGTCCAACTGATCTCCATATCGTCAATCTCGTCGGCAGCTTGAAAAGCGTTCAAGAACCCCTTCTCTTTAGCAGCTTCACCAATTGCCTTTGTGATATTGATGCCTGGTGTGGGTGTATCCTCTATTCCCACCCGCGGTATGCCAATGCCCTCGTGAAGGACATTGATAAGCCAGGATGCTTTGAAGCAGGCTTCTTGTGCCTCTTTGAAAGGGTCGTTTTTTCTCGCATCTATGCTGGATTCGATTTCCCCCCACGGTTGGCTACAAAACTCCATCACCTTCTTTTGATACGTGTTAAAATCATATGCCTCGTCGCCTTCCTTGGTCCCGAAGACACCATGGGTGGTATGCCAGTACTCGGAAACACCCACGAAGTGATTGATATCGAAATCGATAGGCGGCACATGCTGGCCGTTGAACAAGCATGGATCGTCCTTGCATGGCATTTCTTTGCCAAGCAAAGGCTTTGTCGTTCGCATACACTCGTCGAATTCGCCGGTGCCGACCAGTTGTAGCTGCTTCGACTTTCCATCGACAACGTCACCTGTTTCGGTGGTGCGCAGACCTTTGGGTAAGCATGGGTCGGGTACTTCATGTTCGCCATCAATAAGAATACTGTCAATCAACTGTTTCACGTAGCGCGATCGGGCCTGGTTGACGCCGAACCCAAGCCACGTGGAAGAGAAGACTTTGTACTCGAGGGATGCCCCATCCAACGTCCGTAACCGTACCAATTTGAGGTCGTTGCCATGCTCTTCGGCAACGGTGGTATTTGGTGCGAAGGCGATCTGTGCTGAGGCGCCGCCCATATCGAGAAAACCATAGGTGTGGTGACCCTTGCCATGCGCATGTCCCTCTGCGTTATCAAAGCCTCCCAACAAGTAATTGGCCGCTATCCACCCATACAAACCCTCGGTCTCACCAGGGATGACTTGTATGTGGGCGTTACAGTCCGGGAGAGAGAACTGGCTCTCTTGCCGAAAGTACGTACAAATCTCAGACAGGAGAGAGCGTTGTTGGTTCTTGGGGAGCAACCGCACACCTGCGGTGGCCATTAAATAGATAGGAGTGTCGGCATGTCTATCACTGGGGATCTTCTTCTTCGCCTTCTTAATCAATGTTTCGAGGTGCCCGGGACCAACATCTTCAGGATGATCGCCCCAGGTCGAGACACCGGGCCGGATCTTCTTCGTATAGTAGTTCTCCAAGCTGGGCAAGAAATCCAGCTCCTCTACAGATGCATGTTTAATGACCTTGGACGGATCTTGCCATCGGTAGATATGAAGGCGGGTGCCCGAAGACCCAGCATCCAGGATAACTCCATAGCGCCCTAATCACCAGCGACATCAATCAGCAACAGGTCGTGAGAAGAGACTGCGACACGGCAATGAGCACTCACACTTCTTCCCCATCGCGGGCAAGTACAATATTAAGGGGGTGAATCAGTCGTGCCCGAGTTGACGTGGTGCGATGCGATTCGAGGAGGCGAGCGATATGATGGGATTCCCTCGAGGATAGAAATGATCAAATTGGCGACATGCCTCAGTGGCTCGATTGGATTTCGTCTTCAAGGGGCTTTGTCGGATGACGAGAGTCGCCGCGGAAGCAACGTAGCAATGCGATGGGTGACGGGGGGCTGATGCGTCGGCGGGGGATGCGATGCGATGCGATGGGCGGGAGGGTGCAGGATTACGCGTCAGGTCAAAGTATAAAATTATGGCAAAAGGAGGCGTTCGCGATAGCGAGAGAAGAGAAGGGTTTGATAGGTAACGAGCGAGGGTGTCGAAAAAGATGACAGACAAAGACCAACAGGCTAGGTGCGCATGCTGTAGGTGAAGCCGAATGCTGATTGTTGTAGGAACGAGCGGCGGATCGATGGATCGATGGATCGATGGGATGGCGAGTTTGAAGTGGTGCCAGCAGCGATGATGTTGTTTGGCCCCCAGTCGCCAGGCTTTCTGACCAGGACGGGACCAGCAAGTGAGCTGTTGGCGTGCGAAACACGCAGGCGGATGGTTTGGGATGGGCTGGTGGGGGGGCTCCGTCTTTCAGATGCTCGCAGCGGCCTGTAATTACCTAGTGGTAAGGTGCAGAGGCTTAGCGGCCAGGCGCACTACCGCGATTCAGGCTAGTGGCTAAACGTCTTTTTTTGGACAATCTCGTCTGCCCTGTTTGGTCAATTGTCCTTGTGCTAGCAATTTAGCGGCATGCATGCTCTGCCCACTGTGCAGTACGCTCGTTGGAAGCTGGTGACAGCCGTGGCGCAGATTGCTCGCACGTTGGCATATCAAAAACAAGTGGCGCCATCGGATAAGCCCCTGCGTCAGTTTCGGGACTGAGATAAGGGAATCTGACAACATGATTGATACGGCCCCGGTCCCGGCACCCACCACCGTCCACTAATATCCTGCACCTGCAGGTGCTATCTATCTACAGTACACAACACCTCATTCAAACAGATAGCTAGTCAATTTTTACCGCGACCGGAACCGCGATACCTGCCAGAGAGTGAGACAGCTCGTATGTTTAGTTGGGCATAAGTGGGACAGACATTGCACCAGCAGTATCGTGTTCGGTTGTTTGGGCAAACTCGTCGTTCTCTCGGAATCGTCCCTACATGTACAGTACTACACAACGGCCACCTGCATTGGCTTGCGGCCCTCTCCAGGCTTCCCCTCTTCTGTTTCTCGTATCTGGGCTGGGGTGATGCTGTGACACGGGCCGAATCGGCGGTATTGGATCTGCGAAGTGCTGCACCCAGATATATGTACGTATACGTATACATACCTAGTATACAATGCTACCATATTTCTGCGAGCGCCTCTGCCAAGCTACATAACTACGTAATGGCTCCATCACCCATGCAAACAGATCCTTGTACGCGTACCCTTACACTACAGCCGTTTCTCGAGCCAAGCCTGCTGGGCCTAGGCTTCTCGTCGGTAACACTAACATAGCACACTAGCAGCCATACATATACCTACCTACCTACCTACCTACCTATCTACATCGAGTAGGTAGCGTACATAGTAAGTGAGTAAGTGTGTAGTACTATGTGGAACCTGGTTCGATGGTCTTACCCATCTTTGTTTTCTCGTAACAAAGCAGCTTCTGCATTTGTTTGACAATGACCAAGTGTTGTCAGAAACGGATCTGGCATGCAGAGTTATCTCGTGGGCACCGTTCCTGAGACCACAGAACCCCACCACCAAGAAATAAAGTCGGAAAGTTAGCTACATTGCACCATGGTGTCTCAAATATTGAGCGGCGTGTGGCGTGTAGACCACATGCCTCGAATGAAAATACGGAACGTTGATATGGTATTATTCGTTGTCATCCAGGTTATCCCTTTTCCTATATCACAATGGGTAATAGCCGCCTAGTAATACAAGTTTTTTCCAGGTCATATTTAGAAGGGTCCAAGTTTAGTGTATTATTGCTATAAAAGAGGTAAACAAATACTGGGCATTGTTCGGGTTTGCCCCAAAACAAAACAAGATACTCTGCTTCAAAACACAAAAATAATAAAGAGGCTACCTAAACAAGACAATAAGACAGGAGCATTCATTAGGAGAAGTTCCTAAGCCTTTGGCTCCACGAATTTCAGATCCCATTCGTCCTTGTTGGCAATTAGTCTTTTCTCGACAATCACCGCCTCGGCGAAGAGCCCGATGTCGTCGAGAAGGTCTACGACGTCGTAAGACCCTTCAACTTTGGCTGCCCTTTCACATTTCGTCATAAGATCGATGAACTCGCTTGGTGACGAATAAAGAGCGAACCTGAATAGACCTGTAAGGATTTTAGCCCAAGTAACAATGTACTCACCGTCAAGGGACCCTTGGCTCATCCTGACCTCTATTGTGCGCGCGCTCGTCATAGGGGGGTCAAACTGGAAGCACCGGTAGTGGTGGAAACTGATAGTGGACCGTGTACCGCCAATAACGGTAAGCAGGTTGCCTATATTGCACGTAGATGGCTGGGCATAAATGCGTTCCGTAGCTTCAAACACGCTGGGGCTGGGGCGTCCGGCGATGCGAAGGTTCAGTTGGTCGGTCCAAAGATCCGCCCCCCAGCGTTGACTTGCATAATTCATTCTAGTTAGACTAACCTGGTTATAATTTTTCCGTCCTAGCCGTGTAATTCCTCGTTGCCTGGCGGGCTCAGCTGGAGGCGTTGTTGACGGTGGGGGGAGCTGTGCTGTCGAGATACGAGAATCGATCTCGTCAGAAATATCGCTTGGCAGAAGCACTGTGTGCCTTGAATCACCTGGTTTAGTAAAGGGTTCATAATGGCCGGCTTTCCTGGTCTCCAAGAATGCGTCGATGTGAGCTGGGTCGTTGTTTGCTTCCCTCGCTAACAGGGGTGCTTCGCCGTGTCTTCTCTCTCGCCCAACTTGGGTGCAATATAACTGGTAGTCGCTCCACGCCGGGTTATTGTGGAGGACCTGTGAGTCAAGCTCGGGATCCTCAAGCACGAGATTAGAATAATATTGAAGTTGCTTACAATTTATGTTAACTTCGCGCGATGGGTCCAGTAAAGCGAATAGAAGCGGCTCGACTGCGTAGCTCAGACTGGCCATACGCCTCATATGTTCCAGGGGAATCCGTTCAGCGCCTAAACCGACGTGAACATGCAAACCGCATGAGGGATTAACGTGGCACCGAAAACGGCTGGTAATAGCAGAGATGGCGAAATTAATGGCTTCAAACCCTCTTGGAGAGGCATACTGAACTGGACTGGCTATTTCAATTGCTGCCCATGTGTACTGGTTGTATGTTTCGCTTCGAGAAGGAAGGAGTGACTCGTCAAGACCGACTACCCACTCCCGATACGTCTCTAGTATAGTGGGGGGAGAGAGACTCTCGGTCTCTCGAGAAGAAAGAGTGCCAAAGCATTCATCTAATACCTCTCGGACCCTGCTGTGGGCATAGTCACGGGGTTCGATACCATTGGGCACACGTAAGACTGGTTGAATGCCTTCAACATCGCCGTGAGGATCTTTCTCTCCTTCTCGGATTGTAGCGATTAAAAATTCGATCTCGACGCCAAACGTTGGGCGCTCGTTACGTAGCATGCTTGGGGACATTCTGAATCTGAAGAGCGGAGGCTTTTGATAATAATGATAGATACCTTACCTGGCTCTAAATAATGCGGTGGTTGGCGGCTTTTTAACCTCAGGTGGCAGGAAAATGTATCAATAAACAAGTCTTGTTAAAGGAAGAGTTCGTGTTATTCCTCGATTATGTTATGATTTGCCTGCAGTATTGCGTCGTGGATGTTGGAAAGGCTCTAGCCTTGTAAATTTATAGAAGTGATTAATAGCACTAAGAAGCCATAAGATCACTCTCAAATCTACTGTCATCTTAACAAACGTAATGATATAAGACAACTGTATTAGTTAAAAACCAGTGCTAAAACAAAGCCTTTGGTTCGGACCGTAATATGCAAAGAGGACACTGTGAGTGTTTACTAAGTAGCAATGAATAAGTTTTAATTCCTATAGACAATAGAATGGCCTTATTTGCTGTTTTCAATCCAGACGTTTTTCTCCTATCATGCAGGGTAGTTACGAATGTTGTGCTTTAGTAATCGGGCTATTTAATGTCACGACCCAAAAGTGCGATGTTAGTTAAGCAGAATTATAAATATATTCATTTGCTGCTTCGACTTTAGAGGCTCTCTAGTATCTGAATTTAAGTAAGAGTAAGGAGTGAGAGTGCGGAGGCGTAATACAATATATAACTCCGTCTGACAAATAGTGCACAAGAGGCTTTTTTTCTTTTTCCTTCCCCCCCCCCCTTTTTTTTTTTTTTTGCTTCCGGCTAAGGCAAACAGGTTTTTGACTGAAAGAAAAATAACACACAACAAGAGCCTAAAAATTAGTGGTACAGTAATGGCTCGAATGATAATCAAATTGTGAGCATAAAAAGAGTGACAAAGCTTGACAGGATAAAAAGAATAACAAAGGAGATCCAACGGAGCATATAGCAACGGAATAGACGGAAACAGTGTGTCACATTCCTTGAAGTTACTATAGCATATTACAGTCGTCGTTTCGGTTAGCCGCGTAGGTGAATGGCTATATTAAGGGCTTGACTATGCCGCAGCCTGCAAAAGGATGCGTTAGTAAATAAATTTAAAGTTCCTGGAAAACTGGCAAGTCCTCATTCGAGTCAACAGGGCGAAGCACCGGTATGGTACCGCCTTGCGTGCTCAGTTGCTTTGCTCTACTATGGGGAGCTGCAACCTCATGGGGGCTCGGGGCGCTCACCTTCAAAGTGCCATCGTTGACCATACTGAGGATAGATTTCTTCTTTCGCAGAGTTGTCTGAAAACCGTTAGGAAACGGCTTCATGTAAGCCGACTCGGTAGCAGGCTTTGCCAGGGCACCCAGGACTACAGGCACAACCGTGTTGAGCACAAACGGGGCGGCGTCCTTGGCCACGGAGCCAATCTTCTGGGCCGCGGTCTTCACGAAGTCGAAGAATCCTTCCTCGTGAATGTCCCCATGGTCGTTCACCAGATTCAATTGAGCAAGCTCGGCTCTGTCGAGCTTCATGACAGCTTGCAGCGCAGCCTCACCCATGATGGCGCGTTTTGCTACAAGCTCGGCGGCTTTGGCTTCGTTATCATCGACACTGGATTCTGCGTCGAAGCTGGACTCCGCAAGGGCCTTACTGAGAAGAGTAAGACCTACTTTGGCTCCTTCACGAAGTAGAGGCTTTCCGACCTGGAAGGCGGTTTTCATCATGCTGCCAAAACCATCGAAGAACGCTTCCTCTCCTTCCAGTGGTCGAGTTGGCTGCATCATACAGTCGACGAAATCGTTGGAGCCAAATGAAGATTCCGTCCAGTTACCATTCAAAGGCCTGGGAGAGTGTCTACGGGATAGTTCCTCTTCTTGCTGCCAAAAGCTCTTCTTGACATTAAACTTGGAGACCGAGCTCAACAGTCCGGGTGCAAGCTTCGGTGCGATATATTTGACATTGGGTGCCAAGCTGGTGTAAGTCCTCTCCATATTGTTCATGATCTTGTTAGTGACGGCATTATCTTCCATCTTGAGAACAGCTTGAAGTGAAGCTTCCGCTAGAATGGCACGCTCCATTGTGCCTGTGGCCACTCGCTCAGTATTATTGAGTGGTGCCATCGTTCCGTCCATTGCAGACTCGGCACAGGCATTAGCTAGAGCGCCGAGAGCTGCTCCAGCAATGGCCGACACGGGCCCTCCCGCAGGGCCAAGCAATGGGGAGACGAGTGGCAAGGCGTGTTGCCCAACGTTGCCAACAATACCCGCAACCTTCTTAAACACGTCGAAAAACCCTTCGGTTTGTTCCCCGTTAGGTGGCCTCTCGACTGTAATCAAGCCAGTCGTGTGGAATATCGGTGCTTTCAACAGTGGTTGGACTGTAGTCATTGACAGGGCACCATTACTTGTAGGGGATGAGGGCTTGACAAGATTGATTCCCGCATGGGTGCCGACGATCGGGTGCCTCTTGGTGAGAACGCTGATCAACGAGTCGTAGTCATTGCCGTATTTACCAATGACGCTTGCCTGGTTTTTGTCTCCGCTTCCGTAGACATGAGTGCCAATTACAACTTGATTCGCAGTCTTGCGGATCACAGGGGCTCCGGATTGACCTATAGAATGTTTACAGATGGCCAGGAGGTATAGTAAATAATTAGGTACTCACCTCCAAAGGTAGAGATGCGATACTTTAGCATCTGGAGGGAATTGTTCTTCTTGTCCTCCAGGTTGTACTGGATATCGTTGAACATCTCGTACATCAAAGCACCTTTCTCTTCTCGTCCATCCTTGTCAACCATTGCTTTATCAGCAGGGTATCCGACGACGCCGATCATCTCATCGCCAACCTTCGGCGTGGGTTTGTAAGAGAAGGGTCGAAGGTTGCCTTCGAATGGACGATCGACCTGGATGAAGGCAACGTCGCGATGGCGATTGTCCTTGCCAGTAAGCCACTCGGCGGTAGTGACAATGGTCTTGGCATAGCGGCGTTGAACGATTGGGGAATCGATTGAATCCCTGCCGTGGTATCCGATATAGCACCTGATGTGCACTGCGCGACCTAGCCCTTCCTCGCCACCTGCCCAACTGTAAACGTTGTGTCCAGCGGTCACAAGTATGTCTGGGCTAGTTGCAACACTGGAGTCAGTAATTTCCACCTATGGTAAGAATCACTTGGGGTTTCGGGAGCTTGCAGGAGTAGCAAGAGCAGAATATGCCAGAAGAGGGAGTGAGAGACTCCAGCGACTAACCTGATAAGCCAACCAGTGCCCATCGCCCACGCGGGGTCAGCTGAGTCTTGCTTCTCATATCGCATCTGAAGCTTCACGATGGCTGTGGGAGATCGTCAATCAGCTAACTATCCGATAGAAAGGGGGGTCGAATCCAGGGGCAGGTGAGAGATAACAACGAGTAGATGTGCTTACCTCGATATTTTCCGCCATCCTTGTAGTCGTTCGCATCGGCGAGGGAGCGGTGGTCAGGGTCAAAAACAGACTCTTCAGTTGTCTCCAGACTGAATAAAGATTCGGCATTGGGTGCAGTGCCAGTCAAGTCCATGGACCAAGTCCCGGCCATACCAGCGTACTTTGAAAGAGACATTTTGGAGTCAATGATAGTAGCGAAAAGAGTGTTTTTGAAGTGACTATAGCGAATTAATATCTGGTTGCTGAGGTTGCTGAGATTTCTTGGTCTGATGCCTGAGAGATCATCATTGAAGGTGGGAAATGAGCAGTTTATATACTTCGAATCCCGCACATCACAACGATATTATAGTAACAGAACATACGTTCCATGCAAACACGTACCCGGAGCAGACGTTCCGAAAAAGAGCTCTATCTACGCCTTATGTTCAATAGATTCAAAGGCGGAAGAATAGAAGACCGGTGAGACTCGTAGATTATTGCTTCGGAGACGACCCCCGGCCGCCTCAACCCCAATATGCAAGGAAGACCTGAAGAGATAGGCAGTATAATGAGTCTAGAAGAGAGAAAAACGATCACTAGAATGTGGTCCAGAACGGCCTTCAAAGTGCCACAGAACAAGAACAGCCCAGATGATAACGCTTGCAAACATGCTCCACGAGACGGCGAGGCCGTAGATGCTGTTTAGTCGAGAAGACATCAGCGCCACCACAGAATATCCCAAGCTGACCGGCTCGGTCAAGCCAAAGCCTGATAGTCATCACAAACAATAATGCAGAGCCAGACGCCATGGGAGAGCCCACACCTGTAAGGTACTGCTGAACGACATTGATTCCCACACCGGATGAGGCCACTCTTTCCTAAATAGACGGGACCTCAGCCGAGACGGTCAGGATTCAAGCCACGAAATCTTGACCCCGAATCCTGCCCCTGCAAGAGGCGTAATGGTGTTTTGAGAATTCGTGTCGATCCACTAGAAACGCGGCTTTACATCACCACCGGGATGATCTCTGGCTCGAGCAATCCATGACCCCTTGTAGTCACACCCCTGAGGTCTCTGTTCTCATCTTTGTCTTATTCCAGGGTGACAACGCTGTATTGTTCATTTTGCTTTTAGCTCAATAATAGGAGCTGGATACCAGATAGAGGAAATCAACCCGAGATGAAATTGAAATGTCAGCACGGCTTCGTCCCGGACGTAGGGAGGCGTAAGCCTCCAGGAACAGAGTTGTAAAGATGTTCCAGAGCGGGGACTCGCCGCTCATGATAACCTGGGCCCACGCCTCGCGACTTATGCGATGTCGTCCTCTTAGAAGGGAATATAATGATGCGATAATCGTGATGAGTTCTACCGTCATATCACCAGAGCGGCTTAGGCATTATCGAACCCACCAACAATTCAGGTTAGACGCAAGAATAAACGATTGCTATTCTTCCCTAGCTCAGCTCAAAAGGGTATACAATTTGAACGAGAAGCTCAACGTTCGTGAATCAGAATAATCTAGAGCTACGTCTATGAGTATTCGTGGGGTTATCTAATGGGATACAAGTTTCTATGGCCGGAGTAGTACCACGTGAAAGGCCGGGGTCCGGTGCGGCTCGGTCCCCTAAGAAGCCATATTGAGTTAGCTCCCGTGTGGGTGTGATGGGCTGAGTGGTGGTGCTCTGAAAGCAGATAGGATTTGGGGAAGATCTCAGCTGAACTGCAGCTTTCAAACCAGCAACTCGTCAATACGATTGGCGGCTGGGATCTCCAAGCTAATGCAGCCCTAACAGTACCGGTCTCTGATATCAAACGCTCTCCCAAGAACCGGCTTTGAACTTATTGTTTTGCGCCGTCACAGGTCAGCTTGAACAAGCACACTATGGTTCATCTGATCTGGTCTACCCTTTTTTGCATTTCACCTATCGGGATAGTAGAGTGGTAGAAGCTGGACTGTGAGTGGGTCCTCTGGTGAGGGGAAGGAGGCTGGTTGCATTGTGGCCTGAGATACAGCAGAGCAGGGTATGGCTAGCAAACAATAAGTGAAAGCCACGAGCTTCTCAAAGAACTAACTTTAGATCTTGCCACGGAGATTCCGGATAAGTGGGCCCCCGATCGGGGATCAACCACCCGGATCTGGTCAAACGCGCCTGCAGCTTCTGCATACCTTACCTAAGCGAGCTGCACGCCCCTATATATGATAGTCTGGCTGACACAAAATATCAGGCGTAGATAGGGCGTATTGGTAGTACTTGAAAAACAAGCACTTGGAATCTCAATACCCAGTAGGCTGGAAATCATGTGGCTTCGAAGACTGCGGTTACTAATTGCAAGCTTTCATACGGAGCCTAAGTCTAAAGTCTTTAGTAGTAGTTAAATACCTAGCTCGATGTTCGTATTTGGTGTGACTATCGTCACTGTTGACTTCTTGTGACGCGCTGGCTTGACCAGAGTTTTAGTACCCGAGCGAAGACCATTAAGCCGCGACAAGAATTACGAGAGTTTCCAGAAGCCCCTGATTAAACATAAGAAAAAATCAAGATGTGGACAAAGAACCAATGTTGGCTTAGTATGGCTGCTGGAAACGACCGCAAGCGTTGGTTTAAAGATAAAGAAGATTTGCATCTCTGTCAATAATAGGCTTGAAAACAAGTTCCTACTAGCGTATAGCGCGCGGATCTAAGCAATCGGTCGGACGAGACGCCCGAATGGAATAAGCTGTGATATCGAGTATGCAAGCGACGCAAAAAATAAGATAATGTCGGATAGAAGCATCGAAGGCGAGTCTAAAGTCTCGGAGCAAGCAAGAAATGGCGCAAAGTACGTCAAACAGTTCTTCGAAAACGCACCCGACAAGACCTTCACTGTCGAGCGCATCATTAGCCAAGGATCAGTAAGTAGTTTCTCCATCATTTTATTCTCATTCTACCATTATCAAGAGCAATTAGAGTTCTTCGAAAAGGGCTACGTTTTAGAACATTTCCACTTCTTGAAACACATCTGAATCACAACCAAATGGCAATGTCTAACACCGAGTTTTGAAGTGGGGATTTACCCTCCAGATGATGATGAGTTCGACCAGTAGATCGGATGAAACACCCGAGACTTCTTCATCAACCACCTTGAGCCGTGCGCCTGGACTCCAACTGCTACCTCCTCTCCCCGAAAGCACACCGCCCAGATCTTTGGGCCGTATAGACCAGTCTCTCGAAGCTATCGAGGACTCCACGCTCCAGATCTCTCGACTCTCATTGACCAGCCCACGCCGTCGACGTAGATCCTCGACTTCAGGTGACAACCAATCGAAGAAGCGCGCCAATGTAACTAGGTTCGTCATGAAAAGGTCGTTGGCCGAGGTGGGAGAGAAAAGCATAACAACGGAAATCAATGCTCTCGACGTACGTAAGGATTTAATTCAGAGTACGAAGTCACATAAGCTAATCTACACACAGCGGCTCCGCGGAAGCATGCATATCGCACAACCGTCTCGCATACTGAATAACCCCCAATGGAACAGAGTAACAAAACCGCTGAAGGGACCAACTCTGCTCATGGATTGGATCGAGAATGGCCTCCTGTGGGATTTCTACGAAAAGAGATCGGAACTAGACGAACCACTACCTAACCGATTGCTCTGGTCTCTGTTCTTATGCTGTAAGTAGCCTAAGGAAGGGTTGGTGCTATCCTGGGGTTAACTTGGTGCCTTAAGTATGTAGAATGGTCGTCGGACTGGCCTGGCCACCGCGGGACCTTGGCAAGCAAGCACGGGGGAAGCCCGCTTTGGAAGTCATACCGCCCCTTAACGAGAGAGGCGAGAGACCCCCGAAGTCACGCCTGCTGCATGGTGATTTCCATGGCCAGAATAGTAAGTTGACAAAGCGGCGTTATATCGACGCGAATTAACACACCGCTAGTAATGATCGACAAGTTAGAGCCTCTGGAACATAAGTCCGTCCCATTACTAAAGCTGATAGATTTTGGCATGTCTCGAGACCTGCCAGTCAGGGCAAAGTAAGTCTTTACCTAGCACTCACTGTACTCCAATATCAGCCGAAACTAAATCCAATAAGTGAGCCAGAAGACATTGTCGTGAAGACTAATATTCGAGCCATCGGGGAGGTAATGCTTGGTTTACTTCGAGGGAACGTTTTGGGGGGACCAGGAAGAATGGATATAACATACAATGGACAGCCGACGAGGATCAATTCCTACGCAACAGACCTAGACAAACTGAGTGGCAAGTATAAGGCCCCGGCCGCTATGGTAGCCAAGCACCAAGACAGGATAGACAACCTAGACCCAGAGATCAGGAGCCTGGTCGCCGCATGTGTGGCTGTCAATGTAGAGGACCGACCAGACATCGAGGATCTGCTGGGCATAGTCGAGAGAAACGCCAAGAACAAGAAAGCGGACGATTACAAAGACTATAAGTACGCGAATAACGAAACCGATACAGCTATCAAAAAGATTGTCGAGGAAACCATGTTCAATGTACAAAGTCATGATATACCGAAACTTACCTTACCGCCGCCTCAAATCTAGGGACCTTCAATGTCGCCATCTAGACCAACAGGTTATATCTAGTTATGGGACAGCTTCGGCGCTGATATTGTTTGAAACCGGGGACTGTTAAAATGTCTATTGCGGCAACTTCAAAATCTGGTTGCGGCCTTGCTAACCAAGGGTCAGATATCACCTTATCTTCCTTAGGTACAAGACTGTTTAGTTGTAGTATCTTATCGAGATGCCGGCCGTAGTACCGTTGTCGTTGCGTGGAGCGCCGAGGTACTTCCGTTAGCTCTATTTTTCATAGATGTGGCATCATAAACATAGACCAGGAAATCATCTAACTTTTGGGTAACTTGGTACAAGGGAAACGTGAAGCTAATTAGATGGGGAATTGGCTGCAGCTTTCTATAAGGCTACATAATGTACAGATGTACAGATGATTCAGTTGTATAGACACAGGTAATACAAGTAGTAAACACACCAACTACTTAAAAAAGGAGTGAAAACAACAACTCTGGTCGAAATCGAACTGCCGCCTTTAAAAGTGCAAAAAGAATCTCAGGGCTTAAGCTACACTCAACATCCCTAAGACCGGAAAGCCTTTGAATGCCTATGGCCCTGCCTCTGACACAAGGGTTTATCCTGCCGACTACTTTACCACTCGACCATATAGGTCGTAGTTGGGAACGTCTGTTGAAGTGCCGCACACGTATTGGGGTTTATATCCTTCTGAACATCCCTGCTCCTGTTAGCTAGAAGGCTTTGCCATATCGTACGCTCTTCCTTGGCCCTCGCTCTTCTTCCTTTGTGGCGGTGTATCATCCAACTCCTGATTGACCTTAGGTATAGCAATATTTGAGGCACCCACCCTATTAACCCAGCACCACAATTTGTTCCCACCGTACGGCATAATGTAAAGTGAAGATGTCCCGCCACCCATTCTTAGGCAGTAGCATCCCCAGTACTCACAAGACAAATCTCCAAACTCCTAAACCCTCCCAACCCAGAACTGTTACCTACAGCCTCCCTGAAGTCTGCGGGAGCCTCGAAACAAAGCACACGCCTCGACGGAATCCCAGCCAACAACAAAGAGGAAAACCCGACCTCTTTCCCCCTTATAACACGGTCCCGTCCTCCAACGACCAACCCTTTACAACCCTTCCGTTAGACTCCAGCGCCTTCTCCCTCAAAGTCTCAACAAATGCCCCCCAGAACCTTGGAGACCACTTCCTCCCTCTTCTTGGAGGTATCGCCGGGAAACCATGCCTTCCCAACCACAGCAGCCCTATCGACGACATCTGGAAGGTCTGGTTCCAGCGCAACGTGGTACGGCGGGTCATACCCCGCCATGACGGTGCCCACGAGATCCCGGAAGGACTGGTACACGTCCTTGTCACGCGCAAAGGCCATGTGCGAGTCGACCGAGTCCCAGTCGATGAAGTGGTGCGCTTTGGTATTGGTGTCGGGCTCGTCGAGTAGGCGAGATGTCCGGACGGCTAGACAGCCCGGTTGTCGTGCTAGGATCTTGGCCGATTCGATGATGACATCGAAGTCCACGTCGGATGCTAATGTCAATAGTATGGCTTCTGTGACGGGGCCCATGGTGTTGTGTCGGCTTCGCCTGGCCGAGGACTCGCTAGATGTTGAAGATTCATGAAACATGAACTTTTGGTGTCAATGTAGCTTACTCATAAGCTGTCATCTGGTCCCGCCTGCTGTGAGGGATACAATGTAGTGCTCGTATATAACGTTATCTTATTCTGTATGTAAAATTGCTGCAACATATAGCAAGCAGAAGTAGTTTACAATGATGCGTATGCAAAACCCCGAACGCCAAGACCTAAACGCCTGTGACTTGCATGTAATGCTCACAAATGCGCCCCGGATTGACCCGCGAGCGGAAATATGTGGTTGCCTTCTGTATTGACACCTGATCTTCGTATTTTCTCTACTCCTGCCTTCAACTCTTCGACGCCACTCCTCTTTTCTTTGTCCTTTGAAGATACGACCTGTGCGGGCTTCGCATTTGCGACCTTCAACCATTCGCCGTTGAAGGCGTTAATGAGCCAATTACTCAATTCTGTAGAGTATTAGCATGTGCTATATGGGAAGAGAGCTAGCATACCCATGCTGGCTTCTTTTGTGATGGAAGGGTTACTTACTGTCATACACAATGCGATTCGCATTGTGAAAGTATATGCCGTGGTTGCTATCAGGGAACATGTGCAAATCATAGTTTTCAACGCCTGCCAAGTCTAGCTTATCAAGCAAGGTAAGCGTGTTTTGCATGTGGACGTTGTCATCAGCAACACCGTGCATGATGAGAAAGCGTACGTTTCCAGCAAGGGCGGATGCATTGTTCACGGCCGTCGCATCGTAACCATCCTCGTTCTGCTGCGGCGTTAGCATGTACCGCTCCGTGTAAATGCTGTCGTAGAATCGCCAGTCGGTGACAGGGGCAACTGCCATTCCATATTGGAACGTCTGCCCTGCGTCTTGCTCGAGTGTTTTGAGCGTCTGAAATCCGCCATACGACCAACCCCAGATCGCTATTCGCGTCTCATCGGTGTAGGGCTTCGCAGCCCAAATCTTAGCCGCTGCGATCTGGTCGTGGGCTTCCCACTTGCCCAGGTTCTTGCGAACTATGACACGTGCTTTGCGTCCAATGAAGCCTGTGCCTCGACCGTCAACCGTCACCACGACATACCCCAAGGCTGCGGCGACATAGGACTGGAAGTTAACCGTAAATTTCTTATCGACGGACTGTGAGCCTGGGCCGGAGTACTGTTGGAACAAGACAGGGTATTTCTTGTTGGGATTAAAATGTGGCGGGCGTCGTTCGACGTAATTCAGCTCAACATCATCAACAGTAATCGTCCCATATTCAAGAAGGGGAAGTTCGTATTGCTTTGCCTTGTCCGCTAGATCCTTGTTCTCCTCGACAATATGCTCAAAAGGTTCCGAGTTGCTCGGAGTGCTGATGACCTTCTGGGTAGGCACTTTTGGTCCTTGGTAGGAGATAAGAGCATACCCTGCCTTGCGAGAGAAAGAGGCACTGAAGTAACCCTCCTTACTCGTATCGGTGATCGCCTTGAGGTCTGAACCGTCAAATTTGACACTGTAGATATGTCGCTGAATCGAGGACTCCTTGGTGGCAACAAAATATGCTATGTTGTTTTTCAAATCGACAGCTGACGGCGCATCGACAACCTCCCAGTTACCCGAGGTTAACATGACAGGCTCGCTCGCGTCGAGAGGGCTGAAATACGCAAGGTGGTCGCCGTTGTCATGTATAACGGTGTCAAGGTATCCATCTTCCGGCCGACCGTTTTCGGGATCGGCTGGGATATAGGTAGTGTCATGAGATATCTCAAACCAACCCCCATCAATTTTACCCACGTCAACGGTGCGTATAGTCTTGCCCGTCCGTGCAGGAACGTCTACTAGGACGACACGCATGATGTCGCTAACACGGTTGGTTTCTTTGATAAGCACTTTATTCCCTGCCCATGTAATATCTGTGATGAGAAGGTCATCTTGATCAAACCCTCCCTCAATCTCTACCGCAAATGTGTCGCCCTTGACTATGTCGTAGAAAAGAAGATCGACAAAGGGATTCGGTGACCCTGCTTTTGGATACTTGAGTTGTTGGACTTCCGGGTAGGTATCCAGGCCAGGGGGAGGTTCCTCTCCGCTTGGCCTGTCAATGAAGAATTGAACAGGGTATTCGGGCACGAGGGTTTCGTTGGTTCGGAGGAAGGCCAAATAATCTCCGCTGTTGGACCACCAAGTAGCGCTGTTATCGCCGAAGACTTCTTCTTCGTATACCCAATCTGGAATTCCATAAAAGTATTCCGGTCCGCCATCCTTGGTAACTTGCACCACTTTCTTGCTTTTAAGTTGTCGGACGTAGAGATTGTTTGAGCTCGTGAAGGTGATGGCATCGCTCTTGGGGCTCCACTGTGCCAATTGCACCCTGCGGTTCGCGTCCTTAGGGTCTAAGGGCTCGGCGGTCTGAGTTTCGACGTCAAATATCCAGTATGTCGCGGTGAACGAATACCTCCAAACGTTTTTGATGCCGGTTGCAATGAGGACTTTCTTCAGATCAGGGCTGGGCCACAGCTCCTCCGGTGCTAGGGTCTGCCCACCAGCGTCGAATAAGGCCTGTTGCATCAACGTTTTGGAAGATGCGATCTGGGCACCGGCCGCAATATGGTCGCTACTCCGGCTCCGGACATCTTCCACTACCAGAAAGTCCTTGTCCGCTGCGCCTCGCTCTAATAAAAGTCCGTCTTCACCGTTGGAGCCCTCAATCCAGCTGATTTGGTGGCTGGCAGCCCCCCAGTAGCCAGCCATAACTTGATCCAGGGTAATACGCTTCCCGGAGCCGCGCGAGGCGGTGGCGGTTGGGTCGTGCTCCTTTTGGGACGAGTGCTGGTAGGATTTGGAGGAGATGAAGGTGGCCAGCCCAACGACCCAGGCAGCGACGAGAACACCAGATGCTAGCAGCAGTATCCTCTTGAGCTTGATGTCCATGCCCTGCGTCTTGCGCGAGGCGGCCGAGTTCAAGAAGGCGCCCCGCTCGTCATCGTCGGTAGCGCTGTTGAAGGAGTCGTCATGGTCGAGGTCGGAGAGTTTGCCGCCGTTGAGGCTGGCAGCGGCCTTTTCTCTTTCGCCGAGTCGCTCGAAGACTAGGCTCGTCGTCGATACAGAGGAGAAGGAGTCGCGTGAAGGGCGTGGTGATGCTGTCTCATAGTCAGCATGGGATCCGTGCTTGTCGCAGCCATCCGAGCTGTCGGGTGTCTTTTTGCGATGACGCGATGACGCGATGACGCGATGCCGATGACGTATAACTACATACCCATTTTCACCGGTGAGGACCCTATCTATCGCCAATCTCTGGGTCGCATTGATGAGTTTGTGTTGTCTCGCAGGAAAGGTATTTGTCTGTCTGAGAGCAGACAACGAAACGGCAGCGCTGTCTTCCGGGTTGACCTGACGTGTCGGAATTGGGTGGGCGGATTTGTGGCGCGAGCTTGAAATGATGTGGCTTGTAAGTGCCTAAAGTAGCCTAGCTACTGATGCTAGAGGATGACGAAAGCGGCTTAGTCTATCAATTAATTACATTGAACACCGTCATAACTCTCTTAGGCCTGTTTATGGGCGAACGTAGAATAGTACTGTAGTTGGTATCACTAACAATGGAAATACACCAAACAAAGACCAGGTGTTGACCAGCCTGCACCAAATCCCGATCCCATTCTCTAATTTCACAAGCTTACCGACCATTTTTATCCAGGGTCCTAAGCCCCCAGCTGCGGTGGGGCTTCTATCGCCGGGTCGATTTTCTCGATGACCGCCGCGGTGCCGTAGGCGCAGCACTGCGCAAACCCGCCCATGTCCCCGGACTCGAAGCGAATGCAGATGATGGCGTTTCCGCCGCGGGCTTTTGTCTCGGCCACCACGCGCGTGATAGCGTCGTTTCGGGCAGAGTAAAGCTACGATAGGATCGCGAGTCAGCGTCTGTTCTACATCCCGCTCGCCGCGCCAGACGAAACAACTCACCATGTTAGTGAACCATCTCAGCTCGCCGCCCGCCATGCTCTTCAAAACCATCCCCAAGCTGGCCGCGATGTTTCGCGAACGCACCGTGAGGCCGTATACTGTGCCCAGCACCCGGACAATCTTGTAGCCCGGAACGTCGAACATGGTTGTCGTTATAACGCCCTCCGTCTCGGTGTAGCAGTGTAGGTCCGAGAGCTCGGGTGGGATGTGAGCTGGTTTCTTGTCCGACATCGTGGATCTAAGTGAGGCGCGATTAAAAAAGGTCATAAATGAGCCTCGAGAGCGTCTAGTTTTGATCTCTCTGATTAGGTGTTTAAGGTGTGTCTCGATTGTATTTGATGCCAAACACTCAATTCCCAGTTACGGAGGCGGGCGCCTCCCTGCTCATATATCATACGACCATCATCCCGGTTGGCTGTATTCCACGTGAAAAAAGCGCCTTGTCTCGTCAACTCTCCATCATCTGGCTTGAATACTACTGCATCTTTCGATAGCTAAATGACTTATAATATGCCTAATGCCGATCTCTGAATCCTGATTCGCTAACCTTGGTCCGACCCCGGATTGCTCCGTATTTCGTATCCCGCAAAATGCGGGTTGGGACGTCTAGCGGCAGAGCGGTGGCTTATGAACGCCTGTTGCGACGATAGTGACAGCCCCAAGCTTGCCAATTATTGCTAAGCCTCGCATTCCCATTGTGGAGTGGCGGTGTTGAGGATAGTTTGATTGGGATTCCATCAATCTGCCACTTCCGGCTTCCAGGCTCCCTACTATGTATCTCTTGATAGATATCGCGCCCTCGGGACCCGGAAAGGCGGCTGTTCCGGCTCCAGCCCCGGTCCATGTAAAGTTTGTAACCCATGTCACCGCAGTAAGGATGCTAAGCCAGTCCCGAAAGAGGTTGCATGTAAATGTCACGGCGGAGTGTGTATGGCCCTGCAGGGCGTGGTTTGATTTTCAGCACAGGCCCGTTTCCGGTATGATCGCAAAGTTCTGGAATGCAACAAGCGGCAGAAAAGTGCATGTTTGGGGGCATAAAATCTAAGTATCGAAGCCGGCGAATTGAATCGCAGCTTTATTTACGGTCGCCTTATTGCAGCGCAAACTTCGCGTGATCAGGTATATCTCACTCTCGAGATTTAGCCTTGCCGCCAATAACCATAGATGAGGGGCCGTTGCTCTTCTCTACTTTTTATCATTCTTGATTTGGTGAGTCGACCTCAACAGCCTCCACCGCAATATGAGGCGGCATGCCTCCCCCGGGCTACGACTAATAAGCTATGATTCATTTCTACTCAGCCCCACGGTCTTTGGGTGATGTAGGAAGTAATGCTCGGCAAAAGAAGCTAAATATTTTCTGGGGAATGAGCCGATTCCATGGGAATGTGTGAGTTTTGCTGCTTTATGGATGTATCATCGTCTTTATTTTCGGAAGGAGTGCTGCGGCCGAGGAGTCGTGGCTATCATGGTTGTGAGCGAAGTCTCACGATTCATGCAATTCGGTTACGACCCGACCGACCTCCTTCGCGTAGTTACAACCCTCCACACTTCGGTGCCACTCGACAAGACATATGGACTACTTTGGTCTTTTTCAGGACGGCAGATTTGTGGTAGACTATAATGCAGAACTGGATGGTATATACACCATCGCCGCGAGAGACCGGGGCGGCCAATAGCAAATCTTCTCAGATCCGGGAAGTAGCGAATATTCCAAAGATACTCAGAGTGCAGAGTTTATTGATTGGTATAGTGTCTGGCCAAACGTCTCCCTTCATGTAGGGCTTGTTATTTGTAGTTTAGTACTCCGGTTTAAACAGCTTAAAGGTAGTAATTGAAAGCTTTCATGTATGATGTCTTAAACTTAATAGGGTGACTGATAAATGACTTCAACCTTGTTCTTCCAAGAAATATGTGATTTAGACGAGATGACCGATCCCATAGTATTTTCGAAATGTTGGCACTCTTTTACTACAGCCGCATATATTAATCTTACAGCTTTGTGTGCTCGTTGCCCTTTAGCGACGTCGTGTGATTATTTACTTCGTCCCCGCTGGCCTTTCTCCTATACTAACCCAAAAATTTGTGGAACATACGTTTTCCACAGTGCCAAAGCCTCCCTTGTTGCGGGTTTGCAGTGTTGACTTATACGTGAGTATTCGGCCGAAAGGCAATACAACAAAATTTACCTAAATTCCATCTCTTACCTACTCCTTACAGGCTCGGTCGCACTATTCCTGGATCGTACATGTCGGGAATATACAAGTGGCTACAGACATTAAGGCACCCAACCTTGATGGCATTCTACTTTTGTTAATTTCGTGGTTTAGTGTTGTAATTCTGTTCCGTGACAGATGAATACCGACCGCATATTAATTTTTAACACTCTGGTTGGGGGTGCAATGTCTGGCCAGTTTATTGCGCGGGGTCCTCTTTATCTTCCGCTGGACTTTTCAGTCAGGGAGGGAAATTGTTTATTTGGTACCAAAATTTCAGTCAGATAGGAGGTCCCTTGCCTTTAGCGTTGTAGGTAACCTGCCTGATGTAATGCAGAGAACATAGTGTTTATGTTAGAGATATTTTGGATGCACAACACAGCAAGCACAAAAGCGGTGTAGTGGAAAGTGGAAGAAGTCCAGCCAATAGAAATATGTTACACGGGTGCTAGGGGTATCAAGGGATGAGGCCTGGGAGGAATAACTGACTACTCGCCTTGCCACACACTCACTCTAGCTACCCTTTCTTTACCCGCGCACAATTTCAGTACGTTCTGTTAATTATGACCAAACCGTCCCTAATTACAATCAGTGCCTATTCATGCATATGGAGTTGTATTACTACTGAAAAGTATGTGTAATTAGTGCAGTTGCTGTGGCATAGCTGGTGCGTAACGCATCGGAATGTCCCGGGTTCCAGGTAGTGTGTGGAATGAGTGGCTATGCGCACTCATATTGAAGCAATAGTAAAGTAAGGGACTGAGGGAGTGCAAATTCGTCTAGACAGCTTAGTACTACGTCTGTGTGCTGTTACCCGAACACATGAACAGCAGCTGTGGCTACACTGACTAAGTAGGGGTTCGAAAAATGTGACACGGATCCCCTGTCTGAGTTCTGCGAAGTATAAATAGTCATTACTATGCAATTCTTAGATATCAAATTGTAACTAAAACAATAACATCACTGTCAAAATTAGGACTTTCATCATCTTTCGTCAAAATGCCCCAACTAATACCGGATTCCATCCTCGAGGCAGATGCGAAATCCTCCCCAAGCAACTCGATTGTTAAACGCATATTAACCGAATACTGCAAAAAACCAACCCTTGTGTACATCACTTTCTGGGATGGCGACAGTCTCGCGGCCCACCGGCCCAGTCCTTGCCCTCAACACAAGTTTGGAGGCGTTCCATGTAAGGACATTGATTGTATCGTAGAAAACTACGAAACTGCTTTTGCCCCCCTTTTTGCCGATAGCTCTACGAAAGAAATGTACGAAAGTGTTAGAACTCCGCGACCAACATATACAGGATCTAGCCGCAGCCTGTCACTGTGTGAGATCCGAGATGCCGAGGGTAAACCAATCGACTATTATTTTCTCGATAACTTTCACAGAACCAATGTTCGTAACGCCAGGGAAATCAGTCGAGTACTTCGGAGCCCTGTAAATATCCCTCGCGGCCCTGACGAAAGCCAAGATGTGGACTGGTGGCCGAACCTCGTAGTCCGTCTAAGCGAAGTTTGTGCGGCGATGGAACGCTCGGGTCTGAGTATAGATTCGGATGAGGGTATGAAGTATAGGAGTTTTGCAGAATTCTTCGGCATTTTGGCAAACAGCAGGATTAGACTGCAAGACTATCTGGTTCTGATCAACGGTAAGGAGGAGGACAAGCGTGTACTTGAAGAGTACAATTGCTTCAAAGAGGGAAACAACCCGAGACATGATCAAAATCTCTGGGAGGCTATCAAGAGCTACGATGTTGCAGAAAAACTTCCCAGCGATATCACCTCTGCGGGAATTAAGGATTTCGACAAGCGTCAATGTATCGGGGCTAAGAGGATTGAGGAATTTATGGCAGCATGGGATACTATTCCGGGTCTCAATCTACCAAGGGCGTTCTTTGTTAGATGGAAGACCGACGAGGAGAAGAAGGAGGAGGACAACGAGCTAAATGAACGCCTTCACCCGCCCGTCAGGGGTCGACTTGCTTTCGGTATACCTGCGACACTTAAAGAGGAGATGCGTTGTCAACCAGTGCTGGGGTTCACTCGGAGATTGAATGATTATAATAGGTACTTAAGGAAATAAAAGTGCGGTGTCATTTTGCCCGTCTGTTCATGAAGGGTTTTGGAAACTAGAGATGATTATAGCCTACCCAAGTATGGCAGCGCAATCCCATATTCTGACTCTTGCATTGAGGCTCGAATTGTCATGAGAAGTAGAAACAGACTGATATTTGGTTACATTTGCCCTTGTTCCAGTATCAAGGATGCTATTGGAGTGTAAGAAATATTATTTGGAGGAAAAAAGTTAGCGTCTAATTATCCAGCTGTTATCTAAGCATGGATTTCGTGTCAAGGTATTCAAGCAACCTGAAGTATTGGTGTACTGGTTTTTGCAGCTATTCTTACAGCCACATCGGGCCATAGTTTGCGGATGCTGAAAAGATTCTTAGCACACATGACCTAAAATCCGGCTCGAAATTTCAGGATAAAAACATTCTCCAAATCCTGTATTTATGGTTCGCGATAGCCTGGGACCCCTTGTTGCTTATCTCGGTGAGCTCTTGCACACAACTAAGTTTGTCACAAGCGACCTTAGATAACGATCCAATGGTACGATTTCTACTGATAGATATGAGGCGTATCGACGGTAATCCGAATATTTTATTTGGGAAAGAAAACTAAGAAACACAATGGGCGACAGCAGGCGAGGCAATCGGACGAACTATTTTTTTCTTACACCAGTTAGGAATAAATTCAGCTGATTTATAGACAAATTGGAAATATAAGAGGCTCCATGCCCCGGAGCGCCAAACCGACATCAAGAAGCGACTAGCATCTCAACTGCCAACATCAGAATAGGCGAGAGTGTGCGGCAAGGAAGTGCTTTGCGCCCTTGTCTACTATCTTCTAAGCCGTTCTTTGTTCACGAAACAACGTTGCGCAGGACAATCACCTTGTTCGATCATGGCTAGATACTCATTATCCGACTAAGCTAGAGAAAAAAAAAAAAAAGAAGCCTTAGTAGCCGAAGTTTATATTTATGCTTCAGCCCTCCTTGAAATTGAACCACCGAAAACCTAAGATGAAGCCTACTTATAAACCACCCTCTACCCACAAGTGCAAGCGCATTTTTGAAAATTCCCATCGTAAGGAACCTCCAATCTATAACTTAGGCATCGCTGCTAAGCCCAATGTTCAGCCCTGCCTCATCGTCGTCCTCAGGCTCGGAAGAGTCATATACGACGCGTATGCTCGCTCAGGTGAGACGAGAAGAAGAACTATTTGATCGATTGGTAAGTTAATATGAAGCCCCAAATACCGAGGTCTCCTCGTTCCTATTCACCGTGCTCCCCAATTCTAACAGATATGGTTCCAAGTATGAGCACCTAAGCAGCCAACAACACCACCGATCGTCAGAATTTTCGTCTCGAAACCGATTGCTTCGCGACTGGCCTCGGATTACTCGCCATTCTCGAAGCCCTGAAAGGCCTCGAAGAACCTTGCTTGATCGCCTGAAAGAGATTTGGGATAGCATTCGAGTATGTTTGGGAGGCAAAAGCTATAATGACCCAGATTGAAAATATCAGGGCGTGATTTACTTTTTCTCTTGTCAGCATGGATCATAGATATGGCAAAGCCATAATATCGCACTTAATAGTTCTATAAGTGTTAATTTACAACTTTTGTTTCTTGTTTTCAAAATCGCTGGCATGTTGCCAAGGCCATTAAGTAATTCAGAAGATGTCTACAAATACCGTACCTTTCGTAGTATGATTACTTAATTCTCGGGATCGCGTCATTTGCCAGAGTGACGGGACGATCGCTTTAGCCAGGCAACAATTGCCCGATTCGGGACGATCGTCCGGCACGAATTAATACGTCTCCGAAACGCCATTGAACTCCTCCACATTTCCCCAACTATCCCGTCTTGGATAGATTGCTCGGAACGTGATCTCCCTATTCGCCTATCCCCTAATATACGTGCCGATCTTCGTTCTACCCATTAAGAAACGAGACGAGCCGGACCGTCGGGTGCGGTTTTCCACGTCGGCCACGATGGCCTCATGCACAAAAAGCTAGGTTCCCCCAGGTCATGATGGCTCCGATTAATCGCGACCGACCTTATAGGTAGCTTCAATAAAAGAAAGTTTGGCCACACCAGTCCAGATAGGCACGATGGTTTCAGTTACTTTTCTAAGCAGCATCCTAGCTGCCGTGACGCTGTCCTCCGCACTACCCTCGCCTCCCGAAAAGCGTGGCACGGGGGCGATCAAGTGTCCGGTAGTGCTCAACGGATTCGTTAAGTCATCTTTGGCACCGACGGACTTCGACTCGTACGCCACGAGTCCGTTCAACCCTGACTACATCCGCGGGAGCGAGAAGTTCAGCCAGACGCTGCAGTTCCCGAACGTGACGAGCTCGCGCTTCGACAACGCGACCACGAAGGCTATCGAGGTGACTGTCAACGACAAGTCCATCTTCCAGACGCAGAACGGCTTCCGCCGCGCCGGCCTGCAGATCCAGGGCGACACCAACGAGGGTGGACCCGGCACGACGGGCGTCCGGACGCTGCACTTCAGCGTTAAGCAGGATGCCCAGAGGAAACTGAATCTGACGCACGAGTATCTGGCGAGTTTTCCCATCAATCTCACCTTCGCCTAGACGATAGTCTACAAGTCGTTGTGGAATCCGGGCTAACGCCTCCTCCAGAACGTGTGGCACGAGACGTCCGACTACAGCGCCAACCAGTTCAACTTCCAGACGGGGTCGCTCATCGGGCGGGGCGGCGACAAGAATACGTTCAAGGTGCTGAACCGGCAGAACACGGAGGTCTGGTCGACGCCGATCGATGAGACGGCGTGGCAAAACTTTGCCATCACGCTCGACTTTAGCAAGAAGTAAGAAGCTCATTTTCGCGCCTCAAGAAGAAGAAAAAAGAAAAAGAAAAAAAAAACCCTCTTTTCACCCTGTCATACATAACACACAAACGCGATCCCGCTCACCGAGAAGCGGATGATTAACTAACATACAAATATAGCACCCTACAAGTATACTACTCCAAGAACGACGAGCCGCTCAAGAGCGTCACGTCGGCACTATCCAACAACAACTCGGGCGGCGGCCAGTACCAGATCGGCATCCTGAAGAAGCCTACCGGCAGCTCCGACGTCGTTAACGAGGGCTACCAGGAGAAGAACCTAAATGAGGGCCAGATCTACGGCGGCTTGTTCCTCGAGGATAGTGCTAATGGCTGTGTTTCGCTGTAAAAACTATTATTCGCAACTTTCTGGATCCGTTGGAATAAGTCTTCAAGTTCCCCCGTTGGTATGAGGCTGGATTGACCACGACTTGGCTGGTCTTGCACTGCTTTACGGCTGTTGCATGTAGATGCACGCACATAGGACCGAAAAGTAGTTGTATATAGTAGAGAATTGAACTATGGAGTCAGTCACGAGTTACTGAAGCGGACATTAAATTCACATATAAATTAACTATGTGCTTATCTTTGTATATGCAATGTTTAATACTGGTAATATTTTCTTCAGAAGCTATTTCTCTGTTTATTCACAGTAATCCGATAACCCTTTTTTTAGGGATAACTATATTTGGCCCTGTTAGTTCATGTAGTTAGGCCATGATAAACATACTATTCTTATCATATGGCTCTCGCGAGTCCACCGGCATAGAGGGACGGTCTTATTACCAACTATTCCTCCCAGCCATAATGTTCCGATAGGTAAAAATGGCGGCTTGGTTTTCCTAAGCAGCCTCAATATTACGGGAGGCTGATTTACCTAATCGCATGCCCTTCTTTCTCGACAGGGCGTGTCGGTTAACCGCATCGCCCTGGCGATTTTGAGAAGGTAAGTCACGCCGATCATCGAACGGAAACGGCTTTCCAAGATCTTCCAGCGGGGACGGGAGGGCGGCAAACTCGAGCTGTTCGCGCGACAGCGAGGATCGAGATAGACCTACCGACGACGACTGGGCTCGAGGCATCTGGGTTGTGTAACCCCTGCTCTCCATCTCGGCGGAGAAAGATGAAGAGTTGGCCTGATTGCGGGTGTTCTTATCATGGTTGAGGAATAAGGAATCTTCACTAGGCTGTCTGGAAAGCGATCTATTAGCTCTGTTTTCGGCTCTATGTTCGGGAGGGTTATTCAGCGGCGCCTCAAGCTCTGCAATACCTACCGGGAGCGAGATTTCTGTGAAGTTAGTGTCGATGCGCAATAAGCCGGATGCCCGTCTCTTGAGCGGGCGTGGCGATGGGGCAGGCGTGAGGAGCCCTGAAGCCCGCCACTGATCTCTTTCTCCCTGCTTTTCAGCCGAGGGAGCTGGGGCGACGGATTGTCTAGTGCTTGTGGTCTCTCCAGCACAGGGAGCCTCCTGATTAAGCTTGTTCATACGCTCTCTCCAAGACGACTCCATCGAAGGTGGGGTGACAACGGAGCAGGAGCTCTCGCACTTTCCATCGTCTGTCCACATCCTTAAACTGCTCGAAGGAGACTTAGATACGCTGTGTACCTTGAAACTGGGTGGAGATCGCCAGCCCGCACTAACAAAGCCTCGCTCGAGGCGCTCTCGCGCGCGGTTGATGAACGAGGCCTGCTTTGGGCGAATGGGACTAGGATCCCAGGCGCCGTATGCTACGCTATTTGAACTCGTCCCCGAGAAAATTGAAGAAGTGGATGAGCATCGACTACGCCTGGGAGAAGGAATGGGAATGGGAGTGGGTGTAGGTGGGGGCCTTCGAATAGGAGCGGGAACGGGAGCGGGTGTGTTTGACGAGACCAAATCGAATTCCACGCCATCGACCCGCATTCTGGCTGGTGGGCGCGGGTGATACTGTCGAACCTGCGATGGCCGCTGAATATTTGTCCCCGAGAAGCTGTAACCCCGACCTCGTTTGGGTGAATAGACCGGTGATCTAGGCGTGTGCGAGTATGTTGCATTGCTATAATTGCTACGCGCATCGTAGCAATTTTCACTATAACTGCTTGGACTCTCACATATGTAGTCGCAGAGACTGACCGAGGTACGGATGATGTGATCCGGTGACCTCTCGCTTGGTTTAGCTCCTGGGGGTCTGTAAGCTAAGTACGACGTGACGGGGCGCGAGGTATGAGCATACGATGACTTCAGTGGCTGCTGTGCAAAATTTGATATTGGCTCATTGTCGCAGTCACTCACTCGTCTGGAGCCGGGGGTGAGCACTGCTGGGTGACGGAGTTCTGTCGGAGCCTTGCGATACTCACTCATAGCCGTAAAGGGGGTACGAGGTGTTGCTTGTCCGTCAGATTCGCTCCCGGGGCGCTGTGAACTCGCCGCTGGCCTCAAGATGCCGGGATACTGAGTTCTATGAAGGCTCTTCGCAGGTATCAGCTGAGACGTGTTGAAATCAATACTCTCGATGACATACGGCTTCCTAGTGGGTGAAGAGTTCACCGGGCTAGGGCTGCTCTTATCATCGGGGGCAACAGGAGACCACTCTCTCATAGTGGGCAGGTTGCCGTAAAACCCTGAAACATGCCCGAGGTTTTCGAGTCGGAGTGGACTGTCGTGTCTTCTGCTGATCATCATCTTGGGAGGGATTCGGTATGGTGAAGGATTCTGGAAAGAGCCGGTTGGATTGGGAACAGAGGAGTAGAAAAATAGGGGCAAAAATTTCTTGGGGATCGAGCCTAATCTATAGGCCGGGGGGTAGAGTGAGGTTGAAGAAAACAGATGTATAGTTTAAACCCCCCGTGACTGATATAACAAAGAGAATAAAACGAAGCAATTGTTATTGCGGCTGTGAAAAGAGATGTTCGTAATCAAGAGGCGGATTGCAGGAACTAGATGCAAAGCTTTGTGTGAGCCCAGGAACTCTCGGCAAAGCCAAACACCATAGGCACCAGCATCTTCGAATGTGCCTCATTAGCTTTGTGTTTCTTCGCATAATAGACAAAGAAAGGGTTCGAGCAGAGACAAAAGGAGTAGCTATTGTTGCCTAGACAATGGTCCTTGTCTTCATTTGCTAGCTCAAATCGCCGAAGACCCCAGGCCGAAACTCGAGTGACACGGGTACGGCCCGTATATGGGACGCAACTCAACAATAACTATGGGCTCAAGACCAAATCCGCCTATGAAGCTAGAGAGCAATATATAACAATAATATGTGCAAGCAACTACTGGCCAACGAGCATGCATGTTATAGGTGCAATGTTGTGGTACTACTTAGTGCAGTAGTTGTAATATGGGAACTTCCGCGGGTTTCCCACCACTTCTACACCTAGGATATGAGCCTGTAGATCACCCAATACGCCGGCTCATGCAAGACAAAACCAGAACCCCTTACCAATGCGCGCTCACTCATGCGGGTCGTGTCGCTGTAGAATCAATTATATGCGTAAAAACATAGCCCATCGCAAGTGTTGGGGCGAAGATCCATTCGCTGGAACAGGCGCCATTAAGCTACATATTTGTACTTATCAGCGGGTGAACCGTCTGGAAGCTCATCTCGTTCAAGGTATTCTCGACTAATTAAAGACTCGATTTGCCCTTTGATGAGTGACATGTCTGGTTTGAAGCGACCACTTAGGACTTGGATGACCTCGTTCACTAGTTGAGTATGACCGAGCTCTTTGCGTTGCCTAAAAACGGCTGTTAATTAGTAAACCAAAATAACAGATAAAACAGGACGTACTTCATGATCCGAACAATGACAGAGTCGGCCACATGCTTTCTGGTTTCCAGATTCTTTTCGTCGGTTTCTTTGCGTTCTTCGTCATTTTCGACTCGGTTGGCGGCATTGACAGACGGAATTTTGATCTTGATTGTCTTGCTTACGAACTCGCGATTGAATATAAATCGGTCGCCTGGCTTGGCAGCGGACTTCGTCTGCGACTCCTTCACTAGTATGCGGAACTGTTTAATCACAGATAGTGAGGTAAGGGTGTTGACTAGGTCCGGCTGAGGAATGTTGGTTGCCGCTTGGATGTCTTCAAATGACAACCACTCATCATCCTTGGTGGTGTTGAAGAGCATCAGCACAATCATACCATAAGTTGAAACATTGATCTCGTAACGCCGGTCTTTGCTAAGTGGCCCGGTAGCCTTGCCAGGGATTCTGGGAAATATGCATTTGATATCTGCCGAGCCGGCGCCCCCAACCCAGGTCAGGACCCTGCCATTTCGATTCTTGATATAGAATTCAAAGAAACTATTTTGTAGTCTTTGAATTTCAGGAGGGTATGTGGCTTTGGATCTTGTTTCCCCCGATAAACCTGTGGCTCTGCCCATGATTTCCTTGGGCCAGTTATTGCCAGCCAGAACTGCTATGCTTAAATCAATCTGCTTCTCATCCAATTCGCCCAGACCGCAGACATGATTTCGGTATTGTTCAGTAGTCTCGCGGGACGTGTTCATGTCCCTGAACATACCCTCAAACTTTTGTGTAAAATTGTTTCCTAATTCCCGCTTCATCCGAGATATCATTTCTTGCTCTATGTCCTGACTTTCTGACTTGCCATGAAGTAATCGACGGGCGAGGTGCTTCTGATAGTACGATTCGAACTTGTCCTTCTCATTCAGATGCTTGAGAAGCGTGATGGCCTTGTCGAGGACAATATCGACTTCGGCTTCGGTTTTCCCTTTGAGTCCGCGTTTGAGATTGTCATCGATGAAAAGGGAAACAAATTCAGAGGCTCGATCAAATCTATTGATGAACCCGGAAAAGCTTCGCGTCAGAGCCGTTTCGATGACGGCTTTCCGGTCAAAGCATGCCACCCAGAGTTGATCAAACTTGTCTTTTAATAGAAGTACATCATCTACCCACTTTATCGCGGCTGCTGTGAGCTGGGCGGCAGCATTCAGCGCCTTGGGCTTGGGCTTCTCCCCATCACCGGCAGGCTCCTCAGTAGAAGCTCTTTGCGTGATGCTGAAGTCGGTATTGTTGAGATTTTGTTCAATTTCATTCCCTAGCTCCATGACTCGGACAGCTAGGGCGTTGCGCAGAGCTGGGACCTTATCGTCAACTCGCGACACGAGGGAATACAGAATCTTCAGATCCTCGACTCTATCATTATCGATCATAGCACGGATACCGCTGCCTTCAAGTTGCAAAAATTCCTCTAGGTGCTTCGTAATGAGTTCCTCATCGATCACACTGGCGATTTTTTGTTCCGACAAGGGAGAAATGGTGGTTTGACAGCGTGCTGTCTCTTCGGCCAGCCGCCTCTGTGTTTGACGGAGCCATGCACTAGCGTTCGCTTCGCGAAGCAATCTCTCACACTCGGCGCGGTAAAAATCGTGGCTTGTTCGTATGAAGTACGGTTCGAAAGTGGTTAGGTAAAGGCGCTCAAGCCCACTCTCTTTGTCAGTCTCGAACAAGCCCTCAAGCATCGAGATGCAACTGCGCAAAAGCGCCTTATCTATGACGTCCCCCTCCCTCTCCATGTTAATCTGGTCAATGATGGTGGCATTGAGAATGTCGAAGACATCGTAGTTGGCGCCGGTGGCACCCAGATTCGCCCGCAGGATATTATCCCGAAACAAACCGATCGTGGTGATATATATGGATGGCCGATGGTGCTCCTCACCGCACCCACGATCAAGATACATCAGGATGTCTGCGACCATGTTCATGCACATGTTATGGTTTTCCCAGGAACTGCGGACGACCTTAAGGAACTTCTCGCCCATAGCACGGCGCTCAACGACGCTGATGCCCGGCGCGCCGTCGAGGGTTATGTTGACGAGGTTTTTCGTAATCAATGCTGAGATGGGTGGCATGACCTTTTCGGCAAACCACTTCTCTTCAAACTCCTTGACGCGGTCGTAGAGCAAGTGGCCGGACTTCAGGAGCACGATCTTATACGAATAACGGTATAGCTGCTCGAATGAGAGATTGCCAGCGTTCTGGGTGTGGATGTCCCGTATGGCCCCGCGGAGCTTTTCCCAGCAATGCTCTAACTCGTTCTTGTCGCCAGGTTGTATCGCGAGCTATGGGGTGTCGATGCTTAGTAAGCGTTTGCAAGCAGCAGACGGCACATTCTGGACCGGGACGAAGCCCGACTTACCCTACGAGGAGGACGGATGCGGCCTCCGCGGCCACCCGCGCCTCCCCGTCCCGTGATCATCTTGTTCACCTCTACTGGTTGCAAGCGGGCAACGGCAGGTGGGAGAAGCGGCAACCGGGAGGGGTACTACAAGAAGGTAGCAGATCGAGGTGTTTGCATGTCGAGTTGGAGAGACGGATAGGTAGCGTGGGAGCGTCGAGGCGTTAGGGCGGTAGGGCGTCAGGGGGGTGAGCAAGACATAGGGCAGCTGTTAATACGCCGAATCGTGTACGGTAGTTGTAGCCGGGGGGTATTGCGCGGCGAGATAGACTACCTAGGTGCACAGAGTGAGACGGACTACTGAGGCCAGTAGCTAGATACGAAGATAGAGCGGGAAGGGAAATGGAGACTGGCAAAGGAACGCAGTGTGAAAATGTTAATGAGATCAAGAATGGGAATGGGGAGGGGACATCGCCGAGGCTGCGGGAAGCGGGTAGCTCGTGTGCCTGGTAGTCGAGGTAGTCGAGATGGAGACGAGTAAGCTTGGGTAACTGTAGAGTAAAGTGGCCGCTTTGTGAGTTTGTCGCATCGGATGCGGCTTCGAGCGGCTTCGATTGGCTTGGAAAATGTGTAGGTGTACCTAGGTAGAGGGAAGGTGGAAGGAAGTATTTGGTAATGGCCGGGGCGTAATTCGATGAGAGTAGGGACCTACCGAGGTGTGCCTGAGAGATAGGTTACTGCCGGTAACTCCCTGCGTAGTCTCAGCGTCAAGCCTTGCGTAAATTGAACATGTCTACATCTGCGGTACCTGACTGCCCGTGCCACTATCAAATTGCCCCTCCAACCCTCCCGATATATCAACAGCGACGGCGTTAACGGGATACCAATTAACTTATCGATAATAGAGATAAGATATGCATATGGGGGTTTGGTACTACATGCACGCCACATGGGGGTGTTGTTTGAGGGTCCTGCGATGATAAGGGCTTCTGTTACTTCGCCTTCTGATTTCGTATCCTGATATTCTCAACAATGGCGTCCAGAATAGCCTCAAGATACCTGACATGGATATTGCGCGCTCCCAAGACCATCTCCCCTCCTCTGCTACGCCCTCATCCTCGCCTACCGCGAACTCTCCAGCCCATAGGGTACCGCTTCGCGCACGCCATACCAAAGCCGACAAGACCAGCGCAAGACGCCTCCCCGTCATCTGCCGATGCGACCAAGACACGAAAGCAGCTCGAGCCTCATTATAAATTGGAATTCACGTGTGTCCCCTGCGGCGACCGCTCCTCGCACACCGTGTCTAAACAAGGGTACCATCACGGGTCCGTTCTCATCACCTGCCCGAGCTGCCGCAATCGTCATATCATCAGCGACAACCTGAATATTTTCGGCGATCGCAAGATCACAGTGGAGGATCTTCTGCGGGAAAAGGGCCAGCTGGTAAAGCGAGGCACACTCGGCGAGGAGGGTGATGTCGAGTTCTGGGAAGATACGCCGGCCGACTCGGCTGAGGGAGGAGAGGACGAGGCTAGGAGGCTGCGTGAGACTCGGGATCCTACGTCCCAAGCCACCGATCCCACGCGGTCGGCGTCGGTTCTTCCCGGCGATGCGGGCACCCGCCCCTCTGTGCACGGTGTCTCTCAGCAGAGCCCTACGCCGTCAACCCGTCGGCAATACCACGCGAATTCATTCAAGCCCCCCCGCCGGCTACGAGAGAACAGCGCGCGGCCCCCTGCTACCACTGGTGCCTCTGCGGCGACTACACCTCCGAGAGCAAATGGACCTCCGAGAGCAAATGGACCTCCGAAAACAAATGGACCTCTGAGAGCAAATACATATCCAAAAGCAAATGGACTTCCGAGAGCAAATGCACCTCCGAGAGCAAATGCACCTCCGAGAGCAAATGTACCTCCGAGAGCAAATATACCTCCGAAAACAAATGGACCTCTAAGAGCAAATACATATCCAAAAGCAAATGGACCTCCGAGAGCAAATGTACCTCCGAGAGCAAATGGACCTCCGAGAGCAAATATATATCCAAGAGCAAATGTACCTCTGAGAGCAAATGCACCTCCAAGAGCAAATATATATCCAAGAGCAAATGCACCTCCGAGAGCAAATGAACCTCCGAGAGCAAATGGACCTCCGAGAGCAAATATATATCCAAGAGCAAATGCACCTCCGAGAGCAAATGGACCTCCGAAAGCAAATATACATCCAAGGGCAAATGTACCTCCGAGAGCAAATGCACCTCCGAGAGCAAATGGACCTCTGAGAGCAAATAGACCTCCGAGAGCAAATGCACCTCCGAAAGCAAAGGGACCTCCGGAAACTAGACAACCTAGGGATTCCAGTTCCACACCGTCCGACCCGGAAAATCCTCCGCCCAGTTGGATTCAAAAATTGATAAAGAAAACAGAAAGGAAGGCCAAAACACAACTTTACGATCATGAGATGTACCAATCGATCGTCACTGAAGGGGAAGACCAACAACAACGTCAAGATCCAGATTTCGACCAGGCGAACATCATAAACGCTCTCATACACGCTTTCAAAGGTTTACCTCCACCCCCACCAATACCAGAATTCAAAGGCCTACGGCGAGTCGCGTGCGAAGTCACGGAGGAGCCCGCCATGCGCCGAGTCCACGACGAGACCACCTTTAATGGACCCCGTTTTGTTACGATGCAAAAAGAGGGATCTCGCATATCTGTCCAGGTGCGACCCGGTGTCGTCGGGCCGTACAGATCTCCCGGCGGAATGCCCGCGGAGGTAGAGGCATCTCCAACTACTTCCCACCCCTCTGATACCCCTGAGGGTACTGCCACACGACGTGGCTGCTTTCGGCCTTCATGTTTGCCTTTGGTAGATCCGAACTGGTAATGTACCTATAATGATGTATCACCATCGCCCCCTAAATTTGTATATATGTATAATTACGTTTGAGGAATAATGTGGCACTGGTAACGACCTGATTTTAGGTCTGGTTGACTTGGCTGGTATGGGCCGTCTAAGTTGAAGACCGACCCTTAATTAGCTTATTCCTAAGCTGATGAATGGAAGTGTTGGTTGTACATCTTTTGTACTATGTTAGTGGACATAAATCGAGGCATGAATGCATCATCCACTCCGCCTGGCAGTATCTCCAACAACTTGAACTTGCAACCTTGAAGCCTACGTGTGATCCGATCACGTCACTGCACTCGGCGCCTGCACATCTTTCACTTTTTCTCTTTTAAAATACAGAGATCCTCATGTTCGCGATATGTAGGGTATCAATCTTGTATATATTATACTCGGTTTTTGATCATCTCAGATACACCACCCTAAGCAACCCACATATATACATATCATATCCATCCCCATCCATTTCACCCACATCGCTCCCCCTTGACACCCGTTTCACCCCCAACACCCAATCATACACAGCAAACAAAGAAGCTGATTTAGTACTGGTGCCTCCGGTTGCGATTCTGGATACCCTTCTCCTTACGACTCTTGACCCTCTTTTCGAGGCGTCCGCGTTTCCACTTTCCGAAGCGCTCGGGCTGGATGACGGCCTCGATCTTGCGCTTGCGGGAGCGGCCCTCGCGGCGGCGGCGGGCGCGCTCGCGCACCGCCAGCAGCTCCGCGGTGTAGTCAGCCGTACCAAACTTGCGCTGTAGCGCGTCCATTGTCTCCGTCGCCTTGTTACGGAGCGCCTCGTGTCGCGTCTTGAACGCCTCGTCGATCGTCGACGGGATCGGGATCGACGGGTCCGTCAGTTGGTGCAGCGGGATCAGCAAAGCGTGAAGTGAGGGCTGTAGTTTGTCCGCGGGGAGTGTCCCGACGAGGATCGAGGTAATGTCCAGGGCTGCAATCTTAGGGATCAGGGCGGCTGCTCGGGGACGTGTTTCCTCGATTAGAATGTCAGAAAGCCAGGTACAGAGGTCGTATAAGGATATTTGCTGCTCTGAGCCGTTCTCATCCTCGGCGTCGAGACCCTCCCACTCCTCCTCTACGTCACCATCTGCCCCTTCCTCGCCATTTCCTTCATTGCCATTTGCATCGGCTGCGTCCTTTGTATCCCGAGTACCAGCGTCTAGGTACTTGCTAAGCATGAGAATGATTCGGCTGGCGTCTGCTGCAAGTGTTTCATCCAGATCCACCGGTTCCTGTAGAGCTGGAACCTCGCTGTCTATGATACTAAGATCCTTACTGTTGAGCTTCCTGCCTTGTCGCTTCTTCCAACGTGCCACCACGCCGGGGCTTAGTATGCTAAGAGCACCTGCAATGAGGCGCTCGATCATTGTCTTGTCCAGCTGTAGGCCATGCGATCCAACGATGCGCTGCGTGCGATCGGCATTCTTGGTATTATGGAAGTCAGTCAAATATGTGATGATTAACTGCGCCGCGGATGTCTTGACAAGTGCATCGGAATGCGAGAGCGGTGTTGGGGCCAGCCGCCATAGTTCATCATGAGCCAGAGCAGTGACCGGATGCTTTGTAATCAATATCGGTATAGTATGCAGGACAATCTTTATCAGGTCTATTTCCTTCGCCCACGTGGAAAAGTTGTTCAACACAGTGATCACAGCACCAAGCAGCCGATCCAGATCCTTTTTGTCTCTTGACGAAGGTTCTCTGGCCTCAAAGTATAGTGAGAAAGATTGTATCGCAAGCTGAAGAACAGACGGATTGTCATCCTGCTCAAGCCAATGTCGTGCAAGGCCTAGGAATTTGGATGTTCGCTCTTTGTCGGCTTTGCGGAATATCCCCTTGAGAAGTTCGGCGGCGGCTAAGCGGCATTTTTCACTATCGTCGTTGGCCAGCACCAAGATCAACGGGATGAAACAATTTGCAGCAACTTCCTGGACGAAGTCATCGGCTGACTTCATTAATAAAAGGTGGATCACCTCCATGACAGAAAGACGACCGCCCTCCCTTTCGTACTTCAAGTTGGCAACGATGAAACTGAGTTGCTTTGCCCATCTGTTTTTCTTTTGGGGATAATCTCGTAGGAACTGAAAGAAAGCTCCGCGGGCTAAGTCGCGAGTGTTTTTATCGTCATTTGTGATCATAACGTTGCCGACGTAGTCCAGAGTATCATAGACAACAGCGGTTTCAATTTTCTGGTCCAGCACCGCGCGTAGAAAATTAAATGTGATATGGCGATAGAGTGGCTCCGTCAGATCATCCTTGAGTTTACCAAGCAGCATATCAATTGCCGCATCCTTGACAACCACATCGCGTCTATCCCGAAGTATAACAGCCATTAACTTTAGTGAAGCTTGCGCAAGGTCTCCGGCGAAGGATGTCGATGTCGAAATACATTTTGTTGCGTCTTTTGCGGCGACCTTGTAGAGTTTTGACGCATCGTCAATTTTGAAAGGAACCTTTGTGAGGACGTTCAAGAGCTTGAAAGTAGCGATTTTAACTTCCTCCTCTCCTCCAACCACAGCGTCCCCGAGGATTGGTATTAAACCTGTTATATTGCTTGAAGTCCTCAAGTTATCGTGTTTTTTTAGGACAGCTCGTAGCACGTCAATGGCAAACCGGACCAGTTTGTACGTATATTTGCTTGTACTGCCCCGCTCACCACTCCTCTTTGCACCCTTTTGGACCAAGTACCGCCTGATCTTCGGGTCCATTTTAGGCTCAGTTGAAGTATTTTGGCTTGCATATACTTGTTGGACAACTTCGTAGCAGAAAATGAGCGTATCTCGACTTGCAGCAGCAGAGTTCCCCAACAGACCAGTTGTGATCCTTGAGAGTAGCTCATCAATCCTTCGGACCATACGAAGATCAAGTTTTTCAAGTAATAGGGAACGGAGGGGGCTGATGAGGTCACCCAGGCGGTTAACCGAAGCAGACCGGGCAACGAGTTCCATGGAATCCTGACTTTTGCTGCTCTTGACTTCTTTCGTTTTGCTTGTGTATCCCTCAGCGTCTTTCTCTTCGCCGATAACGCCAAATATGTCATCCATGATGATGGCCATAATATCATGGAGACAATAATCGATATCTCCCGGCTGAAACTGAGGTAGGACAGCCACCAGAATAGTATGCATAGTGTAAGACAAAACATGAAGCTGATAACCTGAGGTTAGCGCTCCCCGAAGTTCTTTCAGGATAAACCCAAGATATGATGGTCCTAACAGTGAGGCCATCTTAGATAGCGTATCGCGCGCCATATCGCGGGATTCCAGTGCTTTGCTCCGAAGAATGTGGCAGATGTCCGTCAGTACGCCGGGCAGCTTCTGGTTCAAAGACTCCTCGGGAAGAAGCTTGAGAACTTTAACAACAATGACTCCAACAGGAACACGCGAGCTGACAGTTGCTTCGTCCTTTTCGTGCATGTAACTAAGAAGGGGCGGCAGGATGTTGGAGAGTACGTCTTCGTTGAACTTTTCAAGAGAAGGTAATGTGGTAGACAGATGTGATTTGCGGTTTGAGGATTCATCGATGTCCATCTTCTCGGCATTCTTCTCGTTTGACGCAAATGTCAGAGCGTCAACGAACTTGCCGAGAAGCCTGATTAACTGCTTCTGAGCATCTGGTTTGGTCTCAACGTAGCCTATGTACCGACGCAAGATTGCCCGATACTGCGGCCACTCCAAGGCAAAGGCTAAATCTGATATAGTTGTTGCTGCCTGGGCACCCACGCCATGGTCATCACTGCCGTCCGGACGGTTGAAGATGAAGTGCTCTAGAAGAGGTACGAAGAATTGCGCGACGTGTTTACTACTCAAAGTAGTATGAACACTGGCTTTGGATAGGAGTTGTAGTGCTCGCATCTGTCTTAGCGCAGCAGGGTTCAGAATATTGCTAAAGAAGCTAGGGTCTGGATCTTTCTCGTCTGGTTCGGGATTAAGGGTTACTAGATCAGATATTGGGCCCCAGGTCGGCACCCTAGAGATTAAGTATCCCATCACTTTCATAGTTTCTCGCCGAACAGTTTCCGAGAGTTCCTTAGCGTTGGAGTATAATGACGGCAAAACGATAGTAGAAAGTATCTTGCGGAAGTCTTCTTCTCCTTCGCCTGTTGAAGACACAACGGCATCGATGAAACTACAAAGACCATCTGCAGAATTGGCTGAAAGCACGCCGTATTCTTCATCATGTTTGATGTAAAATACCATGTTGTGTATCAATGGTTCCCATTCCTTTGAAGTAAATGGTGTATCTCTAGATTTCGATATAGAGTTAAACGCTGCCAGACGTTTGTCATAATCGGGTTCGTCGATACGGTTGCGGCGGAAGGCATTAATATCTGCGCATAGCTCGGAAAGATCAACTACTTTGTTCTCTCTGCGAAGCAACACTGCGAGGACATTTGAGAGGGTCTCGCGACTTGCTCGGTCTCGGAAGAAGCTATAGAGTGATGCGACTGTCGAGTAAATCTGACCCAATAGGCTAGGCTCATAGACCATTCCCTCTAATGCAAGGAATCTCTCAAGCATCAGGAGGATAACGCTTTTGGTTTTCGGACTAACGGTTTTGGATGGCTGATCCAGGAGAAACACAGCAACGTTGATCAAAGTTCCAACGTGATGAGACTGCCGAACCATCGGAGACAGTTCAACAACAGCTTCCACGCATGCCAAGAGAAGATCTTTTCCGATATTCTCTTCGGTCTTGAGAACTTGGCCGACCGTTTCTAAGACAAGGTTGACATTAGGCTCAATAAGTTCCTCAACAATCAGCTCGTTAAATTCACATTCCGTCGCTGGTAGCTGAGACAGTTTGACCAAATTGCGCAGAATCCCAAGAGAAAAGATTCTGACGTTGTCTTTGGATTTGGCAAAGGCTACCAATTCCATCAGTTTGTGGATTGTCCGATCATCCACAGTAAAAAACAAAGCGGTTTTCGGTATTTGTGAAATCGTAGAAAGTAGCTGCAAAATTCCGGATATCCCTTGGGCATTCTCGATAGCAAGTTTGTCGAGGCGCGGACTTATAGTTTCCTTGATCAAAATCTCGCGATAAGGGGTCCAGTCGAAACCCGGGCCGTTCTGGAGTAACGAGATGACACATTTCAGCGAAGTGCTTCGAACAGTTCGAAATAGCGAATTCTGTGATGGTGCCTCTTCCTCCTCTTCTGACTCATCGGCAGTTTTCTGCAGCTTTCGGCAAGACGACACCAAGCAGTATAAAATCGCAGGAAGTATTCGGTCTATATATCCCATGACACTCGTTCCAAGCTCATTGATCATAGCCTCCATCATATTGAGAAATCCGACTTGTTTCCGAATGGGCATGAGATCTCGTTGAAAGGCTTCGTCCCCAAGAGGAGATTTTCCAGCCAACCGAATATTACGGAGATTTCCTAGCGAAATCTCAAGAAAGCTTCCCATATCCTCAACGTTGAGCTGTCTAAGAACAGCTAGGCGGTTTGCTTGTAGGCCATGCCGTCCACTTGCAATGCCTTTCTTAGAAATGGTCCGTCCGTACAAGAGTCTAAGCAGTACGGGTATTGCTTCACTCCGATGTTCCGGCTGAATTTGTTTATCTCCTTGGAAAAGTACCGTAAGTTCATTTTTGAATCGAGCCTCATCTAGCAAATACTCCAAGTTTTCCTGGTACGGCTTGACACCCTCTTGCTTCCATGTTAAAATAGCCTTGAGGGCGGATTTTTGCACCTCAATGTCACCATTTGAAAGTAACACGAGTAATGCGTCATAAACCTGCTGACTTTGGAACAGCACTTTGGGGTTTAAGAATTGAGCAAACACCCCAATCATAGCCTTCTTATCGAAAAGGGACCATGATCTGTCTACATCATCTTCACTCACTTCCTCTCGGGTATCTTCTTCCTCCGGCCTCAAGTTCCATGAAAGGAAGATAGGAACCAGTTTTCGAGATCTCCTTTCCGCAAGAGCCGGCGCGGCTAAAAAGACTTTGAGAGCTTGCGATCGTGCATTAATGGGTGTTTCCGACACCGTTTCCTGGCCCCTTTCGAATGACTCTAGAATGATGTCGGACGCATTGTTGATTACATGATCCGCATCCTCGGCTTGACTGTGAAGGCTTGAAAGATTTCTACATTCGAAATCAGTTTGGCCGAACCTGCGCGCAGAGATACCCCCATTGGAAGAGCCTTCCCACCGCTTGGATGGGATGTCGATCCATTTGAAGGCAATTTCACAAATAACCTCATCTCCAGATTTTGTTTGGCTAATTTGCTTCAGAGATTCCACTGCAGAATCCCAGATAGGCGTCATTTGTACCGTCAGAAGCCCGAATAAAAAGGAAGGGATAGCATGTCGGAGCCAGGAGCTTTCACTTAGATTGGGATATGCAACAGCAAGATTGCGCATATGCATTGACAATGCCCGAGCGTTTTGGAGATCCACAGGTGTCTCTTCAGTTTGCAGCATAAGTACAAGACACTCTAGCTCATCTAGTGCTGTATCAAGCTTGCTAAGCAGACGTAAAGAGGCCAGTCGATGATCATGCGATGGCATTGATAAACTTTGAACAAGGCATTGAAGGAATGGATCGAGCTCTCCCTCATGACCGACGCTTTCTTCACTCTGAGACTGGGGACTTCGGTCTTCGCCACGCACATTCATCGTTTCATAATCGAATAGCGCTTCTAAAAACCCGGTCAGACGATAATATCGGGGAGTGGCTGCCCTGAGCAACGGAGCCAGGGAAGAGTCCAGTTGCCCAGCCGCCTTACTCATTCGAAGGTAAGCAGAGAAGCCTTGACTGACGATAAAACGAGCTTCTTCAGTGAGTGAGGACTGCGAGGGTCGCAAGGCAAGTTTCAGCTTTCTTAACAGCACGTCGGCAATAGGCCCGATAGTCGACGGTCGAACAGTCGTCAACTCCAAAAGGCGCAGTAAGGCTGAATACTTGGGCAAGCACTTATCACGCCATGTTTTCGGGTCCTTATCGTATGCACCCGATGAACCCTGTTCGGGGAAAGGGGAGATCTCTAATCGCTCAAATTTGCTGACAATCTGATCCTGCCATGATTGAGGCAATGAGAAGGTATCTGCATCGCTAACGTTGGGTAAGGCACGAGACTCGATCATGCGCGGCAAAAAGACGCAGAGCATGTCCTCGTTAGAGCCCTGCGACCAATGTTGAACAACGAATCTACATTTGTAATTAGTCTCATTTCTGTGTAGTTGAGATAGGTGTAAAGCCTTACTTTTGAAATGGCTTAAGAAATAAGCTTCGGAAGCGGGTCGAGTCCAAATCGGAGAAATACGAGCAGAATGGTATGAACCAACCAAACAATGGTCCACGGGTCATTACAGCAGTAAACTCAGTGATGTAGGGGATTATCATATCCATCGGCACCTGCTGCCACACTATAGCTGTATTTACCAACAGTTGCTGCCATATAGCCGTCGACTCGACCGTCTCTAGAATACTTGGCTTCTTTGAGATGGGCTCGAGACACTGCAACAAAGCTGCAAGAATGAGCTGCCAGTCGGCAATGCGAGTCCCCTTGCGAACTCCTGATATTATCCCCAAACATCTGATGTAGAGAATATTGCGCAGAGGAAATTCAGCGCGAGACTCGTCGCTCGTTACTGCATCGGCAATTGCTTTGGGAATCTGGAGGAATATCTCCGAGGTCGTGTGGTGAACTAAACTGATAAGAACGCCACAGACAACTTCAGACCAGTTTATCGGCTCAAGGGAGATGCATTGATCGTTTGGCACAGAGCGTACTAGAGCCGTGACAATATCAGGCCCGGAGGTATGTAAACCATAACCCTGGCCTTTCACCGCCTCGGCAAACATGGTCATGAGCCCATGGTAATACAATTCCAACTGCCGATTGTCCCCGCTAGCAGTAAAGTCATCGCGGACGTGTTGAATAAATGGAGCCAACGCCTTCTCCCTATTCGCCGGGGCCGCAGCCTTTTTCACCAAAAAGCTCAAAGCCTCGGCAGCAAACTTCGTAATATGGGCCGGATTCCGAGCCTTTCCCAACAATGGCGCAAGTAAGTCGTAGGTTGGCCTCAAGTCCGGAACGAGGAGCTTTGAAAGGTATTTAAACAAAAAAGCCAGACAAGCAAACGTCCACTCCACGACAGCTGCATCTTGGGGCCGGCTGGCGAGTTGGATGATGAGTGACAGCGCCCGTGGATAGTGCTTCTCGAAGCGCATGCCCAAATCGTGCGCAAAGGCAGTCAGGAGGTCGAGCAAGGGTTCTAGAGATTCTAGGTCTTGCGCAGATATATATTTTTCCAGCAGGTCCATAATTCGTCCTTCGAAATGCAGTATTTGGGGCAGGCTGTCGCAGAGGGGGTGCAGCTCCCGCTTGAACGAGGTAAACCCCTTGGAGAGGTTGAGCTCGGCCCATCTCTCCAGCCCGTTCCTGAGGTAGGAGGTGGTGGCCTCGAGGTCTTCGGCGTCGAGGTCATGGCGGCGAACGCGGCGGAGGGGATCGAGCGAATGGAGCTTGGATATCTTTTTGGTGAAGGACTCCCACCGATGATTCTTCTGATGCGGCGTCCCTGCCGTCTTGCCCTTGCGGGACTTGAACACCCGTCCGGATTGCGTTGCTGGCATCTCGATTGCCTTCCGGTGCAGGAACTCGGCAGCATGTAGTCGTGAGGTGCTGCCAGAGAGGCCCGGTCAGAGAGTGTGAGAGTTGCGAGCACTCGCCCCACCATTGACATCGCATCCTAGAAAGTCCCCCAAACTCAACTTTTTTTCAAGCTCGGGAGCGCTAATGCCTGCGGATAAGTATGATAAGCTGGATAAGATCTGCGCTCCGTCTTATCCACTCTTATCGGGCTTATCGCTATGCAACTTCTACCAGGCAGGTTAGTAGGTACAGGGATTACAGGTACATATGTAGGAGGTAGGCAGGTACCTACTTACTTAACTAGGTAAGTAATAGCCAAGCTCGGAGCTCTACATCACCAACATCACGACACTACCTTAAGTTCGCTCAGCCGTATCGCTCTGCACCACATATCCCCCCTTCCCCTACCTACTCCAGGAAGCGCAACTTCTCGGCGCGAGCCATGGCGGCCAAAGTGTAGGGCATCGTCCCATCAGGCAAACGTTCAACGATCAAGAGACTGCTGACACCGCTTGCTAGAATCGTACTGGGCAGTCCGGATGGTAAGCTTCAAGAGGCTTTCGCAAAGCTCGAGACACTGCACAGAAAGCAGAACTTCTCTTTCGCCATCGTCACCGGCAATCTCTTCGCCGCCGAGCAAGATGACTCGATTCTCCACGAACTCCTGAATGGCGCCATCCGTGTGCCTCTTTCAACCTACTTCACAGTCGGTACAACGCCTTTGCCCCGGCCAGTAGTTGAGCGCATCGGGAAGGATGAAGATGTGAGAACTGAATTACACCTCTCTCGGCACCTGCCGAGCCCTCGCTTATATTTGACCAATAATTGTGTATCTAGATATGCGAAAACCTGCATTTTCTCGGCAAGCGAAGCACGACCAAAACATCGGACGGAGTACGCATCGTCGCCTTGGGCGGCGCCTTGGACGCATCCATCGTCGGTGGCCAGTCGAAGGAACAGCACCTTCCGTTCCACACTGCCGGCGACGCGAAGGCATTGCGGGGTGCCAACACTGCAGACATCCTCCTTACTACGTCCTGGCCCGCCGCTGTTACAGCCAACTCCAGTGTAGCTATCGCGCCGGAAAACAAGGACGCCATACTCGCCTCAGAAGAGATAGCTGAGCTATGCGCCGCGCTGAAACCACGATACCACTTCTCAGCGCCACCTGGCCCATTTTTCTACGAGCGCGAACCGTTCTTGCACTCCCCCGCCGACGATGAGTCCGACAGCAAGGCCATAACACGGTTCATATCACTTGCGCCTTTCGGCAACTCTTCCAAAGCCAAAGCACTCTATGCCTTTAATATCACGCCCGGGGAGTCTATCACATCCGTACCTGCCGGTTGTACTCCTTCCCCATTTCTCTCCAAGACGAAGAAGCGTACAGCGCCGAATGATGACGGACAATTCAACCGGTTTGGAGATAGCCGTGACCAGCATGGTGGTGGTCGACATAAACGGCGCAGGCAATCGCCTCCCCCCGGTCCAGACCGCTGCTTCTTCTGTTTGAGTAACGTGGAAGTAGATACGCACATGATTTGCTGCATCGGCACAGAAGCTTACGTGACCACTGCTAAAGGTCCCCTGCCTAGCCAGGATCATTTCGCCTCTTCCGGTCTCTCATTCCCTTGTCACCAATTGATCATCCCACTATCTCACGAGCCGACATTCCAGGCGATGGGTGCCGACGCTGATAATGTGTTCAAAGACATGACCCGATTCAAGGAATCTATGCAAGCGATGGTGGCGTCGCAGTCTAGATACAAACTCGGCGCAGTCACATGGGAGATTAGTCGCCAAAGGGGCATTCATATCCACTGGCAGTTCATGCCCGTGTCATTTCACTTGATTCGCAAGGGCCTTGTTGAGGCCGGTTTCAAAGTCGAGGCCGAGAACCTGAAATACCCCGCTTTCGAGGAATCGAATCTCGGCCCCGCTACCAACGAGCCGAACGGCTTCTTCCGCGTGTGGATCTGGTCCGATGATGGAGAAACTGGCATCCAGAGCAAAGAACTCGTCATGCGTCTGGACGACAGTTTCCGGTTTGATTTGCAATTCGGCCGTCGAGTTATGGCAAAGCTCCTCGGCCTCGAAGCCCGATTATCGTGGCGTGACGTCGCCCAGTCCACCGCAGAGGAGGTTGAGGATGTCGACAAGTTCAAGGCCGCTTTCAAGCCTTGGGACTTCAGTCTTGAAGAATAGATGGTTGGTTTGCTAGATGGTGTCGGCGTTGTGGGCTTCGGAAAAGTTGAGATACCCGCATTATCGGTTCGTGCATTGTTCGGAGTTATTCTGTCCTATATGGGCAATATTTATGCTCCATGCTTTCGCGGTGCTTTTATCTAGGACGGTTCTAGAATAGGCATATATGTATATTTATCCAATACTGGTGATGTATTCGGCGCTTGGAACACCAATGAATTTACATCTAGAGAGGTTCCAGTTCCGAGCTATAGATACATAGCCAAACTACTACACGTCAATGCAATATCTTATCTCCAAAACGGAATGCAATCGTACTAATAAATCAAATGCCTCTGTAATAAACACCTATATGCCCTGGCCTCCGATTCCGTTGAGTCTTAACGCTATTTAAAAAGGCAAATTCAATATATCTCGTCGAATTCTAGTTTGTCCGCTTCATCCCTAAACACCTTCCGTAACCGTCGTTGATGCCACCACGCCAGCGCAGTAACGATGCTTATCAGGCCAACCGCGGTGCCGCCGGTGACGGTCCACCAGGCCTCGGCAGCTTCAATAGCAGCTTGGCTGTTGCTGCTCAGTGGGAAATAGGCTTCTGGACTATTCAGGTAGGGCCAGAATGTCGCGGGTACCTGAAACATAGAAAGAAATGGTGAATATCAGCACGCGTTCTTTTTTTCTTTTGGGCAGACCACCTTGCATTGCTTGGATGATGCTTAAATTTACCGACCTGCAAAATTAGGGGAAGGAGATGGGCACGGTGGTAGTAGGGGAGGTATGGTAAGTTAGATCGAGACGGGACAAAACTTGCCTGACAGGGACAGGTTCTATACACGCCAACTAGCTGTAAGATGGTCCCGCCCACAGCAGCGAATATCGCAAAGAATCCGACGAATATCTGCCCGTACCAACAGAAACGCTTGGCGATAGGAGTCACCTCAGACCACTCGTTCCCGTACTTGACCCTAAGCCGCGCCGCCAGAGACCACAGGACCATCTCGCACACCTGGCTGATGGCGTAGACGAGATATGTCAAGCTACGGCACTACGAGGGACAGAGGTGACTTGTTAGCGATGAGTATTTTCCTTTACTCCATAATCCGGACATCGTGGTCCTAAAAGGGGAAGCTAAACGACGTAATACGACTTACAGAAAGGCCGCTCCGCGGCGTATGGTACGACAGAATAAACGCCAACGAACTCGGCGCGAGGACCAGAAAGAGCGATCCGACAGCAACGTACGAGCAATCCTGGGCATTGAGCGTGAGCCTCGCGCGTAGTTTCCTGGGCGTTATCCCCTTGCCCAGGCGATGGAGCGTCATGGAGTGCTCGTAGTCGTTGACGGCCTCCTGCACCCACTTGCGCTTGTTCAGGCCGCGCTTCCAGAGCTTGACGGTGCGGAAGCGGCCCTCGAACGCCGTCTCGACGGGGTTGTACCCCTCGATCAGCCGCAGGATCACGGCCACCGGCTTGTACCCTTTCGCCGCCCGGATGCGCGAGGACAGGAAACTCGCCTCGTATTCGTCGGGCACTGCCGTGTTCGCGCCATCGTATACGATGCCGTCTAGAGCACAGGGGCTGTTGGCTGCGAGCATGGCACAGGCTATGATTGCTAGGTATGGTATCACCATCCACCCTATTGAACGAGATCAGTAGCGGGCCAGTTAGGATCGGAACCCGATTCCGAAAAGCGTCTGTAATTACGTATACGATGGAGGAGTAGCAGCGAACTTACACATGCCGAGCGCCAAAGCATGAGCAGTGTCATTGTCGCCCAGGCTGCTCTTGCTGTCTATGGCGGTGTAGATGAATCCACCGACAAAGAACAGAATCGAAGCGCCAACGGTAGATCCAAAGCTACCAAGAAAGTATAGATAAGCAAACCGAAAAAGGCTCAATCATCATGATGAGTAAAGCTCACCTTGCCTGTGAATTCAACAACGACTTCAGCTTAGTAGGCAGCGAAACAACGTGCTGCGTGCTCTCGCTCCCAGCCATCCGCGACGCCTCGTACTCATCTACCATGGTCATTATGCGCTTCCAGATACTATTATGCACAAGCCGATGGGGCACAACCCTCTTGCTCTCGGGGCCTTCCAAGCCACCATCAACACGGGGGGTATGACCCCCGCCCTCATCCGCCCTCTCGCGCATCGCCATGCGGATATTCCCACACACGACGGCCAACAGCAGATGGGCGCGCAGCCTCATCGGGATCTTGGGCGGGTTTTCCTTGGGCAGGGACAGGAACTCGAGGACCTTGCGGTCGAGGGCGTACTCGTAGACGGCGCTCAGCAGCATGGGCCCCGCGAAGGCGAAGCAGATGGACAGCCACACGACCGTGTCGAGCAGGGTGATGACGAGCGCGCCCAGGAGGCGGACCCAGTACGTCGCGAGCCCGACGACGGTCCGCGGGTGCGCCCGGAACACGACGTCCGGGATCGCGAGCTTCCGCGTCCGCGGCACGTTGGTGCAGAACGCCAGGCAGGGCACGATGAACTGCACCAGGGGCCCGATCCATTGCTGCAGCACGTTGAAGTGCGAGATCTCCCAGCCTGGGCATCTGTCTGTGCACCAGTTGTAGGTCACTATCAATTTCTCGTTAGAGAGGCTGCTGAAGTGAAGTGTGTATACATCATATATCATGAACTCCATAACAAGGATCGATAACGAAGTGTCTTGATGACTTGGTATGCGGTCTTCAACTAGGGGTAAAGCAGACAATCTCTGAAGAAAAGAAAAAAATCAGCCGAACTAGCTACCTACGTACCACTTACAACCGGCGCACCGCTTCTATTGCCCGTGAATTCGGCGCCGCACGGGAACGCATTGTTCTGCGCCGCGGCCAGCAAGTCCTCGATGGAGACGCCGGGGTCGACGAAGGAAGGACTAGCATACGAGAGGTTTCCATCGCGGACGACAAGCGACTCGTTCAGCGCGATGAGGCAGCAGTGCGTGAAACTCTGGCCGCCGAGCGAGGCGGGTCGCGGATCCGGCGGATCGAGGGACAGGCCGGCGAGTTGCGGGAAGTAAGTCCCGACACTAAGGGCATTCATGGTATGGGTTTTTTTTCTATATCATAACTAGGCATACATAATCCGGCAACCCGAGAACGAAGGAATTTAATGTGTAGATAGATATCACACATCGATACACTAACTTTGACGACGATGACTTGTCTACGCGAGAAACACACCGACGAGACGTGCCCAAGGCGAAAACGAAAAAAAGACGGCTCGCCTCAAACAACCGCACGGTGCTAAGGACGCATGTTTCGCGATGCAGGCCGAATGATAGGCCATACGCCAGACCGAGTTAGTCCAGAGGCTTGAGAGAGTCTAAGACTCGTATGCAACGGCCGATAAGGTTGTTTTTAATTCTACCTCTGCATGCTAATTCAGACCACCTACTAAAATGCTGTAAAGAGGTTGGCGCTCTTCAAATTCCAATTTCTAGATAGGTGGTTGGGCTTTAGGTGCTGACGATGGTATACCCATTTTTCTGCATTGTTACCGTAACACTCACAGCGATCCCAGGTCGGGGTCGCGGATCTATCCGTTGTCCCCTATCTCGTGTATCTACTATTTTCTATCGAAGCCGTGTCTGATTCGAGGAATGGACGAAAGGTTGCGGGACGATGGGCTGACGGACATGATGCAGGTATCTGATAGGTGAATGGGTGGGAATGATACACGCCACCTACATCACTATGCAGGGCTGCTGTGCGGGACTCGGCAACCTCGATAAGATAAGTAGATGGGGGTTCTCGAGGAAAGTAAATGCGCGAATGTTCGCCTACATGACAATGGCGTCGAGTTTCGGTTCTGCCGGATCACTTGGGCGTGGCGTTCGAAATAGACAGACGTTGCCTGGGTCAGGTGATGTTCCCATATCATTACAGGGTAGGGACCCAGCCTAGATGTGGATTGTTGCACACCTAGTCGCCACATAGAATCGAAGCAGAGCTTGGGGTGGGTGGAGATTTACTGACCTTCGCAAGCAGGTACTTATACTGCGTACTATGGCATATAGTGAACACGCTCAACAATCCAGCCAGCAAGCCACAATTGCTCACCGCCAAGAAGTGTCTCGTCCACAAGGCATGGTGTTCGAACTACTGGCTTTCACAGTTCATTTTGCGTCCTAGTGAGGGAAGGGATCACTTCGGATGTCCGCCAGTGATACCGTTACCGCTTCGGCCCCTCATTCTATTGCGCAACAATACTGGCTTCTCTACAGTCAGTTAGTAGATTCGCATAATGATAGGTCTTATACGTGCGACGAAAATATATAATTCCTGACCCCATAAAACTCAGGTCCCGTACTCTGCATGTCAAAGCCTTCAAAGTTAAAACCCGGCCTGAATTATACACATATAATTAGCTCGTGTTTTAGGGGTATCCATTATAATCAAACAGGTTTTGAAGCTCTGCGTTTGAAAAAAGAGCCCCCCTATGGACGGACCTCTATTCTCCCGCGCTATTGTTATTGTTGGCATGACCCATGCCCCAGTTCACCCAGTCGGAGAAGAAAACAGCCTGCATTTTGATTTTGCCCTTTTGGCAATCCGCAAAGGTCTGTGCATACGCAGCGTTGATGCGATCGACGTTCTCCTGGTCAGCAGCCCACAAGTTGGATGCGACCAGTAAACTTGCTGTTGACGCAGCCTTTCCAAAAACGTGTGAAATATCTTTAGAAGCCTCCTGGTGGATGTCTGTCAACAGCTTGATCTGAGCTTCTACGTCAACCTGTGTGTCCTTGCTTCGTGTTTTCTTGCACGTCTTGGAGAAATCTGTGAGGATGTTTATCGCCTTGTTAGCGAGAGGTTTGGCAGTTGTTGTCCGTACGAGTTCCAAAAGTGGGAGAAGGAGGCTGAGGGCCAGGGCGTTCGACGCTTCTTGTTTAACGTATATGTTGAGCAAGTCCAATACTCTGTGCTTGAAGAGCACAACAGATTCTTTGGCGTCTTTCTTCTCGTTCTTTCGTTTGGTATTCTTGATCCGATTCTTGAAAACATCGACAAGCTTTTCGTCCAATGCCATCATCTCCGAATCGGTCATATCCGAGTCATCATCAGATGTCTCGGCATCTTGGTCCTTATCGAGGCGGTGGCTATTAAGGACTTGAGCAAGGGCATCGTCAAGTGCAGCAAGATGGGCATCTTCGGGCTCTTCTTCATCACCATCATCTTTCTCTTCGTCATCTTTATCCTGTTCCTCGTCCGCATCTTCGTCTAACGTTATATCTGCTCCATTCAGTGTTACAAACTCAACGTCGGAGCCAATCTCAGAAATCTCATCTTCGTCCGAGTCCCCGCTACCACTGCCAGAATCCGAATCTGCAGCGTCAGCCATCTCCGCATCTTCATCATTGTTCTCAAATAAGGCCTGGTAACCCCTGGAATTTTCTTCAGCTAGCAAAGGCTCTGTGAGGAGTTGGAGGGCTTCGGACGATATCTGTGAGGCAAATGCTTCGAAAACCTGTTCACTTATCTGACGCATCATAGGTGACTGCCGGGACACCAAAGCAAAAAGAATCTCCACTAGAAGTTCTGACGCCCCAGCTTCTTTGCTCTGTATTTTTTCGGAGCAAGCTTCGAGATCTTGTAGGATGCTAAGTGCGTCCGGCGCACCATTGTATAATTGTAGAACGGTAGTTGCATAAAGTAGCGCAAGCCCGGCGGATAGATTGCTAGCGCTATCATCCGATTTAGTGGGTGGCTTGAGGAGTTTTGCCATCGCTTTCAAGGCACCTTTGCGTTCAGCTTCGATCTCGTCACTCATTGCCACAGCTGTCGGCTTCACTGATCTGACAGCATCACAGAGATATTCCGTGTTACTGTGTTGCTTGGTTACTTTCGAAAAAGAAGAGGAGAGTCGGTTGCGGAACATATCCCTAGTCTTCTCTGAGAGGGGTGGTATGAAATCTTCTTGCGTGGAATAGGCACAAGACGCCAACTCTTTGATACCGATCTCGAGGGCACTCTTGTTGTCAGCGCCATTGGAGCTCGTGGAGGATGCCTTGGCCTGAATTGTCATCTTAAAAACGTAGTCTGCATAAGCTTGTCGCAGCCTTTCAGCATCGTTGGGTGTACTAGAAATCGGTAAGAATAGGCACAACCAACGCGAATGAGAAGGATCTTACTCCTTTAGGCTCAAAACAGGTTCACGAAGAAGCTTGAGGACCTTCTTTGAATTGGCAGGGGTGACCCATTGTAGTAAGCTCTCGAGCGTCTTAGAGGCAGTGCGTTGGTCGAAGTCGTAGAGACCGAGTTTGCCAATGAGCTCTTTTAAGATGGGTATCAAGAGCTCATGATGGGCCTCAACGGCCTTCTCGATTGATTGTAGTGTTTTTAAAGCCGCGCGATGAAGGTAACGATCTTCTTTAGCCGCTTGGTTGATCAAGCACTTCATCAAGTTGCGTGTGAAGAGTTCTTTTACCAGTGATTTATCTACGGAAGCAAAACCATTGAGATATTTCTGAAATATCATGAATCCGCGGAACTTCTGACCATCCGAAGCATTCTTTGAGAATAGCCCATCTAAAACATAATTAGCAAGAGGCACAAATTACACAGCCCGCGACCCTAGGGCCAATGCTTACCATCAATCACAGTTGTCCAGAAGAGCTTGGTTTGTTCTTTTATGCTCTTTTTGTCCGTAGTATTTGATTCCAACAAGGTCGCCAAGATTAAGTCCCAGACAAAATGCAGCTGTGCTGTCCAGTTGCTCTGTTTCAGCTTCGGTGCTGCGGCATCTTCGCCAGTATCATTCGCAACATTCTCCTTCAATACTCGAGCAACTTCTGGGAGCGCAGCGGGACTTAGCGGGTCGACCCAAGGCTTCGTTGGAACTTTAATGCTCGGATAGCAGCTCCGCGCGCGTAGCCAGATGCCGATTCCCTCAGCAGTCTTCCCCAAGCCCATGTCGGAGAATTTTTGAAGCGCCGCTTCCGCTCCTTCTTGTCCCATCTGCGGCAGGCATTCCACTATAACCCATCCGCAGTGTGATCGAATCCAGACCTTTTTCTGGGCCGTCTCGAGCAACAACTCCAGTGCTTTTGGCCACCTAGTGCTGTCGGCAAATAGTATCTTGGCTTCAACAAAACATTGTAGACCGAACAATCGCCCGAAGTAGCAGTCTCGTTCTTCCTGGCCGGGAACGTTTCCACCGGTCGTTGTTGCATCGACCAAGACACTCAGCACTTTATCGAAGCCGAGACCAGAAAACTTGGTCTTGGCCAGTTCCGACGGTCCAAACAATTGGCGTAGGATCTCGGTGAGAACGAGGCTAAAGCCGAGACGGGACGCATTACGAGAGCTTGCGAGGCCGCGAAACAATCGTTTTTCAAGATGTCTCTTCAGAGCCGGCTCAGAACCAGCGAGCAAGCCCGTGACCAGTGCGTCGGCGGCGGCAAGACGCTCGTCACTATCGAGGCTTCCAAGTAACTCATATAGCTTCGCCTCGCGCTTGCGGTTCTCGCCGGTGTTTTCGTCTGCAAAGGGCGACTTGTCGAGGTCGAGGGGTTTCAGTTCGGCGCCGTTCGTGGTGGCTTCATTGGGTTTGGGACGTTTCTGCGTCGGCTGTCCGTTCGTGGTGCCGGCCTTGTTGGCACCGCGCTTGCGCTTTCCTCCCATGATGAACTGCTCTCTGGCTTTCTCGCTGTATTTGGGAGACAATAAATTTTAGATCATCTCACCCGAGTATATCGCCCAATGGAGACCAAGGCTCTTACACAGCCCATCACTCGTACCTCGAAGCTTGAACCAAGCGAAGCAAGCAATGCGACCGGGGCGGAGGGGCACCTTTTTTTTCTGCTAAGCAATACCGTACAGGGATCCCACTCACCGCCCCGGAAAGTCCCTAAAAGGTTAGGCGGTGAGAGTGCCTACCTAAGTACATAAGTACTTAGTCTAGCCTCTATGATGGTCTAATCCAATAGGGGTCTCTTTGTCTATGCCTCGTAGGTACTTAATACCTCCTGAGGTTAAAAACGAGGGCAAAACAAGGAAAACAGAGCTTTTCATTAGACACACGGCCTTACTAGTTATAACAAGTGAAAAAAGCAAAAATTATTAATCCTAGGGACAAGCTCCGCAGGAGCACAAAACCCCAAAACTACATCATAAAACAGTCGGAGCGAGCCTTAGGCTTGGGGGTGCTGAGAGGGGAGGGGAGGGCATCGAGGGCGGGCGGACATCTTACTACTGTACACCACATGTCAGCCAAAACGATCGCGCAAACCAGCGCCAGTCAGAGCGCATCTAAAGAGGGGGATAACTTACTGCACGGGAGCTTTTAGGTGATCTCAACTAGATCACAAGCACAAGCCAGCCAAGGAAGGTTCTTAAAATGGTGATGCGATCTCCCTTATCGCCTACTTAATCGAAATCATGAGAGGCCAAAGAAAGAAAGGAAGGGGAGGGGATGGGCTTGGAAACGGTTGTGATTTATATACCTATACGCGTCAACAAACTGCAGAGCTCAATTGTTTGTCTACTGCGGAAACCGTACCTACCTAATTACATGCATCTATAATTTACCTTACGATTGTAAACAAAATCATACATATAATAAGTACTTAGGTACCTGCTTTTATGTTAACAACTAATATACTTGATAAAGGCAGGGGATTACTACCTGCGCTATATAAGGCAGCAGACCTTAAAGATGGACAGCTTTACAAATAAACGCCGCTCAGCTGGAGGGTATATAACAGAGCGCCCTGCTAAATAAAACGTTTATATTTACGCAAGCACTAAACACTATATTTGAGAACATATTAAAAGACTATCGCCTATCACCGGTGTATTTCATTGTCGATGCACTTGACGAGTGTGATCATGGCTGACGCCCCTCCTTGAACTCATTTCGATATCCTTCAAGCTCTCCGAGAGGGTCAAATGGCTAGCCTCAAGCCGCCCCGACGTCGATACTCGCTTGGACGTCAGTAGGTATTCAAGAAGCGCTCCAGAAGTTCAAAAACCCTATATAATGCAAGGACCCTAGTTAAACTAGATGATGAAAGGTTGGAATATCCCGTCATCATCTACCCCGGTCTCAAGATTTCCGCTCTGAAGGGCGTAAGGGGATACAGCAATGAAGTTCTAGCCGAGGTCTCAGCTGAAGTTCGCCAACGATCTATGAAAATCTTCCTGTGGGTGACCTTCGTGTTCAAAAGCTTTCCAACATGGCGGGATGGCGCTGTCGAGACGATTAAATGTATACCACTAAGCTTGTCTAAACCGTACGACCATTGATGGATAGGATTGAGGGGCTAAAAGACATTCAAAGTTCCAAGAACATTCTAGTGGCTATATCTCTTGCCTTTCGTCCGCTTTCTCTCTCCGAGCTTGCTATCGTCGTCAATTTGCAGGCCGGAGGTGACTTTCGACAGACAGTAGTTGAGCAATGCGGCTCATTTCTAACAAGCATGGGAGAAACCGTTCTCTCTGATACAACCAGTCAGCCAAGGACCACCCAGTCGAGAATTACGAGCTTAGGCTTCAACTGGATGGAGTTATAAAAAGGCCTATGGGCATCCGCAAGCGCTCTATCAGCGCGATGTCAGGCCTGAGAGAGAATGTGTATAGTATCGAGGACTTTGGGTTTAAACCAAGCGCCATGAAATTCCCTAATCCAGACCCATTGGCCCACATACGATACGCACGCCTGTTCCGGGTCGAGCACCTCTCATTTAACCAGCATAATGTTGATCATTATGATCGAGCCTATTCGTTCTTGAAGGGCCATTCCTTCATTGGCTGTGTTATTTTCGCCTAATGGAAAAAAGCTAGTGTCATCATCATCCTATGATAGCCCTATCCTGGTATGCGATGTTCCAAGCGGCCGGAATAAGAACATAGTTAAACCCTACACGAGTTAGTTACGAATTCTAGCATTTTCGCAGCGTAAGTCCCATATCTGACGCGCTATCTTCTTCTGCAGCAGGTGTTTTTTTTTTTTTAAACTGCGTTGGTGATATAATAGATCGCGTGACATTCGCCGGGGTACCATCTGATTCTGCTCGAACGTGCGTTTGGCTGGGGTTTGACGACACAAGGTCAGGTCCATAAAGGTAATAGATTTCGGCTTCGGGCAGCATGTGCCACTGTTGTTGCTGTTGTCTTTAGTCCAGCGCAATTCCTCGAGTTATTTGCGCGAGAGAAAAACGAAATCGGAGAGAAGACGACAGGAACATAGTGTCGCGTCCATCTCAAAAGCTTTTTCTGTTATACTATGTACAACGTTACCCAGTGTCTTCCATGAATATGGCTTCTGTGAATGGCGAAGCAGATTGCTAGATACAGAAGAAGCACGTGTTGATTGAGAGCTACGGTACGTTGTTCGACGTCTAATTATATGCCGCACCGAGGCCTGCGTTAGTGCGGCTCGGTTGAAACAGCGGAGATCAATTAGGAATTGTAGACCTGAAAAATGTTCAATTGCATCTGTGAAACAAAATGAGGAAAGAAAGGGGGAAGAGTGAGATGGTCGAGCTTCAAGGTGCATCTAAAAGTCGCGAGACAGAGACACGCCAAGCACGTGGGGTTGAGTCTTGGCACTCATTGGGTAAGGGTAGTGGGGTAGGTACTTACTTAGTAGGGTAGCACTCCACAGATCTCCGACCTGGAATCTAATGAACTTTAGCTTTAATAGGGAGGTATGCACGACCTCGGATGGCGGTGACGTTTATTTGTGGAGTTAGTATTGTTGTACGGCGACATGTGGGCGATAGCAATAAACCTCGGCTTCATGTTGGCGATTGAGGCTTTTCGAATTGTATAACTAACGTCATCACCGCGTATGAATTGCCGCCAAGTTTATAGCTCATCCCAATCGCTTATTCCCGTCGCTGTCGGTACTCAGCTTGGCTCATCTAATTGGGACTAGGGGATCATTAAAATGGCTGCCAAGGAGATTACCGAGGCGGACAACATCCAGGGACAAGACCTCGCCATCTCGAACACTTGTTCTCCAGTTGAGAAGCAGCAGAATGTCGCGAACCCAAACGATCCTGAGGCTCCCTCGGCCGAGGTGTCTTCTAAGAGGCAGAGGATGTCCGATCTGTTCACAATTTTTTGTGCTGGTGAGCTCACCCTTGTTCATACCGCTCATACCACGGTTGAACCCATAGCTCATGCCTGCATTTAGGTTTTGCCTTGATTTCTGATGGATATCAGAACAACTTGATGTATGCCAATCAACTCACGAGTCTTTCGGGTTATCCTGCCTAACACGTCGTCATGTTAGGACTGCGACAAATGTCGTTCTCACCCACCTGTACACAGAGTATACCTCGTACTACAGCACGCAGGTCTCCAACGCCCTGCTCGTAGGCGAAATTCTAGGTCAACTCACAATCGGTCTCGCTTGTGACTATCTCGGTCGAAAATGGGCTATTTTGATCACCACGGCTTTGATCGTCGTCGGCGGTATCCTTGGCACTGCGGCTTCGGCCGGCACTCCGATCGGCTTGTTTTGGTTTTTGACAGTCGCACGCGGTGTGACAGGGTTCGGAACTGGAGGCGAGTACCCCGCCAGCTCCGTCAGTGCGAGTGAGGCCGCCAACGAGCACATGCCCAAACAACGTGGACCGGTCTTCATTCTCGTCACAAACCTGCCTCTTTCGTTTGGTGGGCCCTTCGTTCTGTCCGTGTTTCTGATCGTTCTGAACGCCGCCGGCTCGAACCACCTGAACACCGTATGGCGTGTTTGCTTTGGCATTGGTGTCATCTGGCCCTTGAGTGTAAGCATCGCCTTGATTGACGGACGGCTCTTTGCGACTGCTAATAGGGATTAGGTGTTCTATTTCCGATGGAAGATGCTCAACAGCAAGCTGTATAGGCGTGGCGCTATCAAAACGCGAGTCCCATACAAGCTTGTCATTAGATATTATTGGAAGACCTTGATAGGCACTTGCGGAGCCTGGTTCCTTTACGACTTCGTCACATTCCCCAACGGCATCTTCTCTGGCCTTATCATTAGTAGCGTCGTCAAGACTAAGGATATTCAGACAGATATTGAGTGGACCTTGCTTCTAAGCAGTCTCTCGTTGCCTGGTGTTTTCATCGGCGCTTACCTGTGCAATAAGATCGGACGCAAGAATACTATGATGGTTGGCTTCAGTGGCTATCTCATCTTCGGCTTGATCGTCGGTCTCGCCTACGATAAGGTAACTAAGATTGTGCCCCTCTTCGTCGTGCTCTACGGTCTCATGCAGTCATCCGGAAACCTCGGACCCGGCGACATGCTTGGTCTTCTGTCTTCAGAGTCTTACGCAACTGCCGTTCGAGGTACGTGTTATGGAGTCTCGGCTGCGCTTGGCAAGGTTGGTGCTGCGGTGGGCACTGAAGTATTCACGCGCATCCAGGATGATCTGGGCAAGCGATGGACCTTCATCATCTCCGCAATCGCTGGTCTCTCTGGCATTTTGGTTACCTGGTTCTTCATACCGAACATCAGTGGTGAGGATCTTCAAAAGAGCGACGAGAAGTTCCGGGAGTACCTTGTGGCAAACGGCTGGGATGGGACGATGGGCGAGAACGACTTGCAGGCGCCGGCCAACAAGGGCATTCCGGAGGAAGTCGTTGAGGAATTAAATGAGACCAAAACTGGTTAAGATGGGATTGCTAGAACTGGATCACTTAATACCATCCATGCACTCGTATATACAAGCATGGATTCATAATGTCTTCGGCTCTTCATACCTTGCACACAGATGCCACTCACAATGCACTCATTAGTCCGCAATTCCCTCCTACTTCCTTAGCCAATTATTTCTGGGCTATCAATTGCTTCGTAGAGATGGTTTCCCAATGCCGCCACACCATATTCAACATCTTTCTGGTTCTTCGCACGGACAGCCCCGAAGAATACATTGGCGGTGTAATCGATGCTGGGAAATCGTAACCTACGGATGATATACGTAATTTAAAGATGACTACTATTAATACTCACCACCTAACGCGATAGATTATCTCTGTAATTCAATTTCAGTATGATGGTGATAGGGGGCAAACCTGCCTCAGTAGACGTCCGTTGGGAGCCAACTTTGAAGCCGTAGGAAGGGAGCATGGGCTCGAGAGCTCGAAAGACGGTATCTATCCGTTCATATAGGTTGCATACATACAGCATTGCCTCCTTGTCTACGAGAGGACATGGTATTCGATTCCTGAATGAAGCTTTTGGTAGTGGAAAAAGATCTGTATGTGGTCGTGTTAGTATTCTAGTCGCTCGCCATCGTTCTCAAAGTCTCGCTCAAGATATGCCGGTAGGAATCTCGATCTATATTAGACGGTAATACACCACTCCTATAGAGAAAAGAGACACAATATGTATATAGTTAGAGCTACGTAGCCTGCAAAGGTGTTTTTAGGCCCACTTCGCGCAGCAACGATGATGTTCATCCTGGGTGTAACGACGTGTACAAGAATCTCTCCTATTTATCTTATCATCTACATACTCAATATAGATTAGTCTCTTGCCTCGCCAACCAGATGTTCACTGTGTTTTTACACTCAGAGGAGGTTTCGCAGAGGCACCGGGGTCCGCAGACTAATACACATCCTTCCTTCAGTCAACTCTCTGACAATATCTTAAGAAATAGCATCCCACCCTCGTCCAATCAATACATAAGCTAAATGCCAACTGTGACATGAACGGTATGATCACTGTATCCTTCTTCGTCACTAATATCCATTGCCCGATAATTTGGTACCAGATCCGCTCGACGCCAGCAAGAAGCCGTAAATAGCGATGGCAAGGGCGAATTGATGAGGCCAAGATCACCAACTGACTAGAAAAAGGATTTGTATCGATGGCGCGGGGGCACCTTGTCGGGTTGCACCGAGCATAATGCTCTATCTTGCTTGAGTTCAGGGCAGTGTCCAGTTTCGGTATCGTCGAGTCGATTACAAGCAAGGTTTCTGAATCATAGATCCTTTCAATGATCCCCTATTAGGAGTTCGAGGAGACACTGCGGAGGCGTCGGGCCTCTGGCTGTGTTAAGCGAAGCTGAGGAAAGTTAGTCCGTGCTCCGGTGGAAATTGTGGGTGTACTCACATATACTTCAACACCGAGGATATGGAGAAGAAATGCAATGAAATACGCCATTCCAAAAGCTGAATCTAAGGCGGCCGCTACCTCCACAACAGAGGTAGGACTGTTGAATTCGGCTCGTACCACTACATTCTGAAACGGATTCTCTCCCGAGTAGAAGCTGGCGCATTGCGGATATAGGCCCAGGGTGCGATTCTGCAACATAGAGTCGATCTTATCGCAGGGCATGGCATAATACAAGGGTGATTTGGGAATCTTCACTGCAAGGATACTGATCACCCTACCAGTTATAACGCTGCCTGCCTAGAAATAAGTCAGCTCAACCCTTATGCCCGTGGACAACGATGCAGATATCACATACCCAGAACCAAGCCCTCAGCATCCATGCTCGATGCTGGTCGATGCGACGGCGCTTTATGCTAATATAAGCCATAAAAAGAGCTCCTAGGACTTCAAATGAGAGTCAGCAACTTTTCTCGTGTGTGATATATGGGAGTTACAGGGGGGTATGCACAGCACTCGGGGTGCAGATCCACGCAGAAGAAGAGGAAAAGTATTGAATTACTCACAACCAAGTACAAGAGCGCCAAGGATCGCTTGAACGTCTAGCCCGCCACCGAAGGTACGTGGAGCAATAACAAAAACTCCCACCATGGATATAACGCTTAGAACAATGACGATGTGTCCGTTCACTCGGTGGAGCTTTGGGAACTTCCGACGGATTACCGGGGTAAACTGAATGCAGGTAAGAATGGCAGCTGGTAAAATGCCAGCAAGGTGCACAATCATCCCGATAGTGTATGGTTTCTGGAGCCAATAGAAACATTCGCCTGGAGCCGCATCTACGATATGTTTTAGTTAGATATGTGTGGTTTCGATCAACATCAGTGGGCCTTGTTTTCCTACTTACGATTGAACTTGGACTTGACCGTAGCTGAACAGAAAACGCCGTAGAAGTCAAGGAACTGGAGTCGAGAAAGAGCGAAGCCCAGAAAGGCTCCCAGAAAGACGAACCAAAGAATGAAATTGTAGCCGTGAGTGAAGCCGATTGCGTTGTAAATCTTTCTTGCCTTGCCTACGCAGGCATTCTTCGGTGAACAATCCAGGGCACACATGATGTATTGCAAGCAACAAGAGGTGAATGTGTGCCGAGGGGGTCAGAAATCGCAAATGAGTGACTCTAGAAGCGCACCGGTGAAGGGGGGTTTGCCGAGTGCCAGACGGTGGTATCTGGAGTGCTATATTCCGAGTCCGTGTTGGGCGAGATGAGGTGAAATGCACTAATCAATGTTCATACCAACTTCAGGGTCGAGTGGCTATGTGCAACAATCTAAGTACAGGTGCCGGAGGGGAGGTATATATAGGCAACCGTGTATGTGGTTCCTGAGCATCTCTTTGCTTAGTGTAATGCATAGTGAATGAGGTGGCCCTATTGTGAAGTGAATAATGAACAATAGTTCCCACATATGCTACTGTAAATACCAACGATCGTTCTTAAAATTCTATTGCTAACGTTCTCGCTAATAGAGTTGGCCATAATGCTCAATTCTCAAGCCTCAACTACTGAGTGAATAGTGCGCACGGCTTCTATCATGGTCCCTGCGTCCTTAAATCCGACTAGAGACAATAGTAAGTGGGGTAGAATATTCCATTATGTCGACCATTTCACATGTAAATAGTTAATGAAAACAAGGCTGTTTGCTAACCAACAACATGACCATATTGGGAAAATGTTATAGCATACCAATACATTTTGTAGTGGCCCCAGATGAAGCACTCGGTTCAACGACCTAACTGTGGGTACACTATACTTTAGATAGAATGAAGTCTAAGGTAAGCAGAATAATCTCTAGTATTTCGTTTGCACTCTTACATACCAGTATAGAAAAAGCAATGGCCGTGCTTATCTTTGGTAGGTATGTTTTCTCTGTCAGCCTTTCTATTGACTCTGTAGGTCGGATAGCCGGCAATGATCCAGCACACTACCTAGTCGCCCGAAGAACATGACGGGGCTGTCATATATGCCGCCGTAGCCCTTTCTTTCCATTTCTAGGGAATAATAATAATGAAGAACGGGCAAACAATAAAAGGAGACAGCCAATTAGCCATTCAAGACCGGATTGAAGTCATTACCTCGTTCAGAAATTCAAAATATTTAATTTTCGTGGTCTGGGATGTGTGTAGTCTTCCAGGCTATTTCAAAGGTCGGAAACAGACCAGGTAATTAAAAAGAGTAGAGTTTCAACCCCGCGTATATACACGCGACGCGGACAAAGAGGGGTGCGTGTAAGATACAAAAATCTGGACTGTCATGACTGACGGTGTTAACCTTGCGACGAACGTTGCGCAAGAAAGATGCCTACGTAAGAGAGAGGCAGGGAGTAGCACTTGTAGCACCGTGTGGTCCACCACGTGGCCGCCGTCGTGCCGAACCGTGAACCCGCACGGACCGGGGCCGATGTCGTTTCCCGCCGTGCGTATATTGCACCCATTGGGGTTAGTTGTGGCTGCCGGGGTGGCGCCCAGATTTCCTCTGCGCGTAATACTACAGTAGGTACCTAGGTAGCTTTCTGTCTCAGTGTTATTAAGTGGGTCAGACTTGCATAATGTAAGATTCATCTGTCAGGTGCGATTCCAGACTTTTCAACCAAACCAACAAGACGTCAGATCCCTGATACGCCCGGCTTTGCGAGGGACTCTCGAATGAGACATAGATCTTTTTCTTTATAGGCCATAATAATCAAATCAGGGTCGTGCCTGCGTCTACACGAGGTAATAGCGATTGCTGTAAGATATCCCACTTGCCGCTTCGACCGTCGAATATACCCTTAAACACCATTCGAAGAAGGCCACAACCTTGGTCAAAATAGGGTCTTGTCCCAGCTCATCATCATTTATTCACATGAAAAGAAGCATACGCTGTTTAGTGAAAATAATTGGCTCGTTCTGATTATGAGCAACAATGGTTGGAGTCCCGGGTCGTTCAAAGGGATGTTCGACTTGCAGGAAGCGAAAGAAAGGATGTGACAAGGGGCGGCCGACCTGTACCCAATGCTTTAATGCAGGGCTCGAATGCGGCGGCTATGAAAGGGGTATCGTATTTATCAATCATACACAAGTTACCAAGGCAAGAGCCGTCCCCGTTATCTACCGAAAAGAGCCCCCAAAAAAGCCCGGGCATCCGCTTGGTGGCATTACCGATATCACCCTCCCGAATGGGCTGGCACAGACTGCATATATAGAAAAGTACATCAGCATATTCCTGATGAAGTATCTCCCAGAAGGTCGAAGTTTGACAGCAAACGGCTTGGGTCCATCTCGCGATTGGATTGAGATTGCTCATGGACTTTACCCCTCCGACAAAGCCATTCAGCTTTCCCTTCTCAGTTTGGGCTTATTTGCTGCTGGGGAATCGCAATATGCCATTCAATCTTATTGTTTCGCCCTTCGGAATCTCCAAACAACATTATCCGTCCCGTGTCGAGCTCAGAATGACTCAACTCTGGCCACTTGCCAACTGTTGAGTCTCTTTGAGGTGAGCTTGCCGGTTTATGCCACTAATACCGGCCGTATCCCCAACTAGCATCTCGCTTACCAGGTCTGATGATAAATCTCAATCAACAGGTTTTCCACGGCGCCGACGAGAATGTGTTGTTGCAGGGGCGCAAATGGCGCAGCCACTTAAACGGGCTGCTTGCGCTAATTCAGGCTCGAAGCCCCTCCGCGTATCAGTCTGGTGGTGAGTGACTTAGGAGTCAAAATTTTTCTTGTCTTGGCGGCTTTCAAAGGACGAAACCTCCTTTTCGGGTCAAGAGAGTGTCTGAAAGCCTCTGAAATCGCCATAGATTACGCTCTAAATGGTAATAACTGACTCCTGGTGATCTAGTGGGCCACCAGCTTTTCGCAGACGGACGATATCCTCTTGTGAGTTAAAGACTCAATCATGCAGTCTGGCACCCACTCTGCTAAGGCCGGCTACAGCTCATCGCGTCAATAAAAGAACGATGCCGTTTCCCTTTAAACACGCCCGAATGGAGAACAACACCTTGGGAGAAGGAACCTAAATCATGCATGGATAAGCTTTATGATATTATGGCTGATATGTGTGAAATCCTAGCTGACGCAGACGAAATGCGTTGCTGCGATGACCATGTCCAGAAGGTCACACTCCACGTGGAGGTCCTGAGAGCTTGTCAGTGCCTAGATGAAAGCCTACAGAGCTGGCTCAAAGAAGCAGGCCCTTTAACAGACTTCCATGACAGCAACGGCATAGCTATCAATCCTACCAGCCCCTCCGACTTACTGCTCGCTCATATGACGGTATTATATTGGACAGTCTATGTAATTCTTTACTCGACAGTTGTTTCCATGCACGACCCCCCGATGGGGGAGGTCCCCGCCGATATTAACCCGGCACCGTACGTCCGGAATGTAGCCAAAGCACTTCCGTACTTCTGGAGTCAGGGAGCTGGAATGTGTGGCGCGAACATGGCGGCTTCACCGTGGGGTCTCTGTTTACATATCATTTACGCCTCACCACATAGCTATCCCCAGGAGATCACTCTTTTGGAACAGTTTGCTATGCAACAAAACGGTGCAATGACAGTTCTACAGTTTCTCGACAGCCTTCAAAGATCGACAGCAGGGCCAGAGATGGCGGGTATAAACGGGAGAGAGGGTAGTAAGTAATTCTCAGCGTCATTGCGTTCGAAACAATTTTCGTGAGCAACAAGGCTCCTATTCGGACTATACCATGCCTCCTATGCTTTCCATGCCTCCGGGAAGTTACGCATAAGCTCGAAAGGGTAATTACTGACTCTAAACCTCTTACAGTGGTCCGCAGAGCTCAAAATTGGATGATGGGCAAACGCTAGCACCTCTAGCTGGGTCACCTAGAAAGCGCTGAAACGAGGCTCTACGTTCGCTGCATGAGGTATCAGATATCCTTTATGTGATTCCCGACTTGGTATGTAAAATTAAACCGTCATTTCTCTCTTTCTAGCTATCCTGTTACATCCAGGTACTACAATTATATATACAATTTAGACTATCCCCACTCATCACCACATTTGTTAGCTATGCCAATTCGCATTTTTCTTCCTTGAGATAGCGGCCTGTTGTGATTGGTCTTATTTACGCGCAATATTTGCTGCGTGTACAGTTTACGCATGAACCTGATGGCCAAATGTACAAGCTTTTTGACTGGACACACCAACAAACATCCCTACGTTTCCAGCCACACACTTTATTACTTGTGCAGACTTTTAAGCTTCTAGTAGCGTGTCTTAGGATGGCGCCGCCAGCATCGCCGACCTTGATTCCCATATCTATTGTCTAATGAGCGCATACTGCAGTATCACCATCCTGGTGTAATTATATCACACCCATATAAGCATGTGCAAGTTCCCATGCAGCCAGCCTCAGGATAGGGCCCAGGTCCGACAGGAAGGTGCGAGATTTGTATTGATGAGGTCGACGAGGATATCGATGACACGTAATCCAGATAAGCAGACAAATACCATATACTTATTTTCCGGCTCATATAACGCATATCATGATATTTTCCCATCTTCTACTAAGTTTCTCCCACCTCAGAAACACAGCCATAACTTTGGACAGTGAGGAAAATACAATGTATGGTGCTCTAGGGGCGATGCACACAATATCAAGTAGCGTACCTACCTAGCCAGTGAACGTTATGGGTCCAATTAGATATGTAGGAGAGTCCTAGCTACGTTGTTTGCTTTGACACCATACTCACGATCATGGCCATTATCGACAAACGCTAGCTCAACATCCTACAGGTAACACATCTACAGCATCTCTGTCCTTCGTTACGATGCTAATGCTGGCGTCTAACAGCTAAGCTTTGATCGTAAAGGGTTCTTATTCTACTATGGAATCAACGACTTGAATCGAAGCTACGCACAGATGACAAACGAATCACATGTTTCTTCAACCTTATTTTATTTCTACATTCGCTTACCAACACAGCCTTATTATCCTAGCAAGCCTCAAGCATCATGATACCTGCACTGAGAATCGATAGGTAAGGTTTGCCATTGCTTGAGATAGCGTACACTCCAGCCTTTCCCGCCTTTTATTATTTTCCGCCGTCCCATCTAAATGTTCACTCATCCACCTTTCTAACCTCTGTTAACATCTTGCATTCGCTATCTGCACGCACCTGCCACTATTACTATCTACACCAGTGACACTCCACTTGCAACGCAACGACACGCCCCATACTAACATGAATAGTGCTTGCAATCACTCGCCCATCATTCGCCTTGGTGTTGCAATTATTCATCCTGGTGCTTGTGATTATTTGCCTACTACCACTTCTGCCTCGTAGCTTATTGCGTTTCGTCTCAAGAAACCGGAGCTTCTACAATGAGCCATTTCGAGAATGGGTGTTATACCGGCTCTAGAACTATTCACAAAGCGGCCATGGAGCGTCTTGACGACCTGGTCTCGCGGCCCCGGTACACGGATAGCAAGGAATTAGAGGACGTAGTTTGCGTTAGACAACATATTGAGACCCTGAAGGTGACAAACGAGCTCGATGCCGCGGAGCTCCTGGACATATCACATTCCTGCAACGCGTGCAACGCCGACGCTGGCTCGGATGGCACTCGACAGACCCGTGCCGCCGACCTCGCCGAGGCCCTTATGGACGACGTCAAAGATAAACTTAAGCGTATGGAAGTCGTCACAACTAGAATCAGCAACCGCAATGCCCAGATCAAGAAGCTGGAGCATAATCTGAAAATATACGGCACCATCCGCGAGTCCATGAACATTGTTCTACCTGACAACGGAACTAAATACTCGTACAAAATAGACCCTATAAATGGTATCAGCCTGGTCATCCAGGGGCCTAACAATAGCGACATCCGGGACCAGGAGGAAACTACGCCTACCGATCTCCTTGACTCTGATCCTCCTTCGTCTTTTGAGGCCCCAGTGCTAAAGGCTACCCGTACTCTTCTACCAACACCAACGCCAGCACCAGCACTAGCGCCAGCACGAGCTCCCGCGGCCACCCCAGCCAAGAACCACACAGATGTCGATAAGAAGGCAGTCACAAACACCACCAAGACAAGACTCAAAATCGCAAATCCGCAGATCTGGGACAGCGAAGAAGAGCGCGCCGCAGCATATCGCGAACACATAGCCGGATGGCGAGGCCGCATCGATCCGGACGGCAACGGCACCCCGCTCGTCTTCAAGGAAGGGCTCTGCGGCCGGTCGAGTGGTCCACACGACTCAGAGGAAGAGGAGGAGAAGGGGAAGGGGGAGGACCCGACCGCGCGATCGCGCATGGTGGTCTTCTCCGGCCTGCACCCGGCGACCACGTACCCCGAACTCCTGGACAAGGTCCGCGGCGGTCCCGTCCTGCACGTCGTGCGGGCGGACAGCACGACCGCGGTGGTGTCCTTCGTGATGGCCCGCGACGCCCACGCCTACGTGAACTACGTCAACGACGCCTCGCGGCGGCGGCGGCGGCGGCAGCTCCTCACGATCCGGGGCGTCGCGCCGCGCGTGACGCTCGTGGCCACGCCGTCGTACCCTCTCCGCGCCTACGTGGCGCCCGGCGTGGCGCACCGCGGCGTGACGCGGTGTCTGGAGATCCCGGACGCGTCGCGGTTGTTCTGCTGGACTCTGGACGCGTTCTTCACGACGCGGAAGCTGTGGGCATTCACCGAGACGCGGGACATCGAGTACGTTGTCGTCACGGTCGACGACGATGACGATGACGATGGCAACGATGACGATCAACAGCAGCAGAAGCAGCAGCAGCAGCAGCACGAGGAGGAGGAGGGCGTTTACAACAACAGCAATGACGAGATGTTGGAAGATACGATGGTGGAGGAGTGGGTCGTCGTCGACCACAACGACAAGTACAGGCTGGAGCCGAAGCAGACCCCGAGACCGCCCCCGACCAAGACGAGGGTCCTCCGCGTCTCGTTCCGCGACGTCCTGCGGGCGGAGATGGCGCACGGCCTGATCGCGAGGAGCTTTCGGGGTTGCGGGGTGCGCTACGCACCCGATCGCTGCGCCGGGCCGCTGGAGGAGCTGGATGAGTAGGACGATGCCATACGATACGGGATATTATGAACGGGACGATGAAGTACGATGGGGACGGAAAGGTTGCTCTAGGTCATTGACCTCGCTAAATGGGACAGGGAGGGGTTATATATGGGATGATTCTTTCGTCTGGGCTGAAAGAAGTCAGAGGCGCTAGCCGACGTGATACGAGATATGATATCTGATTCTCCATCCATCCATTTACATCTGCGATGCTTTCTACTACAAGTAAATAACTAGAAAAACAAATATACGCGCTATTTGAAAGCAATAAGTATAGAAAATTGTTTATATACCAATTAAACTATTTCTGGATTAAGGCATGTGCTGTAGTTTCGATGGTTACTCTGGGCTTTCAAGGCCAAACTAAATCAGTCAGCAGGACCTTTTTTTTGATCGGTGTAGTAATAGTAGTAGTAATGCAAGGCCAATGACATGAAGCTGCCTTGTGATTGTTATTGTGATTATACGCCTACACCCAACCCATGCTATGCCCGTCCCCGAGCCCATTGGGTATTTAAAGCGTCAAACCCAAGAACGCATATCAGGATATATACATAAACCATCGCCTCCCAAGTTTGCCGGCCCCAATGCTATCCGAGGGTAAATTTCGTGCCTCTCTCACGATCAATACGCAAAGCAATCCCAACTCCGAACATGCGCTCACTTTGACACGGCTACGAGAAGGACGCCGCGAGCTCTGCAACCAAAGCCGGGTCGATTCGAAACTTCTGAAACGGCGTGTTCTGCCTCGTCTGCTCCGTCACTTGGAAATGCTCATCACCGTCATCATCTTGCTCGTCCCACGGGTCGCCCGGCAAGCTACTACTCGGCATAGGCAGATCATTGTCATCGCCTTGAAACGCTTCCGCAACGCTCGAGTACTTCCTCTTCGAAGCGAGGGTCGGCTTCGCGGATTTTCTGGGCGATGAGCCGCTCCGGGCCATCTTCGCCGCTTTATCCTTCAGATACTTCCGTACTAACGGCTCCGCGATGTATTCCTCAGGTTCCCATGTTGGATTCTCGCCGGGTGGCCACTTTCCCACCCAACGAACCTTGAAGTGTCGAACCGATTGGCCGTCGATCTCGATGACCTTATCATCTTCCAACCTCTTTACTTCCCATACTTGCTCCTCCTCTTCTGGTTGTGATTGCTTCTTCTTGCGGGAACTACCATTTTTTGCAAACGGTGTGGCACTTTTCGAAGGAGTACCGCGCCGATCATTCCGTTCGACCTCAGCCTCGGCTGCGGCTCTGATCACCTGGTTACTGGGGCTGTGGCCGGCGGGGGTGAAACTGGTCCATTTACGTGACCGTGTAGTCCCGTTACAAGAAAATAGCGGGGGAGGCGGTACAGGCGTGTAAGTAATCTTATGTGGTTTCTCAGAGGGCCTCGGCAGCGGAGGTGGAAGAATAGGAGTGTAAGTAACCTTAGATGGTTTCTTAGGTTCTGGATTCACGGACGATTCCCATAGAAGAGGTGGATACGAGGGTGGTGGGATTGGAGTCCAGGTCTTTCCATGGTATACCTGTGAGCTTTGTTTTGAATGCGCCGGGGCTGGAATTGGAGTTGACTTGGCCTTAGGTGGTACTTTCGGCGGCACTTTCGGCGGCTTTAGCTTTAGAGCTGGATATGGCGGCGCTGGTATGGGAGTGACAGATATCGTATGCGTCTGTCCTGGTAGCTTCGCCCTTGGAAGCGGCAACGAAGGCGCTGGGACGGGTGTGATGGTTTTCCCCAGCGGTACGAACGTTTTCTTCCCCGTTCGTCTAGGGTACGACGGGACTGGCACAGGAGTGGTGAGCTGGGTCTTCCGCCTCGATAGTTGGCTGTTCTTCGAATTGGGACGCAAGAAGGAAATCGGGATAGAGGGGACAGATTGGGTCGGATCTTGTTTGGTTGATGATGGTAGGTTGGGGATGGGAAATTCAGCATACCCTCGAGATGAATGGGTAGGTAGGAAAGAGTCCAGTGATGTGAACGAAGTGCCGGTGTCTGGCTTCTCCGTCTCGCCTGGCTCGCCTGGCCGTGCCGAGTCCTCGCCCACTTGAGATTCACTATCACTGTCACCCTCACTCTCACTACCACCCTGGAGCTGTTTAGATATGGCGTCATTCGTGTCAGTTTCCTCTATATCCTCCATATTTGTCACTGCTCGAGCCAGGCTTTTCTGCGGAGTCGATAACGAAGGTCCATTCGTGCTGGCAGGCGGCAAAGGCACGTTTGCGAGTTCGTCGTCCCCGAAGCTTGCTTGTTGCGCGATGTGGCGAGCCAGCACCTCTGCCTTGCTCGGCCGACCGCGTCTCTTCTGCCCGGGCGTACCGCTGCCGGGTGTCGATGTGCCCGTCACTGGCGCAGAGGCCGCATGAGCCCTGGCGCGTTCCTCTTGCTTTCTCTTCTGCGCCGCCTCCTGTTTCTCCTGCTCTTTGTCATTCTCTAACGAGCACTTGTATTCCCAGTCCTCCAATGTCCGGGGAGAAACGTAGTCGAGGATCTTGGTAGCCAGGATGGCGACGCGCGCGGCAGGCAGGTCGGGCCAGCCCACGACATAGTAGAGCTCTAGCTTGAGATCGCCATTGATAGGCTCACCGGGGAGGACGCGCTTGTCGACGATGAAGGCGCCCGTGTCGTCTTCGAGACACAAGCGAATGGGTGCGAGCGCGGGGCCGTCGCCAGGCCGGTAATCTCGGGGCTTCGAGGGAAGAGGAATCTCGAGGGGTAATATTCGCGGTCTTCGTGCCGGAGTGTGCGCCATGGTGGCGCTCTGGAGAGGAGGGCAAGCTGTATGTACCTTAAGTGTTGCGCGCTTCACATGCTAACCTGGCCAACCAACCCAGCAGCCCTGAGCTTACTCCCGGTGCGCAATTAATCCTTGTCTGAGGAAGCGGCAGTGATCAAGCAGATCCAGCAGCCGACACAGGCGCTCCCTCCTATTGCGCAACACGAGGAGCGGCCGTGCTGACACAACGTCGGGAACGGAAGCGTCGCGGTTCTTTGTTCAGGCGCATTGAACAAAACCCACCCCGGTGCGCATGTGGGGTGAGCGCGCGAAGGCGGGAGGGGGGACGTCAAAAGGTGATCCAGTAGGCTGGAAGCAAGAAATGGCGCTGCCAAGCGCGTAGACGAGGGCAGGCGTTGGTCGAAAGCCAAGTGCGAAGTGGATGGGGAGTAAGCGAGGTAGAGAAGATTGAGGTAGTTACTGCTCCTGATCATGTGTACATAACCTATCAAAGGTACTTCGGGCAATTAGCCTTACAAACCGGATCTTCAGAGAATTGGATTTTACCGCAAGAATAATGTATTCTTCTTCGAATTGATTCACATCCATGCAACTTGGCAAGGACCGTGGTGCAAATTAGGTACTTAAGGTATCTACGGGTTACGCCCAGCTAACACCAAGGTTTACACGGTAGGTAGCTACCCTACACGCACCTACCCAGGAGTTGTCAAAACTCCCAGGTTGCAAGGGTACTTGGCTGGGTACCTGCCTCGACGTACCCTGGTGGGTCGTGGGGTTGTGGCTGGGGTTGCAAGCAGGGCTACAAGCTTCAGCCACATCAAGGTACTACCACTACTACCACCACAGCGCTAGACGGAGTGATGCAACTACGACACGCAGCTCACGCTGCCTGAAGCTCTACCTACCTGCCTACTAAACATCCCTCCCGTACCCGCCTCTACCACACACCTCTCCCTCCGGAGCCTCAAACCATTTACGTCGTCGTTTTACCCTCGAAACCCACCCTTCTCTAGGCCAACATATTGCCCACATCCAGACACTCAGCCGTCTCCATCCACACATAGACACCCATCATGGTGAGTTAAAAATGCCAAGCTCATGTAGACTGGGGGGTCAGTTAATGAACTAACACACGCTCGCTCAAACACGCAGACGTCGATAGGAACGGGCTACGATCTCGCCAACTCCATCTTCTCCCCCGACGGCCGCAACTTCCAGGTCGAATATGCAGTCAAGGCGGTAGAGAACGGCGGCACATCGGTCGGCATCCGCTGCAAGGACGGCGTGGTCCTGGCCGTCGAGAAGGTCGTCAGCTCGAAGCTGCTCAAGCCCGGCGCCAACAAGAGGATCGCCACCGTCGACAAGCACCTGGGAGTCGTACGTAACGCCTCACGTCACGTCTTAGCGCTCACACACACACACACACACACATTCACATTCACACTTAACACTTGCACTGCACGTCCGCGAGCTGCTATCGCCAACCCGAGTTTGTATATGCTGACCTCGCCCGCTTTGCCGTAGGTATACTCCGGCATGGTCCCCGACGGCCACCACTTCGTCGACAGGGCCCGTGACGAGGCCCGTGCGTGGCGCGAGACGTTCAAGACACCCATCTCCACATCCGACCTCGCGAGCCGCATGGGCGGCTACCTACAAGCATATACCCTGTACCAGTCCGTACGTCCCTTCGGCATCACGGCCATCGTCGGCGGCTTCGACTCGGAGCTGGAGGCCCCCGTCGACGGCGAGGTGGGATCGGGTCCCTCGGTCGGTGCCGGTGGCAAGGTGGAAGGCAAGCATGGCGGCCCGGGTCTCTATATGATCGAGCCGAGTGGTATGTACTGGGGCTACTACGGTGCCGCGACGGGCAAAGGTCGCCAGGCCGCCAAGGCAGAGCTCGAGAAGCTCAACCTCTCCGAAGGCAAGCTGGATCTGATACAGGCAACTAAGGAGGCCGCGAGAATCATCTACGTTGCACAACAAGACAACAAGGATAAGGAGTTTGAGTTGGAAATGAGCTGGATCAGCGGGCTCGACGGTCCGACCAAGGGGCGGCATATGGAGGTTCCCAAAGACCTCCTGGAAGCGGCCGAGCGGTTAGCAAAGAAGGCCATCTCAGAAGACGACGAGGAAGACGAAGAGGATGATGAGAAGAAGGATGACGACAAGATGGAAGAATAAAAAAAAAGCTCTGTTCTGAAGCTCCGGGTCAGGATAGGAACGTGTATTAATACAGCTGGCGCAGCATGTCATCGGCACGGGAGAGTGGGTGATAGATTGATTCGTCCGAGAGCTACATCTTCCACAATTTCTTATTCCTGCCACTATGCTGAGAAATAAAGTGCCTTGTGGTCTGACTAATTCTACAGGGAGTTTTCGCCCTACTGATAGTCTTCTAGGTAAGCTACCTAAGTTCAGACACTGGCCCTTTCGTTTCATGACTCTTGGAATCAAGGCCAAACACTCAGCTCAGACGATGGCGCCCATCCTTCGGCCATCTCGAGTCCTCCATTGGACCTCGGTTCCGCCGACTTCGCGCCTCAATTGGTCATATGAAGACTGACAATGCTTCGTTCACCATGAAATCTCCACAATACCCTCTCTCTAAGGAGGTGCCCCTGGCTGTGGCGGGGATTCCTCATCTCATGAAAGAACACCAAACCCATGAGGCCACAATTTTATATACAATACCTTCGTATAAAGGGCCATAAACGGCCGACAGGATGCGTAGCCAGGGACTGTCTTCAGAAGATGATGAAAGACGATTTATACGCCTTGTTCGAATGTGTTCGAAAAGCAGAATAGGATCCGACATCTGATCAAGATCTAATTCTTACCGCCCAAAACTCCACGTCTCGAACGGATCGATAATTTAGGACGACTCAGTAGGAGATCATGCGTCGAGGGGATCGGTAGTCACCGAGAATGGGTGAGTTACCGATCATCATGTCCGGAGACGGGCCTCCAACCGCTCGCCCAGGCGCCGTGGGGGAGTCAAACATCATGGGTTCATGCTGTCCAAACGCAAAGGTCTTGGCTCGGCCTATGCCCTTTCGCTTCTGCTGAAGCTTGCCCAATTCACGCTCGCAGGTGTTGGCATGCTCCTCAGCATCCATCTCAACGTAAGCTTGAGGGTAGCAGCGATTTCTCTCCATTTTGAAAAAATCACTGTAGCCTCCCTCCAATATGTAGACCTCAGGGTAGGTAAGACGGGGATAGAACTCGGCATTGATCATCCGATCTTCAGCACGGATGTGACGGGCCATTCGGGGAGCACGGTGAACAGAGTACTCGCAATGAAAGATCAGAATTGTCTTCCCTTCCATTGGCGTCTGAAACAGTTGCCGAGCCAGCAGCTCCTTGTCATTGTAATTGACAGCGCCATCAATATGCCCACCTTCGTACTCGTACTCGAAACGGCAGTCGATGATAACCTTCTGGTGAAAGGATTCATTGTATTTTCCGTCTAGGAAATCAAGAAATGTTTCTCTGGAAATTCTCGGGATACCATCATTTTCACCATCGGGAAAGAAGTGGGGTAGGATGGGACCCTCTACTTCCTCGACGTCCATAACCGATTGCAGAGCGCTCTGTGGAGCAGGTTCCTCGGTCTTCCCCTTTATAACGTCGCCTGGGCTCTCAAACATACTCAGGGATCGACGGTACTGTCGGCGTGGTCGGTTAAAGGGATTGGAAGGGCGGCGTGTATGACTTGCACTGGGTGATGCAGTGCTGCGGTGATCCCGAGTGCCAGTCAAGCTGGCGAACTGTAGCTGCTTACGAAACGATCCAGGGGCAACAGCAGATGGACTATTCGCTGTCTGAGGTCGTCGCTCCTGGGGCGGAGAGTCTTGAAAAAGCTCCCCCGGGGACAAACCGGAAGATCCAGAGCCAAATCGGAAAGACGATACCTGGCTCTCGGGGTGAAGACGAGTCAGAAGACTACTCTGCTCCGGGTGAGTGCGAGTAAGCAAACCGCTCGTAGTGTGGCCTTTCGTACGTGTCAAAGACGGCCGCCGCAAACCCAGTCTCTTACGACTGCTATCCATTCATTAGTTCTGTGTACAAGGACTGTGAGATGCTATTCCAGACTTACTCATTGATGGGCCTGGGGTTCTCAAGCACCGCAGAGGATGGCCGTGAGATTATAAGAGGGGACTCAGCCATCATCTCATCATCATCATCCGGCGATTGGATCGGAGTTGGTGAGGTAATCTCGATCGAAGTGCAAAAGGTCTGCTTCTGTGGCACAGGGGTTATATCCATGGCATCCTGCATTGGCCAGGGAGATGACGATGCTGGAAGGGGTGGCGTTGTGACAGAGTCTAGACGTCAATATTAGTATCTCGGTGGAAACTGAAATTGTGTGCGCCTTACCTCGATCTATCATGTGATGAGACGTGAAAAGAGCGCGACGAGGCGTGGGAAACCGGGGGCTAATATGGTCAGTATCTAAACTTTCTCCTACCGTACCGCAAGGTTTGAACGCATACCTGAATTCGTTGTCTAAACAGAAGTTCTGCGAGAGATCCGCAGCCAAGCTAGCAGAAGGAGATGAGCCACGGATAGTTTTCACGTTGAAATAGTCAGGTCTCGTCCGCTGCAGCTGCTCACGAATGGTCGATCGACCTGCCCCAAAAGGGTTTCCAGAGCCAAAGGGGCTGTGGGCAGGACCATACCACGACGGGGCAGGAGCGGGATGCATGGCCGCGAGCGGCGAAGAAGCCTCCATGTTACCGGGCAATAATGAAGCTGGAAGGAGGATATATGATTATAATCCTACTCCCCAATGGCTGTTCGGAGCACAATCGACCATGTATGTTGCGAACGAATGGAGACTGATACCACAATTAATGAAATACTGCCTCCTACTGTTCCGAATGATGCAGCGGCAACAAAATGGCTAAATTTTTACAACTCGTGATACAAGCGTCGGGGCGGTTGTATACGACTCTGTAGCACGATGTCGGACAGGTAGCAATAGCTTGCTTCGGCGATCAGGACATGTGTTGCACGGAGGATATACAGTCGCAGGAGGTTGGGTTTGAATCGAAAGAATGTCGTAGGAAATGTTATAGCAGGAGAAATTCCACGTTGGCGTTGACAGCGAGTTCGAATAGTCTTTCTACTCGTGAGCTCTCGACTTCCACGGGAGGGATTGTAGGAAGGAAATTAGAGGCACTAGAAGATTAGGTTACGAGGCGGGTATCATTAAGTGTGCGTGGCCGTCGACTTCCTTCTGTTGGCACTCTCCTATGCTGGCATAGGTATTTCAAGGAAACTGTTGCAGGAAAAGAAAGAATGAATGACGAGGGAGAATTGGTCGCAATGCCGCTTCCGTGTCCGGTATTGGAGGCCGAATCGTCCTACAGGCGGGCCGTCGTGAACCAACCGGAGCCGATCGAAAAGAGATTGTCCCAGGTTATCTGCCGTCTCTGCTGCTGTTAGTCGGGGCTTAAGCCACACAGATACACGGCGGTCGTGCCAATGGCTTGCAGTACCTCTTCAGGACCCGGTTGAGGCCAGGTAGGATCGGTGTCGGGGTTGCACTGCTACACCACAATGCCAGAAGCAAGCCCAGGTAGCGAGGAGTCTTGGTGAGTGCCGATGCCAACGATGTGCGGATGGGTGTGAGGATTGTCAGGAAGCGGCACCGGATTGCACCTTGGTTGAAGGCCAGGCAGGGTCGGACTTCACACGCTCGGCTGCAGGAAGAAAGAGAGGCATGAAAGGAAGCAGAGGGGAGTGAATGGTTTTTGTTCACCGGGCGTGGCACGGTGGAGTTTCACCTTCACTGCAAGCCGGTTGCGAGGGAGATGGAGGGAGTCGAGCGTCGTTGCCAGGCAATTTGGCAGGCGACGGCCCGTACCAGGCACAGCACACGGCACTACTGCAGCAACCAACTGGGTCCCAGTCGCAACCGGGAAAGCTGCTGATGATCGCTGCTCATTGGGTCGCTGGGTGCGGGTTCCACTGCTGTGCTGAATATGGCAGGCAGCTGGGCGAAGTGAATGCTGGGCAGAACTGGGCTTCGTTAGCGTTGTTTCCAGCGGACTGTAACCGCTAGGGATGGTCCAACCAGCGAGCGGCGCTCTCATTGGAGCACTCTGTATTCACAGCAGCATTAACCAGGAAACGCTAGTCCGAAAGGGCCAGGAACTTCCTTACGGGTGAAGGATTGCCTTGGGTAGCGTGCGCCATGTGCGAAATCATGTTACTACAGAAATCGTGTATGCACCAGTTACATCATTAATGCTGAGGTTCAGGCGGTGAGCGCCCGTATCTGTTACCAGCAAACCCTGCTGATAGTATGTCTATGACGGGTTTCTACTGCTTAGCGACACGGCGTCATAGGTAAAACAATCTCCATGCAAGCATGATTACCTAGATACTAGATAGGCGAGGTGTTCTCCTAAAGGGAAGATCAACACTAATTGGAAGATATCATGACCTGTACTTATTGCTATGCAAAACGAGGGATTAGTAGCTGGGAATTGGCCAATGGTCAACGGTCAATGGGCAATGGGCAATGGTCAATGTGCAATTGGCCTCCATGTCCAGGTCAACCATAATGAAGAGCTTCACTACATACAGTAGTCCTAGTATGTATCCGGATAAACTCATCCCTGGCGAAATCACATGTGGAAACCTCTGAGACAGGTCATCCCCTCAAAGACAAATTCATCAGAAAAGGGACCAAGGCGCTCGGACGTCAAGCGCTCTCAAATACAGTGCAATCGATGCCCAGCACAGCATTCAGTATTGTACTGTGCTGGTCGTTCCGGTAGGTATGCCTACTAATTCTTTCAGTATCAGATGAAATTAGTATACGGCGTAGGTATTTTGAGGAGAGAGTTACCGCCAGGTTTGTAGTCGGAGCTCAATTGCTCAGAGTTGGTCGAATCACAATTCCCTATGCTATTCGTGTGTCGAGATGGGTGATTGTATAAGTGGTTCCGTCAGCCCCGAACAAGACTTTCAGTAAAGTAGGCATACTTAGAATATATCCTGCACAGCATTGTTGCATAGCATGTGCAGCCAAGATCCCCAAAAACTACAGAACTCCAGTATCACCCGGTTTCTTACGTGAGAATTAACTCTCTGATTCTCGATCAGGCAACGTGGTAGCTGGGTTCAGACTCCTATGCGTATTATGACCAAGGAGCCGCCGTCAAGGAACTCCCATCCAATGAATTGTCCTTGCCGTTTAGAGCCCAGAAAGTCCTATAACAATCATTTCCGGCGTATACACCACGTACACTAACAGCAAACTTGGTCCAACAGGCTGGGCGGCCAAGAAATCCCAGGGAGCTGTCCTATGTAGTCGACTGTAAAAGAGGTACTGCTGACGAACCACCAGCCCATTCCAGCTGCACGGCTATGGCCGGAGGTACACGTTTCGCCATCTCAGGGAAGCCGTCTCCATTCACGAAGCAGGCTAAACCTGTGGTCTGTCTCCGCTATGAAAACGATGTTGGCTGGAACAGGCGATTTTGCTACGTGGGAATGATACTGTCTCTGTCAAAATTACCGAAACCCGCCGGCCACGTTTAGCCCGTCTACCGAAAGACATTCGTCTTTAGTTGATACACAGTATCGTATTTCAGGGTCCAAGCGAGAAAGGAGAGTCTCGTCGAGCACCGCCGGTTTCTGAAAGAAGCCGGGGCGGCGCTGCTTGCTGGGATTGCATGAGATTGGTTTCTAGGGGCGGCTCAAGACGGCCAAAAGTCCGTTTCCGACAGGGCTGAGAACACAAACAACCCAGGTTGGGTTTGGCTGGTACAGTAGATAAGTCCTGGAGATGCCGAATAACATGCTCTGGCGAACCCACTTCCAATTCCCCAGATTGATCCCCCACAATTTTCTCCGTAGACGATTGTTTGAAACTATGCAATTCATGCACTACAGTACGCCAGCAAGCACCGGAATGGTGGCTTCTGGGTAACTTTACGAGGCTCGCGAGACTCATCGGGCTTGTACTTGGACGTCATGGAGTGCTACTTGTATTTCACAGGCTCTGGGTAAGCTTATATGGATAGTGGTAAAATAACGTAAAAATGCAAGGTTCCAGCAGGTTTGATGACAGGGTTTCCTGGTTTGTCGAATTCGGGAGGGAGGCTTGTTGAGCAAGGGATCTGTGGGTGCTTTAGATTTCAGCTGCCGGTCCGCCCCGAACATTGAACCTCTCCTTGCTGCTGTTCCTGTTCAGAACCCAGCAGCCGGGTTCTGAACGGGTGTCACAAGCTGTTACCGCAACACCCTGTTACCCACGGTGGTAACAGCCTATCAAGTCTTCGTGAAATTACGTTTCCGGGCCAATGCTATATATTTAGGGGAGCCCTGTCCGGGTCTTGTCGCTGGTGGGATAAGCCACAGATTTGTGTCCAGCGATGATTGGGAGTTCGCAAACACAGGCCCCATCGCCCAATTTCAATCAGAAGCTTTTGACACAGCGACAGCAAGCAGGACCCTGAGCTATTCTCATCGGGGTCAAGCGGGCGGCATCTATAAGGGATGAGGGAGAGGCCAAAAGAAATTGAATGCCTTTTTATTGTGAGAACACGACAGAAAGGGATAGCTTACGTTGGCTGTAATCACCCAGGACCCAGGTCGATGGGGAGAGACCTGAAGAAAAAGAATTAAACCCTATCTGTTCTGGTGATGAGACTAGGTACCGGTATCCTAGGAGCAATTAGATCTAGTATCTGAGATCTTACTTCTATAAGTTGACACTCCCTTACAATCGTGCTCAACGCGATGTCACGATTTCACTTAAAAGCCCCAATCCGGTGGTCCGTATCAGACGTCATGCGTCTTAGGAGACCGTTAGTGCGTGTAAATCAATCTCGAATCTCCTTTTCGACAATCGCGATCGCGCGATCGCAAGGACAGACGGTTGCGACGGAACGCATGTCGTCATCGTTTCATGACCACCCACCGTAGTGCCGTACATAATTCCCTCGAGTGCCTGGGGCAGGCTTGGGGGCTCAGCCTCCGCGACCCTCTGCGGTCCTCTGTGGCCATCCCGTTGCATATGCAAGCAATTGATGTGAGACGGGAAGCATCTTGGTTTCTGCTGTGCCTATTCTCTTCACGGTATCGCAGCCCGCCTCTACTGCAGTAGTATGATCCTGCTTCACGATCATCAATGTCTTGCTGACCGCTTACAGTAGCCCTGCATAAGTCACCTGCAGTACAGAGACTTATCCGCTGTTGGAAGGATTCAGCTCGCGATCCAATGAGAGTGCGAGATAGACCCCGAAGCCACTGCTTGTTCTCCCGCCCTATTAGGTAGCTATCGACGGACTAGCAAATGTTTGGTTCGGCCCTGGTCTCGCTCGTCTCAACTCTCGGCTAATTCATTGTATCATCGGCGCCAACAGTTCCAATCTAGGTCTCTACTAGTAGAATATCCAATTATAGATATGCACCACACAAGTACTGTAATTCGAGTACGTCAAATTTTTTATACTGGCAAACTGGGTAGAGATAGTTTTACGCGCGTACTACCTCGCCTGTGAGTGATATCATGGCGCCATGAAGATGGTGTACTGGTAGGGCTGGCTTACGGACTACCTGCCGGCCTATCATCATGCTGCATGCTGTAAATCAGCCAGGTCGCCGTTCTGAGGCTTGGCAGGCAGATCGATCTGTGTTTAGGACATGCCGCGAACTAGACCAGACTATTCAACGCACGCATACGACTCGATGAAACACGGGCGTTTAATGCGACTCGGAACTAGACATTGTCTTCTTCTGCTTATGCAATGCCGAACCAGGGCGAGGTGAAGGGCGGACCGATATGACGATGATAATCCGAAAGCCGCGGGCCAACCTTGGAAGCTAGCTTATTTGGCTTATTTGCCTTGTCTTGGGCCGATGTGCGGAGCTGAGGGGTTATCTTGGGGGTGGTATATAAGTAAGTAGACACGGTCGAAAACGGAAATAAGTAAACAAGCGAGGGTAGCCAGAGGAGCGCGTCTCACCTCGCCAGAGCAAGTAAACAGAGGGAAGCTGAAAAAGCTGCAGCTAGGAGCCAACACCCCTCGCAACGCTTACGATAACCCTGGCTGTGTCGCGATGTCACGGGGTCTCGTCATCTCCACGGGCCAATGGCTGCTCGCAGAACATGGGTCCCGATAGGCGGGCAGGGGTAGCACGGGGAGCTTGGGCCCTCCGACCCCGCCGAGGATGCATGCCCTTCTCTGGTGATTCGTACATCCTTCGCTAAGCATCACACTGCTACCCCACCTCGCCCACCCTTTTAGCCCGTCACATCGCCAACCAGCAGCTCCAACCCGCAATCCTGCATAACGCATGATGAACCATGAGGGGAGCTCACAGTCCGACTCACAGGTCACACAGCAAAGGTCCGCAGCCTACATTACTGCACACAGTACTTACGGTGCTGGGCAATGTGGGTAACGAGCCTGCGAATCCCAGACGGCCATCGTAAAAGTATTTGTTGGTTCACGTCGATTGTTGCCGCTATTTGAGATCTATCATGTTTTCCAGCGTGCACCACATACGTACATAGCACTACTGTAAGTACTATGCGTAAGAGGTAATGTATGTATCTAGACCGTCGCAGAGGATTCACACTCGGACCCGTTGTTCAGCATTCCACAGGGGTAGAGAGGTCCAACTGTTACGGTTGCAAGCTAACCTGGGTGCACTAACCACCAAGTATGATACTAACCCAGATAAACAACACCGAGGCAACTTTGGTCAAACATACATAGCCAAACACCAATTCGCCTAAGTAGACCCGACTGGACTGGACTAAACAACATTTACAGCACTGTACTTATGCACATGTGTAGCAGATAAGTACTATGTAGATCACAACCCTCTCGCTGTCCGATTTAGTGTGGTATTGGACGCTTATCGCCGTCGTCCCTATTACCTAAGTACTTACATAGTAGCCACCAACACCAGACTCGCGACCAAGAATCCCGTGCAGCTGTTGAAACAATGCCCCCTGCTGCCGGGCAATGTTCCTAAAAATGTGCTCTACCCATAGAGTCTGCATGTCCAGTCTGGGATGTATGCAATGCCATAAACACTCACGGTATCGCGCACATGGACGGACTGTGTGGCCCCATCTCCCAAACATCCCAATGGCAAGAAGGTAATTAGGACTTAATAACAGCGCAATTAAGACACCAGTTTAAGTAGCTCGCTTGCGAGCTTCGTCTCTTCTTCTGAGGTCGACTCCACCCATGATCGGAGATTTATCGACCAGACCCGTCACCTTAGTAAACCGACGTTAAGCTGTTCGCTACCGGGGAGCGTCCCCGAACCGAGCGGTAGTCGATTCAAGATATGCAAAGCACAGTGATAATAAATAGCTCGAGTGTCTCGCGACGAACCCAAGCCGCCCGTCCACGGCACTTGTCCTGAAACTCCGGGTAATGCTAAGCTCTGAGCTCTCGGGTGACAAAACATCTGATCGCCAAATTGCCAACGCCGCGCACGCAACAACCACCATCCATGTCACATAGTGCCCGGTACAGGCAGCATCGTCGGAACCGGGAAAGACCTGTTGCAAAGTGAGGTGTCTCGTACCATTCTCACCGCCTCCTCATATGAAAGGGTCTGTCTGCCCAGCTGGAATCCATACTATAGATTTTATCTGTTGTGTGTTTCTTTGCTTTGTTTTATGGCCGTTTAACTGTCAGGTTTTAGAGTCATACGAGGTATATTTGGGTTATTTAGGACAGGGTTTAATAAGTACGTCGAGGATACTAAGCCATATTAGATATTACAGTAACAAAGTGAATTGAGAATGCATCGTGGCAAGATAGTAGGCGCACTCGGGCATCAAGACTCAGCAACTTTCGTTTGTGAGAAAGAGCATGAAGGGTTTCAGGAGCTTGCAAGAGTGGCAGAAGCAGAAGACACATAATTTACTGGATTTTGCTTCCGGGACATGCAAATGAGTGACAGAATATTCCAGTTCCAATTCAATAGCACTCGTTTGCTATAGGTGACTAATTCTTAGGCCGCTCGAGTCTAAAGGGGCTCCTCAGCATCCCCTATATAACACCGGTCATATATGATGACTCAAAAGAGTAGCTATTACATGGCAGCCCGCCCTCTAAGTATAGAGAATCCAGTAAGTCATAAGATTCAAGTTTTAACATATATCATCAAGTCTCGCAACCAACCAGGAGGCCAACAAATGTTGCATAAAATGACGAGAAGATATGAGACGGCCAAAAGCCCAAAAGGCAGTGCCCTAGCAATCGGAGCCATAACAATGGGCAGAGTGCTGGGCAATATGGCATATAAAGTAGCAGAAGGTCTGCCACAGCGAGGTAGTATATTGCAGGCAAGAGCATAATAGACTTGGTTGACTAGGCAGTCAATATTCCCTAAGCTCTTCAGTACAGATATGTGCGTTTTAATCAGTTTAACATAGACACTCGATGTATACATTCACGGAGATCCTTAGTCACAGGGCTGGACTCTCCTTATCCACGGCGGGAGGGTTTATTTCTTCAAATACTGGCTATTACAATGCTACATATGAGGAACAAAGCAGCATGTATGGAGGAAATACTCGCCAGGTAAGGCATTCTAGGTTCCTTCGCGCAATAACAATTATCATAAACTGTACTTAGAGTTGACCATTTAATAAGACCCTAACACAAGTGTTACCCGTTTTCAAGTCTGGCTTTGGGTAGAACTGGAGACCCGAGCAGGATGATCTCTTCAATGCTGGTTAATTATCTGCGGTCTCTTCAGTTGTATCTCTTATCCGTCGGTAGTCAACTGTTTGAATCTTGCGCAGTATTTTGCGTCATGTTCCATCAAACATGTTGACATTGGCATTGGGGTGAAGGGTTGGCCCTCAGAGGCTGAAGAAAACAACAAGAGTAACTAGTAGAGAAAGGTTCATTTTAACTTAGACATCGAGACGCAAGACGCTTACATTCGTGATTCAGAGTTGCGGTGGCTAGCCCAAAAGTCCGGAACCCGCAGCGCCAATGTGATATCACAACATGATAACGCAATATAACTGTTCTTACAGTATTAGCTGTCCCAAGGCACAGAATAAAGAGACTTCTGCATATAGTCGAATCAGTCCGCGGCGGTGGTTCTATAGACCTTTGCGCTATAACAAGTGTCTATCGCCTACCTCAAGTACAGGGTTCCTGAGAGTACCTATTGCTATAGTGCAAAAAGCAAATTATTTTTATATCGATCAGGTCCTCGGCCTATTCCGTGGCCTGTGTGCTTTCGTGCCGTGAGACGCCGAGAAGGATGCCCGAGAGAGGTGCCCGGAATTCGGGAACATCGAACGGCATACGTTCTACGCTAAGTTAAAAGCAACCAAGAGCATCTCTACTGTTTTGTACTCTACACTCACTTCATCAGTTTTATTCTGCTCGCTCATTTGACTATTTTCCTATCGTTGTCATGTTTCTTAGCACGATCTTGCGCCTCTGTGCATTCTTAGCCTTGACTGCTACTGCCGCACCAGTACTGGATGCTCATAGTAGTGACAGTCTTATTCAGCTTTTAGAGAAGGCTACCGCCACCCCTCTTTTGAACTTTACCTCCTCTTCTGAATCCTCAATTATTTATTCTGACTCGGAATCATGAGGCGTTAACACCCATCGCTGATTTAGCTAGAGCGCTCCAGTGTTCGACGTCGCGTTCCTCCCAGGAATGGAACAGGATATTTCGGCTGGCGTTTGTTTCGGCCGGACGGTTAACATATGTGCAGCTAAAATATCTAACGGATAACGATTTGCCCCTTTTGGCTACAAGCAGCAACCACGGTAGTATTATCTCACTCGCCAGCCTCCAGAATGGTGTAGATATAAGCCTGGCAAATTTCAACAACATTACCGTCAATGCTGATGGTACTATCACTGTGGGCGGCGGAGTCTATTATCAAGATATTTGGACAGTGGCTTACGGGCTGGCCGAAAATTAGATCAGTGTTTCCTTTCCCTAACTCACATGTTTTGAATCTCGAGGCTCAATCTACTAATACACGCGATGTGTAGCGCTAGCTAGTTCGTGCGTCGGTGCTGGAGGAACCACCGTCGGCGGAGCCATGGTTTCGTCCAGGGCAAGTACGGCTTGGTTATAGATGAGATTATCAGTATGCGTGTGGTATTATGAAATGGCATAATTGTCAATGTATCTGCCATGGAGAACCCGGTCTGTTCTGGGCGATGCGTGGTGCTGGTCATAATTCTGGCATAATGCTTGAGTTCACACTCAATACATGGCCCCGGACGAACGGTAGTATGTGCTATAATGCTGGCGTGCCTTTCACTGGTGAGTCACTTGAGGGGGTCCTTGAAGTCATTAACGACATCATCCCAGCTCAAGAGGCAGACCTCGGCTTGGATTTCGTCATGTTCACAAACACAACAACAAACAAAGTAAGTACTTTCCCAGCATATTGGCAGCGCCTTTGCCACTAACAGGTCCATTAGCCTGAGATTTACCTGGGCCTTGCATAGGTACTTTGGCGAGCGAGCCAAAGGGGAGAACTACGCTGCAAGATTTGCTACATCGGAGACAACAGGTATCGAACGTACGTTCTTGAATGGAACCATGGTCCGTTGGGATCAACTGTCGGACACGGCCGTTGGAGGATTCATCAGCGTGGCATGCGAAACGTCGAGCTCCAGCGTTGTTGACGAGACTATCCTGAACGTTGATGTGTACACGGCAAAGGCAAAGAACCTCGACATTCCAATGACACTGTCACTCTACAACTCATACAAAGGTTTCATCCAGAATAACCCAAAAAGCATCGCAATCAACCGTCTTATTCGAAGTTTTCGCACAGGATGCAGTTAGAGCCCAAGACGCTTCACAGACAGCCTACGGAAATCGCGAGTACAGCAACATCCTCACCCTTATTCAGGGTTCTTTTACAGATTATAGCATTGGCTCCACTGTGTTGACGCCTGGGCAAAGACGTGGCGCGACCAAGTGATGAAGCACTCGGGCTATGGCCAGCAGCATGTGTATTTTGAATTACGCCCATGGTGATGAGTCTCTCGAGGCTATGTGTGGGTACGAACCCTGGAGGCTAGAGCATCTTCGAAGTCTGAAGGCCAAGTAAGACCCCCACAACTTCTTCAGCCACTACAATTCTTTTCTGGTATAATTAGGTGTCATAATACCATTTGCGCGTGATACGCTGTCACTACGGCGCCACAGCAGCAGATGTGAGGCCTTCCAGGATCGACAATAGTCTCATTTCTTTTCAATTCGCTTCAATTAAACCCCCCATAGGTAGCCATTTTTCGTCGTCTCAAAGGCTTCATGGTATATAGACAGACTTGAATACTGCTTATAGATCACAATCATTGCTCCGTCAGATCCGAGGCCCAAGTATATTGTCCCTACCTCGTTGCAGGTCTGCGCGATTTGGCATCATGTGATTGTATAATCTACGTCTGTACCTTTCGACAAATTATTGAAGACTTGGATCCTGAAGAACGTGTTTGCGAAGACTGCCATCCACGTGAGGAAACCTGCCTCGATCTCCTTTCTCGAGTAGGCAATTATAGGTCACTACTGACAAGGCTTTGACGGATCCTATGTGAAAGGCAAGGCCCTAGAAGGTCCATAAATATTTACCGAAAATTGGCTGAAATTACTACAAGTTTCCCTGCTATTCCAGAGTCGCTGAATAGCAAAACACGGGTTAGGTATGCTCCTCGAACGAAAATCATGAAGACTTGCGATCAACAAAGTATTTTGTTTCTGCTAGCTCTAGAAAGGTAGTCAAGAAATTTATGCTGAACTTTGAACTTCGCTGTTACTATGTTACAATTCTCTAGAGGCGATTTTGAGATCGTTCGTCTAGTTATTATTGGTCACTCCGCCAGAGATAACCACGACTTTTTCTATCGGACCGTTATCAATCTGCGGGAGAAATTTCGTATTGATAGATTTCGCAAGCATGTTGGCTTCCATCATCTTGTGGAACTCAAAATTAACCCAACACATGACTTCATCCCCAGGCTTGAATGATGTGATGCTATCCCCGACTGACTCTACGACTCCAGCTCCCTCGATACTGAGGACAGCAGGCCAAGCATTGACCATGGCATCGAATTGGAGATTCTTCTAATCGATGGGATTCAATGACACGGCCCGAGGTCGAATATAGATTTCATGAGCACCAGGCTTGGGAATGGGCGCTGTGACCTGAACGAAAGGTCCGCCTTGCTTGGACGCTTGGAGCTGCTGAATAGACATGGCTATAGTAGGGGATCAGGTGAATATAGGTAAGCTGAGAGCTGAAGCCTCGTACAAAGTCTCGCACTCCTATGACGATATTCATGGCCTGGTCCCAAATACGTGTGACATAAGGGCTAATAGACTTGGATATCAGGTATCCTAAATCCTCCGCAAGAACACTCAGTACTCGTGAAGTTTGACATATTTTAGCATTAATAATGAGGCCGCCAAGTAAGTATTTCGGGGGTAGCAACCATGGAGAACCGTCCTGAGTAGGGATAAATTCTGTTGTCATCTTATACTGCTTGAATTCATCTCTTTGGATGCTGAGAAAACGAAGAGGCGTCCAACGTGGGTCTGTGGAATGTCAATTCAATACTAAGTCTCAATATTTATCCCAGTGGAGAAGCAAAATCGATCCGAAGGAAAGTATCCAAAAAAAAAAAACCCCCCCCCGAGAGGACAATTTCCCAAAACCCAATCGTAGTTTGTTTTCCTTGCCACCAAAGTATACCCAAAAAGGCACGAATTGTCGAAATACACATATGCTTGCCTACAAACATTGTGAGTAGTAGTCGTTCTGATACTTGCATGTCGTGCCGGAAGCGCAACTCCCACAACCACTCCAGTTCTTGCCGGCACATTGTCCATACTTCGCCGTCGAGCAAGTCCCAGGGCCCGCGCCACCGCCCGGATTCGAAGGGTCTGTGTTAAAGACGGCATGTTAGCGAAGACGCAAAAAGACTCGAGTAGCGAATCAAGCAAAGGAATCCTGGGAGAAGAAAGAGGGAATGGGGTTTTCCATACTCTGCGGCTCTTGTACTAGGACAGGTGTGCCAGTTTTCGATGTCTGATCAATAGAGCAGATGTTGGCACATATTTGAGGCTTGGGGGTGTTGCCAGGGTTCGATCCCCAAGGTGGTTGAACGGGAGGGATGGGAGTACCGGGAGCACTGTCGGTGGTGTTGTAGACGAATTCGATCCATTGAATTTGCAATTCTACCGTCGAGTTTACCGTCATGTTTCCACTCCAGGTTCCGCCGTCACTCCACGTATTGAAAATGACCTGACTGGGGTCTTTCGGTGCCTGGAACTGAATCGAGGAGGCGAGTTTCCCATCTGCGAGCCAGCTGGTAGAACCTGGAGTCCACTGATTACAGTATCAGCATGCTCTCTAAGGGACGAGGGGTTTCATGGTTTTCATGTGGCTGGAAATTATTATACATTTTCTCGAAAATTTATCATGGGCACCTCGAAGTGCTGGGCGGAAAGAATAAGAAAACCTCACTCACATCCATGCGGTGATACTGCCAGTCACTCCAGCCCAGTTTGGTAGGTAGACTGACGTTGCGAGTAGCTTGGGGAATATTGCCATTTTCATTCCAGCTCGGCTGATTCGTGTATTGAATATATTCCACAGGGTCATTAGTTCTGATCTCCAGGTCTGACTCTTGAACTTTTGCCAGTGTATCAGCATTGCGAAATGTGAACATCGCTGTGATAGCTCCAGGTGATCCTCTGGTTCGAGCATACATGCGAATAGACAAATACTGGTAGTTATAGGAACCGGACTCCATTTCGGCTGCAGATTGAAAGTCCTCGTGACGCATAGTCCGCATAACGAGGTAGGTATTAGAGGTTGGAATGTGGTCGTCGTTATGCTGGATGTAAATGTTATTGGGGGAGTTGACCATGAGTACCGTTGCATCGCTCCCCGTCACATCTGAGTTCCCACCCAAAGACGCGCTGTTATTCCAATTCTGAATTGACCAACTATTTGTCCATTCGGGTGACTGGAAGTAAGCGCTCGTTACAGGAGCGTCCGCGTTTCCTTGGGCCGTATCTATTGGGGCGGGCACTCGGGCATACTGCGATAAAGACCGGAAATCGAAGAACTTGTGGTTTCGGAAGTAATGAGAAGTCGATGTATTTGTTCGGTAGCAATTGCATCTTTCATCTGTGACGAGGGGAAAGTTCTGTGCTGTTACGGGCTGAAAGGAAAGGCTCACTGCCCCAAGCACAGCCCAAATGCCACGAAGGCCTAGTGCCATCGTGATGCTATATGCGCCTCGTTTGCAGTATGTGGGTTTTCGTTGAGGTTGCGAAGTTAGCGAAGTGATCACCTTATGGTCATTGGCAATGAAGAGTTGATAGCTTGCTAAGTACCGGGAATCGTCATCTAATATTTCTCATTATGCATCCCGCCTTGAATGATTCAATACAACGCGTGGGCTAAGATGATAGCGCCGAGCATGATTATTACCCCAATACCAGCCAAAAGGAGTTCATTTCATCTCGAAAAGGTCCGGGGCCAAGTCGATCCCGGCGGTGGCCAAGGCCGGAAGACGTGGAGACCCAGAACCGCTTGACAATACAATATGAAGAAGGGTTGCAATAGGTTGCTGGTAGCCCCAGAACACGCGGCTATGCCTTAATGTCATTTTTTACTTAAGTTGAATGATATATCAAGCTTTCCCTGCTATGGGTGGTGGCGGGGAAAGCCAGGGCGTGCTAGCCAAAGGGTCGGATAAATCGAAACACCAGTCACATCCTCGTTGGCCTCACGGTATACTTCATTCCGGCACTTTATGTTGCTTCTGGCGACATCATTCAATTGCTCAAGGAGAATAAAAGCATTAGTAACAGATAGACCGAGAATGAACGTTACGTCTGTCGTCACCGGCCTGGACGTTGACAGACCTCACGCCGGAGTGTATTGTGGCATGATGCTACTGCTACGTAGCGAGCCAGTCATATAACAGCCGACATACTGACGACCTTGATCAAGTATATTAGACGACCAATCTAAATGCTGCGAGGACCATGGTGACAAGGGGGCGGGCTGCCTTGGGGTCATCACGGAATCGGTTAAACATCCGGACGGGCGACAGCCCATCTGGCAGGACGGGGTTTCATCGGCATACGAATGGGGGCTGGGCCCAGAGTCGAGAAACTACTATCGTGAATAGCACTACATTTCTAGACCTTGCGATTGTGGCTTTGTGCCAGTCCATACTGCGGGCGCAAACGACCAGCTCACGGCACCAATTAGCTCCAGACAGACAATGGGGGACGGGCATATGGTATGACTCAGAGCGAAAAATTGCGGAAATGAAAGGTAGAAGATGCTACAGTGCCAAATCGCCAAAATGATTACCTTGCTAACGCGAACGTTGAAGCGCGATGCGTTTGTCATGAAACCGACTGCAGCTGTGGGCTTGCAGTCTGCAGGTCGATAGGTCAGGCAGCAGATGCTGCCTGCTGCTCGGACGTCTGTGTCAACTGGGCCTCGGGAAAATGCATGTTTGGCTTGGGAGTTCAATTCTAAGGATTGCTCATGTCGAATCGCTTCTTTCAGGAGTTGTAAGAATTGCAAGTGGTGTTGGGTTCATTGTTGGTAAAGGACATGGCATCCACCGTGGGTCATCCTTGAGTCCACACTGTCCTCCGTACCTGCCTACAGTACACCATCTATCTAGGTAGTTAGAAAAATGAAGGTGGGATCAGGAGGTGGGATGGCTGTTTCGTAGGGGAGTAGACTCAATAGATTACACGTGTGAAAATGCCTGTTGATCTTATCTTTTACACTGTTGGCTGCCTATCTTCACCAGATCCATGATATGCGTGGATGCTATTAAGATTGGCGAGATGCAATGTGCATCGGTACCTGGGCGTAGTAGAATGGGCTGCCGACATGTAGGTAGGTACTCGGTACTTGCCTCATCTGGTAATTCAAGGTAGCATTGAACTGATCCCAGGTCAACGGTACTGGATGCATGTGCAGGGTCGTACCTGCCATTATGTGTAAAGAGGGTTAGGTAAGTACTACTTACTTAAGCACTTACCTACCTACCTACCTACCTACCTACCTTACCATCTAGAGGGCCTCAATGCCTCACTTCAAGTACTAGACAGTAGCTGCACACTTTGTCCGGTTTCATTAAGACATTATTAATCGATCCAAAGTAGTGAGGCGTGTTTGCAAATGTTGTTAGCCGTTAGAGCGCGTTACGGAGCGCGTTACAGAGCGCGTCTTGACGTAAGGGATAGATAAGTGTATGTAGGTAGGCAGGTACCTACGTACATGTACAGCTGTACCTTGAAAAATTGAACAAACAAGAAGTCTCCCTCGATCACTCTAAAAAGGATGCTTGACATAAGGTAGGTATCCAGGTAAAAGTCCGTGCTAGCTACCTGTTCCGGCCTCGACTTAACGAGCCGCACGCTGATTCCCATTCTCCGAGGTCCCCATCTCACACACCCACCAGAGTTGGTTGGTGATACAACTCCAAGCACTTCGACTTGTTTTTACCACGCCTTCTACCACCAAACTCGATGCGTCGAGCTGCTTGATGTCCGATATGGAGAATCTTGCAAGTCCGTCGGTGAAGCCGGAGTCTTCCAACAACGGCATTGTGAAGCCGGAGCCCTCGGATGTATCATCCTTATCCGAGATCCTCCCTCAAGGCGCCGCTCAAGGCTCGGGCGAGGAGTCGGACAATGGTGAGCCCAATGAGACTGAGACTCATCATCTCGAGCAACTGTGTACGAAGAATACGCTAGGCACCCTTGAAGCCGGCGTCTCCGTGGCTACTAATCTTCTTGACCAACTGCGGGACGCTTTGAGCACTTACCAAGACGAAGACGTCGGCAGTTGGATCGGGTCTATCATTGACCTTCAGAAGCGTACGGCGCCTGCGCGAACTGTCGTTGGTGTTGTTGGCAACACAGGTGCGGGTAAGAGTTCTGTAATCAATGCTTTGCTTGACGAGGAAAGGTTTGTCAATTCTCTTTTCCGCCGTCAGCCGACCCTGCGCTGCGTGAAGCGAAAGGCTCGCAATGCTGAATCCGCAACCTCAACTGTGGCCCCAACCATGCTAATGTAGGTATCTATCCTAGACTTCTGCCTACCAACTGCCTGCGGGCGTGCACTGCGTCTCCTACCGAGATCTCCTTCAACTACTCGGATGACCCTCAAGAACTTTACCGAGCTGAAATCGAGTTTATCTCTACTGAGGAGTGGGTTAGAGAACTCCAAGTTTTGTTCAGTGATCTTTTAGACCGTAGTGGGCAGGTCTCTCGGGAAGCCACTAAGACTGACACCGATGCTGGCATTGCGTACGCAAAAGTGAGAGCAGTCTATCCACAGAAAACCAGGGATATGATTGCCCAAGCCAATCCCAAGAACCTCGCCAACGAGCCAGCCGTTAGTGGTATTCTCGGAACGACGAAAGTACTCAAGGAAGAGACGGCCAAGCAGCTTTACCTCAGAATGCAACACTATGTTGATAGTAAGGAGAAATCGACTGGTCCTGTCGGACAGAAAAAGAGGGTAGAGTCCCCGATGGAATATTGGCCGCTCATCAAAGTGGTTCGAATATTCACCAAGGCGGACGCCCTTTCTACAGGCGCCGTCATTGTTGATCTGGTATGTTTGAGGGATCTTGATTTCTACCATATACTCGGTTTGGCTCTATATGAGGTGACCAGGTGCCAATATTTGTAGCTCAAGTTGAGAATCGCATCTCACATATGGCGGAGCCCATATAAAAATTAGCCAGACGCTGACTCAGTATTCTTAATAGCCTGGTGTCCAGGACTCGAACGCGGCTCGAGCGGCTGTGGCAGCCAACTACATGAAGTCTTGCACAGGCCTCTGGATTGTCGCCCCTATCAATCGCGCGGTGGATGACAAGACCGCCAAGTCCCTACTGGGCGATTCTTTCAAGAGACAGCTCAAGTACGATGGCACTTACTCGGCTGTGAGCTTCATCTGTTCCAAGACAGATGATATCTCGATTACTGAGGCTGCCGAAAGTCTCGGTCTTGAAGCCGAGATCTCCGAATCCTGGGATACCGCTGAAAAGATGAGGGAAACTATGATATCTCTCCAGTCTCGAATTTCTGGCCTCAAAGAGGCTAAAGCGGCACTAGGCCAGGAGCTTGATGAATGTGAGGCGAAGACCGATCTGTGGGAAGATCTTCAATCTCAACTATCTAGTGGCGAGACTGTCTACGCACCATCAACCAACTCGAAGAAGCGAAAGCGAAGTACGGGGCCCTCTGGAGCCCGGAAGGGCTTGAAGTCTGACGTGGATGCTGATGACTGGAATGCCTCTGATTCTGACTCGAGTGATAAGGAAAACTCGCAATCGGAACAGAGCCGCAAGCCCCTGACAGAGGAGGAAATCGAAGAGCAGATATCATCACTTAGAGCAGAGCGGAAAATGATACGAGGGGGCAGGCGATCACTTGATTCCCAAATCGCTGGGATTCATCGAGAGATTAAGGTGATCCAGAATGAGCGGGAAAAGACGCTTGCAGATGCCAAAGCCATTTGCATCCAAGGTCGCAATGAATACTCAAGAGGTGCTATCAAGCAGGACTTTGCGATGGGTATCAAAGAGTAAGTTAATTTCCGCCTCCCGTCCTCCACGCCGAACGCGTTCTTCTACTCAAATGTTTGTAACGGGGATCACGACCTGTTTGATCATTGTTGCCTCACGCATCCCTTTGCCAATGCCCCCAACTTCTAGTTACTAAAATGGTACCAGGCTCGATCAAGAAAATTCTGCAGAAGAAAACGACGCAACTTTTGATCCTGACCAAGACGCTCGGGATTACGATGAGGTCGCGCGTAGCCTTCCCGTATTCTGCGTCAGTAGCCGTGCTTACCAGAAGCTCAGTGGAAAGCTGGAGAAAGATGACTTTCAGAGCCATGGATTCCTATCCATGGAGGATACTGAGATTCCAAAGCTGCAGAAGCACACCAAGAAGTTAACTGAAGCTAGTCGCATGAGTCATTGCCGCCGTTTTCTGAATGACCTTTCTCAGCTTGCTAACTCGATGAAGCTGTGGTCTGCGAACGACGGCAATGGGTCGCATCTAACGGATGACCAGAAGCGCCGAGAAGAGCAGCATCTTAAGAAGCTACTAGACCACTTAGACGAGGTATGTTCATCTGTCATGCCCCGGTCTGTTTCGCTGTGACGGCCGGTACGGGTGTCATGGCTACTGGGAAAAGGCGAAATGATCAATGGTGCGGCTAAGTCATGTAACTCGAAATCAAGATCAGTAGCCCAACCAGTTCTGAGTCAAAAAAAGGATTGTGATTCTCATGTGAAGTTGCAACCTGTCTAAACAAAATTAACCCCATACTCCAGGAACTCGAATCGTCTCTCAAGCAATCGATAACCCTCATTCGGAAATCTCTACAGGAGCACATTTTCGATAAAATCAGCGCATCTATGCCTTCGGCAATCGAAGCTGCTCCTGATACTGCTTATTCATGGGGCGCGCCTCGAAGTGAGGGTGGCTTATTCTGGGCAACATACAAAGCAACCGTTCGTCGCCAGGGGGTTTACTCTGGTGCTTCTGGACCACGAGACTTCAATCAAGATCTTTTTGACCCGATTTCTCGTAACTTAGCGACTGGCTGGGAGCGAGCTTTCCAACACCGCCTTCCGGCTTTATTGAAAAGCTTTGCAGATGAGGCGACGGCTAAGCTGCAGCAATTCCATCAGACAGCCAAAGCTCGAGCAGAGCAACAGCATACTAACGTTACTGGTCTTGCTACCCTATCAAACCAAATCCTGGCACATGAGCGGACTGTGCAAGCACTACCAGCAACCATAAGAGATAAAGTCACTGAGCTACAGCGAGAGGCTAACCGACAATTCACACCTGTTATATGTGAGGCGATGACGGATGCCTATGACATCTGCACCAATGAGCATGGCCAAGGCTCATACGCCCGCATGAAACATGCGATGGTTAGTCATGTTGAGATTGTCCGTGGTTCTATGTTCCATGACGCTGCTGAAGTTGTCAAAGAGCAACTTGAAGCGATGTGTCTCTTAGTAACGAAGGTAAGTATCTCATTCTTCCCTCTGCTCGGCTTCTGGGTGTGCTTCAGATAAAATGTGACCGTTTATGCTTTCGTTTACTTTTACCTAAACGCAACTGTTTCCTATTTATGGCTTTTACGCCTAACCACTGAGTAGGATATCGGCGAATCCATTCAAGCTGTGTTCGACACTGTTTGCATGGACTACATGCGTACTCTAGGTAAGTAAACATTCTGTTTCCCCTTTTTATGGATACAACATTGACTGTAATTTAGTGGGGGCTGAAGTAAACCGATCGAAGAGGACGTCCCGCGAGGAACTAGAAATGCGCCACCAAGTCTACAAAGTTTTGCTCCGCGGCGACACGATGTTCGCACCTGTGCTGGGGGAGTCCGCTTCTGTAGAGCAAACGGCCATCGATCACGCTGACGATGTTAAGAATCTCGTCGACCAAGCCGATGAGCTCATCCAAGCTCACATCCGAGAACAAGGTTTGTCCGAGGAAGTGGGTGATGACGATCCCTTCGCATCCGATGACGAGTATCCGGATGTAATGGACATAATCAAAAAGGAACGACAATCATAGAGCAAGACACTTTCCTAGGCGGGTAGGATTATTGAGGTTAGAAACGGGCTTGATTTACCGGCTGTTAGCTAAGACTTGCTTTGCTCGGAGTTTGGGGATAAAAAGTTGACTAGAACGTGCCTCCAGGACCGAAACCCAAACCACGGGAACTCGGTTTCTGGTAGAAAAACGTGGGGTCCTTCAAATACGGCTGTTCAAATACTTGAGGATAGAGAGAAGTGAAGGGAACCTATCCAACTTCCATTGCGATGAATATATTTATTTCTATAACTATTAAGTATATCCATTCCGACATTTTGATTCATGGGGTTTATTCATACTAACGAGAGCTGCCCTGGACGCCTTCTGATCGACCTCGACCCTCCTATATACCATTTTTTCTTGGAATCATGAATATGCAAATGAGGGTTATGGTTTAGAAATCTACAGAGCCCATTTTCTCTGGTTATCTCCTTCGCGGACGTCTGGTTGTTTCGATTCCTTCAACCATAATCTAGAATAGGACGAAGGAGAGCAACTCCCGTGACTCCAAAACACCAGTCCCAAGAATCTGCTTACTCGAACCCTAACCTGGGCAAAACTAGACCTGTCCCCGGCGCATCTCATCCTGTGACGCCGAAATAATTGACACCGTATCAGACCTATCCATGGCCTCCTTGATACTCTGCATTTCTCCCCCTGCGAATTGTTGTCGCCGTTGATCGTGCACGTGTGCCATATGTGCCTCGTAATGCGGACCAGGCGTATACGGCGGACTCGGCATATCCTGCTCAGCCATGGGCACAGTAGCAGCATGAGAACGCGCCGAGTCGTTCCTATCGACACCGGTATTCTCCACATGCGGCGCTGCGGTTCCAGACCCAGCTCTGTCACTACGTCTGTGCGCCAAATACTCTCTATCTTCCTGGATAATCTTGGCCATTACCTCCGAATGTTCCTTCTCTCTCCGGGCTTTGGAATCTCTAAATGACCTAAGCAAAGTCGCCAGGACCCAAAGACTCCACATAACGCCAGAGATCACCGCGTACGCCACGACAGGGGCGCCCTTGACACCCGCAAGCGCGAGCCCGAGACCACCGTTGATGATGCCGAGGGTGATGCCCAGCCGTCCGATCCATAGATGGACGTGAGAAGCCCAGGTGCGTCTCTTGAGCTTCTTGAACCGCCGATGATGTAGGACGCCGAAGAGGGGCTGGAAGAATAGCGTGACGAGGAGGACGATCCCGATGATGGGATGCGCGTTGCCCCTTGCTATGTCCAACAGACCGGCGCCCGAGGAGGGGATGCGGATTTTTCTCAGCAGATACAGCCCCAAACCCGCGGCGACTACGTACAGCGTGGACGCTATTAACTGGATAATCCAGTGCGAGACGAATGCGCCTTTGCCCGGGGCGGAGCGCAGGAGGATGGCACCGAGGGGAAATAGGAACGCGAATGCGATGGAGGCTAAGACCCCGTGGGCGACGCGGTAGCTCATTAAGCTTGCGTATTCGAAGCCTTCGTTGAGCCCATTTAGTTCGGGCCCGAATGGTGACGAGGATCCTCCGTCGTTGCCGAAGCCGCCATCATAGCCGCCGCCATAGTTGCCACCGTTATTGTTGCCGTAATCTCCATTCTCACCGCTGCTCCCACTGCCATCTCCGCTGTCGGTCCCGGCCGCGTTGTCGTTGTCATTGCCGCTATCGGTGCTGTTGCCGTTGTCGTCGGTGTCATTATTGTTTGAGTTGGGATCGGGGTTGTATGGGTTACTGTTGCTCCCAGGTGTCCAGCCGTTTACGTTGCCGAATGATGGACCTTGGGCGTTGACATTCGTTACTGCTAGACATAAGTGTTAGCCTCTCGTCCCATTTTATCTCCTATTTCATAAGTGAAAGGGGGCCAAGAACAGTATCCAAGTAGGTTGGTTTCTCACCTAAGGCGACAAGGCCAAAGAGCAGCACTGCCCTGGGCACCAATGTTGTTGTTCTCATGATCCCACTCAGGCCCGCCACGGGAGTCAAGAAGGACGTCGAGCTTGAACCCGTATGTGGCCTTTGCCTAAAGCCTGACTTGGGAATTTTCTCTTGATCTCTTAATCCCAGTGTATGGTATCGTGAACACAAAATCCCGTTGTGAATATGATTGCTTTTACCCCCTAAAGCTGAAGCTCAGGCACGGCATCGAAATACAGGAAGGAAGATTCACTATACTCTCGAGAACGAGATGAGAACGAGACATGACGGAGGCGGCCCCCGCCGCACGAGACGAAATAAGACCTATAGGCCATTACGCAGCCTCCTCGGCGCACCGCACCCCAAGGCGCACGTCTCGGACTTTGGGTTGGGGAACTTGCGTCGAGCAGCATAGCGTTCCAAGGTCTTGCACAACACGCCGCAGGTGCTCCTCGGGACCGAGGTGCGACGACCCCCCCGAAGTCAGTAAGCAGCACAAGCACAGTAGCTGATGTCGATGTCGAGTATGCTGATATCCGGATTCTTCCATTGGCCAGCTGCTGCGACCCATAATCGCCACCTATCAGAAGCGTCCTGCCGCGTGCTTGATCTCGGAGTCGACCAGTCTTGATAAATACCTACTTAATGCTCTCATCCTTGATTGCCGTTTTACACGTTTATTTCATTCTTTCCTGATTCGACTGCATTATATTCTAGGCAATGGCAAAATCGCCGCATTCTCTCACACACCGACGCGCAACATGTCATCCATGTCGACATTTTGGCCAATCCCAAGAGTGTTGCCCATTAGTCAGGTATATAGAACAAATGGATGCACATAGAATTAGTGTTTCCTACATGTATTAAAGGTTATATTAAGGGGCCTCTAATTCAATAAAATGAGATGAAGCACAACGGACTCATCTCTAGCTATCGATCTGAGTAAATAAATAATAAGGGCTCTGTTGCACTCTTCGGTTTCAATCGTGTGAGAATGACGAAAGTGTTTGAAGTTCGAATTTTATAAAAATAAGCTGATTGCCATGTTCGAAAATTGCAGGTGGCTGTGCAAGGAGAAGCCGTATATCTAAGGCTTTGACCTGTGAGATGTAGAAAATGATTGCAACTAGGTTCTTGACGAGGTAATAGCTGTTTGGATAGTATTCGGCTTTGTTGTATAGAATCGGGGCGCGTGCCGCGTGTTTTCTCATGCTGCCAGGAAGAAACTCCCTACACATAACACAAATCTCTCGGCCGTTCCTAACGGCCGCCATCAGTTCCAGGAAGTCCAGAGCCCGTTAAAATCTAAGCAAGATGAAGGGGAAATGAGAATGCATGAGTCATATAGGGGTAGGTAGGAAATGTCATATCTCACTGAAGAGGAGTGACGCTTTGCCTATGTAAGATAGCCGGAGGACCAGAAAATTCTCGACGATACGACCCCTGATAAGACTAAAGCATTTCAACTAGGACGGATTCCTGAAGGCGGCCCTAGCATGTTCGAATCGCCGTTAGAAGAACTTCGTAAGGCGACGAGCCAGAAGCAACAGCCACCAAGGATCGCGCGACTCACGGCGGCGACCTCGATCATGGAGTCAGGCGGCATCTATCGGCAGAGGAGCATAGCATTTGATCCCCGAGACATTTCTTCTCCTTTGCAATGTTAAATCGGGCTTGCTAACACTACCTAGCATATTTGTAGCAAGTTAAAGCGCGATATAATGCCTAACCCGGAAGTATATGTCTTCAAATAAACAAATAAAAATATATAAAAAGTTCTCAGGCCCATTTCACCCTCTAAGGACCCAGCTTTGGCAGGAAGACCAAGATCACTGTAACGAATGTGGTTGAATATAACTATAGACTGCGCGGGTACAGATTTAGCTGACTCCCACTTCTATCTTCTATCGGCTAACTACCACTTTCTATCTCCCGCATCCTATCAATTCCCAGTGGCATAAACTATGTCTACTGTGTCTCTACTGGACCCTATACTACGGGCGTTGCAGCGGGCACTGGAGTTTCAAGACAAATCGATGAATGCGTCAGGCAGCAGGAACTCTCTTCTACCGCCAGACACTTCTCAACAAAGCAAGATCCCTTGGCTGAACAGAATACATGGGCCAAGTAGTAGGACCGAGCTCTCAACGGGTCGACCGGGAGATATACACGGTCTGGTCAGGAAATGATGCTAGTTATGACGCCATTTGGATAAATGAGAAGGAGAGGGTATACCGGGGAAGAGTATCCAAACTAGAAACCCAGTTCATGGCGGTCCGCTGAAGCCGTTGAACAATGGTCCGCCCCTACGTCAACATCACTCATCATAGCATAGCATCCTTTCAGGGTTGGGGCCGTCGGTTGGTGGCCGGTAACAGCTTTAACTAAAACGCCATGGCCGATGCTAGGCGAACCGTTCGTTCAAAGGCGACCTAAGATCTTGCTCTTCAAGGGCTTGAAGGAGGACGAGCAAGATGGGAAGACTTTGAACGAGATCAAAAGAACTATTAGCGATAAAGAACTCGTTCGTTAGAGGTCTAGATTGAGCCATACATTTACTGGAGGTCAAAGACCGCTGCATACATATCCGGTGCCTACTTACAAGTAACACCGTAGATCGAGTCCAGAAATGGGGCAAAAGAGTCCCAAGGTTGACATACGTGCGCTAATAGTAGGTGCTGTGCATGTATAGCAGACCTCGAGAAGTACAAATGCCCCACTAGAAACGTACTTGTTGGTGGTGCTTTGGCCCCCATCGCAAAAGAAAAGCATAGCTGTGTCCATTGTCCCCTTGTTGTTGAGATATGGGTGGCTCGGGTCTGCTGCGCGACATTTGGGGCCATTGATATCAGAGCTGAGCTAGAACGGCTATAGCTCGACCTCAACATACGAGTAGCCGTCGGTACCGAGCTAGGACGACCGAGTTACCCCCAAACAGGTATGCGTGGCAATGGTTCTCGTCAGGGAGGCTGATACCCCTGACTTGCTTTTCCCCATGCACCTCACCTGGGGCCCGTAACATTGGGCTTGCCGAACTATCTGAACATACTTGAAATGGAGTCGGGAGAGGAGATCGATCCTGCCGACGCAAACTGAAAGTAACTGACATACCCATCCCCTCGATGTTTAGTTGAGCACCAATAGGTACTTCCAGAGGCCCGAGCCAAAAGATAATACCTAAAGGCTGTTGTTAGCTAGGTAGGCAGGTTACTTTAGCTACCGGAACCAGAATCTTGAAAGTTTATCACACCCAACGACGGCAATACCCCATGGATCGCTGGGGAACTTCCTGGATTCACGGCCTCGGCTTTCTACGGCCTTGCATCGAGGGGAAAACCTTGAAGGACGCCGAGAGGTGGGAGGACTGTCTTCCCCTAGGTGTGACCTCGCTGCCCGGTACCAGCTTATACCGTTCCCATCCCTGCGCGCTAGAAAGAGATGCCTTAGGCACCTTGCTGTTACCTACCTGCTTCCCTAGCCGCACCTTAGCCCGCCTGTTCGGCTACGCGGCCGGAAACCTCACAGATCACCATGAGATACGTTGGTGACAAATATTCCACGTAGAAAGGAGCAATTCGAAGCCCCTCACTGTGTGGCAGATACGTAACGGCTGTGAAATGTGTACTTGATCTCTAAATGCCTGAAGAAACTAAAACGTCGGCGATAATGTTTGGCGAACCTGCTATGCAAAATAGATATAAATCCCAACCTCAGTGTTATATATACAATGAATTGTTTTGTGTCCAGCCATAATTTTGTCGCCTATTGTCCGCTCACCTAACACGGAGCGAAGGTCCTATACCGAGTACGAGACTTTCATTCTTCGATACGCTCGTGAAGTGGGCAACCGTCCCTCGAAATACGCTATTTTAGCCATCCTACGGTTGATAGCCATTCTACTTATGAACGACCCTAAACACGATGGTTCTGAGATGATTTATTTTAATTGCGATTGTACGACATGCGCAGCTCTGGTTTTGGGCGTGTACCATGGTGCAAAGGCTGCAAGATCAAATAGCATATTGCCTGGATGATCCCTGGTTTCAACGCTTAACAATACAACTAGCGCATAGACGAGTTAAGTCGTTAAAATCACGCACGCAAAGTATGATATATCGACGCAACATGTATTGTTAGGAAAAAAATCGACCGATCGCAAGGCACATGTGTGCCAACATCAAACTTGAGTTTGTGGCTCTACCAAGGCCTACCCGAGCACAACCATCTATTCCATGATCCACAACCTCTGAACTGAGGTGAGCCGCACGAAAACCTCCAACCATGTACTTTAGTATGCCGACAGGGGTATATGGCAAGGATGCACGAGCCGAGGCGAAGATAATGAGGCGGACGGGCACACAATGATGACAACAAGAATATCTAAGGCCATCATGAGCGGACAGTAGCGGCACCCATCTAGTCCACGTCATTAACAGGAAAATGCTGCTAGATTGCCTCTAGCGAGACGGGATATCGAGGGATATCGATCAGGTCCGAGAAGGTCAAAAGAAGAAAGAAATCATAATAGGAAATCATTGGCGTTTAAGTGCGATTCACCATTCCACCCAGAGCGCCAGCTTTTTTGGTGCAACACGACGTAAAAAGGCAACACAACCAGAAGGTACCCGCACTCCAGTGCTTGACGTTAATCGCAATGGCTTGAATGTCTCATGACCATAAGAACAAATTCATAGACGGCATCAAGACGTTCCATCAGACCATTCGAAAATCAATGCAGGAAACCGGAGATATCGATGCATGGGTCAATTGACCAGGCCGTAACGCCAGAAACGCAGGACGCCGGGATGCAAAATGTGCAAAGCATGATCACTGTCACAATAGGGTTAGCTCGATACTGAGGCGGTCATGCCGCTTGTAACAGAACATACCTGGGGTCCAAGTGCACCGGGAGGAACCTGATGACCACCACCGAAACTAGGACCGCTAAAGGAACTGGGTCCGGCCGCTGGACCACTAAAGGAGCCGGGGCCGGCAGCGGCCGGGCCAGGAGGACCAGCCGGGCCCGCTGGGCCCGAGGGGAAGTAATGGGGAGGAGGAGGCGCAGGACGGTACGGGGTGCCAACGCCAGAGTTGTTCTGCGATCGACCCCAGGACAGGCGGACACGAGAGTTCCCGATAGGATAACCCTGCATTTGATTGATAGCCATCTCCGCGGCGTGTCGATGGACGAACTGGACAAATCCGCAACCTTTTCCTGGGGGGATTTTCACATACGTGATCTCTCCGAAGCCTTGGAAGAACGAGCGCAATTCGTCCTCAGTGACATAGCCAGACAAGCCGCCGACGAAGACGGTTGTGTTATTCGGGTCGGTGAACTGATTCATCGTCATAGGATTGAATGTGCCGGCAGGTTGGTATCCAAAGTTCTGCTGAGGCTGAGCCATCCAGGGGGTACCACCAGCCATTCCTCCGTGGTGTGGGGCCTGGGGAGGAGGCGCCATCGGCTGTGCCCCGCCGTACTGACCGTAGTGGTTTGCCTGGTGACCGCTGGATTCACTGATATTAGCAAGTTGAACTTCTATATGGCTTGGGAGACGCACCGATTCTTAGGAGTGGCTGGCGATACACGCATGGGTCTATTACCGCAGTATACGCCTTGCATCTCTGTAAGAGCACGCTGCTGATCCTCTTCATTCGAAAATCGAACAAATCCATAGCCACGCGACTGTCCGGTTTGTTGATCTGTCATGATTTTGGCAGATTTGCAGGAAGGGAAGCGAGCCTGGAAAAGGGCGACCAGAACGAATTCATTTACTTCGTGTCCTAGGTCACCGACAAAAATGGAGTACTCCGGACTACGATCATCGCGGCGGTCGACCAATCCTCCACCAGAAGCCCAGTTGAGGCGGAACACTCGGTCGGTGTTGGGAATCGGAGTTCCGTTCAGCTGGAGTGCCTTTTGGGCTCCTTCTGGAGAGGTGAACTCAACAAAGCAATAGCCTGCGTTGCTATATGGTCGTTAGAAATCCAAGAACGACTTCTGGATGGATTTGAAGTCCCCAGAAAATGAATTGATGATGGGGGTGAGAAGATCAAAATGAGGTAGGGACATACCCGGAGTGTCTATCGCGAATAATCTTCACTTGGACACTCTCGCTCATAGCGGAGCTGAAGATATTACGGACGAAATTCTCGTCCATCCAGCCGGCGAGCTCACCCATCCTATGACTGATCAGAAAGGGTCAAATATGGCCGGAAAAGCCAGCTACTCACCAGAGAGTTTGGCGTGCAGAATCGTTCTGGAACACGGGAGCGATTTCACCGCCGCCCTGTCCGTTGGTAGGCGGAATGGGGAGTCCGGCAGAGTTAACACCAGGTGCACCTTGAGACCCGGTGTCACCTTGGGATCCAGAGCCGTTTGAGGCCGGCTTACCGTTGTAAGGATTGAATCCGTCCATGGTGTCTGTATTCTATGTCAGTATGAATACACTCAAACTTCGAGGGTTTATATCGATTATAATATTCAGCTTTACGATTGTGTACTATGGCTTGGCTGAAGTCGTAGGTAATAGGGTCTGAGTTTGAAGCAACGGGGCTTTGCTTACCGACCGGAGATAAATACGAAATTGATAACTTTGGGTACCGAGTCAAATTTTTAAAGCTTGCATTAAAAATTAATAACTGTGGGAGAGAGAGGGCGAAATAAATTGTTAAGAAAACCAATGCGGGAATGATATGTGATAAGTTGTGAAATAATCAATCGTAAGGACCCTACGGGGTTTCGTGGATCAGGAATTAGACAGTTCCTCTGCTTCATAGCTTTGCTGTCTAAACCTCCAAGACTGTTCGTGCTCGCCACATTGGGTACGCCGGAATAGCAAGAATAATCAAAAGGGGAGATGGGTGTAGTTGTGCAGGCTGAATGAAAGATGAATAGCATACCTGGAGTACGCGTCGAGGCCAGATGGGGCTTAGACGATAACTTCTGAGGGTTCCGCAGCCTATTGGAGTTTGGGACTGCAGTTGAAGATGAGCGAAGGCTGTGTAGCTCGCAGGAAGAAGTGCCTGTCAACAGCGGGATGCCTAGTCAGCCTAACAAAAGCAGCAAAGCCAAATGATTTCTTTGATTGGTACTAGAATATTCGTTTGCAATGGTGAACGGAGATATGTCACACTCACCTTGCGGGAACAGACCAAATGGCTGATATCCAGATCGTGCAAATCAGAGACCAGCAATTAACGCCGACGCCCAAAGTCCGAATGCAGGATTAAACGCAAACGACAGCAATTGGAGCCGAGTCTAAGGTCTAAGGTTTTCCGTTTCGCCAACCGGACGCAAAGGGATATTCGAAGTAGATGAAACCGAGAGGTAAGCCGACTAAATCTAAGCTGGGATACTGAATAACGCCGAACCTAAAAAGCAAATGTAAGCATAGTGCATGATTAGAATTCTGTGCTCAATATCAGTGTTCGAGATCCAGCGTTGTCCAGCTCTTAGCGACTACGTTAAAATAAACTTGCTCCTCGGTGCAGAATATTATCAAGAATATAGAGTCGGCACGCATGATCGGCAATAACGCTCCACATGGCCGATCATGTCTGAGTTGGCCGGATACTCAAAAGTTAAATGAAACCACCCTCTGTTTATTGTCACGCTCATTTTCTCAGGCTGTGTAATCTCGACATTGTCTGTTTAGCAGACAACGAATGTCAAGTACAGCACAAAGTGTATCGGCTTGAACCAACTGGTTTACTCGAAAGCCCTGATATCTGATACAGAATAAATGTTAACGGCAAAGCTATTGGAGATTTGAATAAACTGGGCAATGGAAACAAACGCATGAGAGACATAGGAATAATTTGAACTCGATATACAGCTCAGACTCGCCCCAGAGGAACGATGCAGGTAAGGGTGGCGCGGCCCGAAGCTAGGATGCGTGTTGCACTTGTTGAGGGGGTGGGGATGATGAGGTATCTCGATAGACTATTAAGAGTGTAACTTACGAAGGAGCGGTGGCAAGAAAAAGGGTCTCGGTTGTTTCTATGCCCCAACGGCGACTGCTGGCAACTTATGATTTCGTTATACATTTTTCTCGCAATGTATAACCGGCATCGATTTGTATCGCGTTTACCACATCGTAAGAGTCGGCAAGATAAGAATGCGCCTTCTGAGGTAGTCCAACTGTATGGCTAGCGGGATTGAGCAAGTATGCCCTGCCTCGCCCCCGATTGCCGAGTCTCGTGCAGTGGGCACCGAGTCGTTTCTTCACCGCCGTGATAACTGCTCTCATTCGACATCTCAGTGCAGTCCACCATCAGCAAGTTATTCACTTTCCGGCTAGTCAAGGCGACTCTCGCCTATTCAAAACCTGGTGGTGTGCAGGCTGGAGAGAACTGGCCTAAAACGATCGAAACAAGACAGCCAGCTCCATCGCATAGTACGTAGCGCTACATCGCCAAGCAACTCGTTCTTCAGCTGTCCGACCGAATTGACGAGTTGGGCCCATCGCGGGAGGTAGTTGTGCTCCAGAGTCAGTTATAGGTGGAGTTCCGGGTTAGGTCGCTTTAATCGCCATCTGCTACTAATGCTTTTGTAGATTGAGGCTTGTCACGGTAGAAGCGGGCGGGCGATAGACGGGTGGAATCGCAGTCAGATCGCAGGTGGTGGGGCTAAGACGTAAGGCGGGCTCTGCGGACTTTGGTAGTGCGGTCGAGGTTCGCTGAGAAGCGTGAATAGCCAGTGCGGGGCATTGATCAGGAAGCACTGAGTCGCGGTATTCGCACGAAGCGATGCGATCACCAGGGTTAACGACGGAGTGACGCAGTAGGCAGCGAGCCTCGATGGCGCCAGGCGTCACCTTTGCATCTGGTGGTGGACATGGGAAACTGGAGCTTCGATGACGCATGTGTTGGGGCCAACGGACCGATGCCGATCATATCTCCGGACACACGTACAATTGGACTTGCCGCTTCAACACACGGCTGAATTGAGGGCAAGCGCGACAGCAACACGGACGACGGCCGCGCGCCGCCTTGGGATGTTGTTTCGGAGCTCGAACAGCGAAGAAGAGCTGGGACAGAGGGAGACGGGCGAGGGGCGAGGGGTAGTAGAAGAGAGCGCGACTTACTTTTGGGCACCAATCGGAACAGAGTGGAAAGCAGCAGGGACGTAGTAGGGCCTGGCACAAACTCCAACGGGTCCGAGGTCACAACGCAATTGTGCTGTCGACGGTATAAAAGGACTTCTCGGAGCTCGAACTATCCGTGTGGCAATTTGCTAAGGACTAGAATGGAACGACAGAAAAAGCCGGGCGGATCTTATGTCTGGGCAAAGATGCGACAATTGAAGGATGGAAAACCGAGTTGGCCGCGCACGCGCACACAAAATACAACCGGGCCAGGTGCGAAAGGATGCTTCTTGGACAAGCGCGCAACTGACGAAGCCGAGAAGTGGGTGGGTGGGTGGAGGGGTGTCACTCGTGGGATTAGGGTTGGAGGAAGGGAGAGGAGAGGAAGAGAAGAGAAAACGGGACCAGTGAGTGTGCGTAAGAGAGAGGAGAATAAAACACGAGCAAGAAACGCAAAAAGCAGACAGGACAATGATGGTGCTGGTTTGGTTTGCGGGTTTTGGTGTGGATGTGTAAGTGGGAAAAAAAAGATTGAGGACGTGGACTTTGGAGCTGGGTGGGTTGGGGCCAAAGGCTATCCTGCTATCCTGCTGAGCTGAGAGGTACAGTACAGCGGGCTACAGGCAGGCGTAGCGGGCATCCTACCAGACGCACGACGGGCGAGGTCTGTGTACCAGAAGTGGGTGGCGTGTGGAGCCCCGGAGCCAGTAACGCTGCGCTGCTAGCAGAGAAGCTGCTAGGCGGCCTAGGCTACCTGTGTACTGGTCGGTAGGTCTACCGCATTGCTTTGTTTCCCCGTTTAATTCGCCTATGTCTTGCTGTAGCCCCGAAGTCTAAAAGGGCTGCTTGGAGGCTGTGACCCAGAAAACCCGTCGCAGTGTGCGGGTGGGGATTTCCTACTAGTACTGCCGTAGAGAAATAGACCAAGATGCAACCGAGACAGTGCGCACGCACTGTACGTTAGCCAACACTCGAAATGGGATGTCCGGCCTTGCAGTCAGCAGCTTCCGGAGAGGTAGCCCGTGCCCAAAGTTCATGCTATTGCCCACGGTGCACCGTAATTCATGTGTATGAAGCTGTCAGCGCTGATGGTTGCCGCTTTACTGAACATCCTTAACATCTACCTAACTAGTGCGTTTCCACGTACAGTATCTAGGTTTTCATCCAACTTGGCTTACGCGTGGGTTCATAGCAAGATGCACATATGTTCTGCTTAAAGACAAGGCTATGCACCGTACCTAGGCAGAAGGGTTGAGCCGTTTGCTACATAAAAACAAAACCTTGATTTCGGGCGAGGTCTTATTGCCGAAGTAGGTATGTGTGCACTACGATATGGTCAAGGTTTACTCTAAGCTCATTGAGTATAACATTCCTGTGGACGTGACCTAACTCAGTCCAGGCAGTTACAAGCAGACGTTTCCTATGAGAGGTAATGAGGAGATAGAGGCAGGATCTACTGTGTAGTTAAACGTTCCGTGTCGCGCTAATCTAGGAAACAGGATTATATCTTGTAAGATTGAAGTTGTCATTGTTGCATTCACTCCCATCTGATGGAAACAAACAAGCGCCTCCCATCATTTGTGTCTTACCCCAAAACAGCTGTGGCCAGCTCGATTTTGCGCTGTTAGCTGAATGAACTTAACTCTCGGTAATTTACAGTAGTTTGGCGTACGTGTTGCCGAATAACACCGGGTGTCACGAATTAGGTGAAGACATCTATCTACCTGCGTTTGATCAATAATACTTTGTTCCTACGGTATAATTGGTCGAGAGGTTAGTCCAACATTTGAAAGAGACAGTCCCAGCCACTCAACTGCTAGATAGTGCCCGGGCAAGAAATTAGAAGCGTTCTACATCTGTGCGTACCTACGCATTGTAGGATTCTACACTAAATACCCCTGTCTAGCGTTTTTCTAGAACTTTGGGGCACCTTCTACGCTACTTGTTCTGGACTCAATATAGAGAATTCGGGTGTCACTAGTCAGAAGAATCTAGGCGTGAGTAGAGCGTAATATATTTGACTTGATATGTCGAGGTTTGGAGGTATCACAAACCCCCGGCCCTTGTTAGAAACAAACCATTTTGATAGGTTTCATTTGATTGAGAGGAACAGAGCGTAGGTTACGGACGCACCTGTGCTGTACCCACCTTCGGGATCGCCTTTGTCGATATGACGAAAGTGGCCCTCTTGATTGGCCCAGGGAATGAAGGGAATCGATCCAGCTTTTACCTGATCGCGGATAACACATCCATACCCGAGGCTATACAGCTGTCGTCACCACACATTCGGTGCTTTACATGTACCTAATTTTAGTATTTTTAGCAACTTTCCGTTTAGTGATTAAGCCCGGAGCAGATACTTCGGTGCAGCATGTACAGTACTGTAGTTTACTTGCATATTATCTATTTTTCCCTTGGCGTGAAACCGATAGGCGAGGCGCTCTGGGGTAAAGAGCTCTACCAAGACGGGTCATTTGGCATGTCTCGTTCGAAAAGGCGGGTTATTCACAGTCGATGGGTTGCTGTCAATCATATAAATCGGTGCGTCCTCGGGCCTCTGTGCATCTTGCTGTGCACCCGAGCAATCTTAAATCAGCGTTCGCTACTTACATAACTACACATTGACATTGACGCTGGGTGTTGACAGACAAAGCTCCCTATTGAACTGGTTGGAGAGAGTTCCTACAATACAGTACAGCCCGGTACTAAAGTGACAGCTTTTGCGATGATTACCTACTAGGCAAATTTCCACGTGTAAGGGAGAAGGCTGGTCAATGGCATGGGGTCCAGTTGTTCGAATTAGAAACGATTGCTTCCGGGAAATGCGCCGATCTACATAATCCCTGCCTGTATGGTGCACGGATCTGGTTTTTTTCTTCACCAGGTTCTGATCAGGTCTACAAGTAGTGGACGTATTACGGGACTATTCGTCTTAACCACAACGAGACTGATATACGGACCTGTCGATTATAGCGTAGCGCATTTTTGCACCAGTGAAGAAAAGACACCTAAAGGCGGGCTTCGGGGCATGTAGATAAAAGTAGTGATCCTAACACAGTAATAACTGCGAATGACTACAGTGTACAGGCATACTTGTAGGCTTGATCATGCGAGGATGGCTGGTAATTGATCCACTTCACGTTGTGCCCTGAAACTGAAGTCTTTTCATGTCCGCGTGCCAATTATAGTCCTACTCTTCGTGGCCGCTAGGGACAGAGAGTTTGCTCATCCAGGCGACGTCAAAGATAACGACGTCAAATCATGATCACTCATATGTAACACATGTTGTGATGCGAATGATGATTGTATACGACTATACCATTTCGGTGTCGTAGCTACTTCAAGCATGCTACAAATAGTGAGCTCATACTCATTCTTTCTCCACGTCCCCACGAGTCAATGATCCTTGATGTAAGAGCTGATTGCTCCTTATTAGGTGAGGGAATTGTCGACAATTCGCCGTTGGTTGTGGGCGGGACAGCACTAGGTAGTATCCACAGATTGTCCAGGTACGGTGCGGCTGTGATTTGGCAGAAAGCCACTGTGAAATGCCGCTCTCGTGGCATTGTTTCGATTGCTCACTACGAGTTCCAGTTTTTTGCTGCACAAAATCTGGGTCATTCTATAGGCGTCACATACCTTTCTCTGCGCCAAATTTCAGATGAGTAATTAATGTAGGCCGTTAGCTAGCTAGTTGTGGAGTTCAATGCTTACCTCGTCTTTGCGAATAGCCTCTCGTTATCAAGACGGTGGACTGTGGATTGTGAAATACAAGTCAACTTATAACCGTGAGAAATAGAGCTCGAACCTGACGCCAAAAGGATTAATAGCAGACAGTACATGCGTCTCTTAGCATAGTTGTAGATTGCCATTCTACACTGTGTCATTACTCGTACTGGATGCCCTCGTCTAAGCCTGATAGTTGGCGCTAGAGTTAGTTAGATCTTGAAAAGATTCGCTCGCGCGAGATGATGGCAATCCTAACGGCTGGGCGCGCATGGAGTGGGAGTACTACCTGACGGGAGAATGGTGATACTTGCTGAGCATAGCTACGTATTGTAGGTTAATGCTCCAGACTCCGTCTCGCAGGATACCCAAATTACCGACTCATTGGATGGGGGTAGCGTCAACCAACTCGACTGTTACCAATCATATCAGGAGTGTCCCGAAGGATAACGGTGTGACTGCGTTATTTCGCCTACTGCTGTAGCATATAGGTGAAAGTAGGTTCGATCCAAACAATTTTATGACCTAACTAACTACCTAATGCAGAATGTATCGGGTAGCCTAAGGTATCATGAAAGATAGAGCAAAATTTTTATTGTGCGGAAATACGCAGTACGAATGAAATCATTTTCTTCTAGGCACTGAGTAAGAGACTCTGGTACATAGTACCTACATACCTGCATGTACGTAGCCAACGCTACTAAGAGCAAACCTGTGCGTCGGGATCATCAAAGGATCTGAGCCGAATTTCATTAGTGAGACGTACATCTTCCAGAGTTAGCATTTCTATTTTTCATTTTATAGGCTTTATGTAGCAAAGAACAATTCTCGAATTAAACAGAATGTTCCAATCTCTATCTCCTGTGGGAGAAAGACCAAACGGGTTGCACCGCCACGATTTGCTCATGTGGCGCGCTTCCTACGGCTCGCCAACGCCACTTTTCATACTATCCACCTGCTTCTGAGAGTGACGGCCATGTTGACGTGAGCAACTTGCTGGCTAAACTGGCCCATATGAAGGGAGACACAACATAACCAGCGAGGGTCGCCATTTCCGATGCATATTCCTCAAATTAGAACTGCAGCCGCGTCATAACATGAATGCCCAAACATCACGTACTCACGCATGCACCTCCCGAACCCCGCCGGTACTGACGTCTTCCCATCGTGCTGGATCCACCAGGAAGCCTCGCTTATTGCATCGAGCCACCGTAACACGCGGGCGTATTGAGCAGGCCCCGGACGATTCATCGCGACAAGAACGGTGTCCCGCGATACCAGCTCCCTAAGCTGTGGTGGCAGACAGACAGACGACAGACAAGACGGGCAACGTTCATCCCCACACGTATTGTCCAGCCCCCATCGCTACCAAGAAGGCACCATGGCTGCATCCAACGAAAGCGCCGAGCTCAAGCTCGTCTCATCAATCAGATATAAATTTGCCGCTGTGTCCGGTGATGAGAAAAGGCTGAGCGAGGCTCTTCATTCACAGCTAACCTCATTACTTGAGAAAGCCGGGAGCCAGCACAAAGCCGTTCGTGAAGACGCAAGTGACTACTGCTCAGACTCTTCCCTGGTATTATCGCTCACACTTCCCTTAGACTTTCAAGGCCTTCATGAGTGTTAAGAATTTCGCTCAGCCCTCTGGGTAGGGTATTTCCGATCGAAGCCTCGCCTATAGAGCTAACGTAAACGACAGGGTCCTGCTACCTGTTGCCGCTCTCCTGGAGCAGTACAAGCGGACAACTTCACCAATCGTGAAACAACTAGATCTTGCCTTCATTAGAGAAGGAATGTCTCGTCTTGAGCAGTCGAAACGTCGCGACCTACTTCCAGTTGTACTGCGCGATATATCGAAGGAGACAAACTCAGCCAGCGCTGCCGGCTTCTTCAACGTATTTCTTCGTCTACTGCTAGAAATCAAAATCCCCGGAAGGGGAAGCACAGAAGATCTTACACTTCGAGAAGCTGTCGGCCTTTCGAATCATTCTGATGCGGAGTACGTGGCGAACTGGCTTGGGAAGCTGTTTCTATTGAGACAGGATATCGCTTTAGCATCTGATGACGAGATGTCGGCCAAGTTAGATGCTTCACCGTCCGGATTGACCAAGGAAGATATTGCCTTTCTACGTAATAGGGATCCAAAGTCGTGGAAGCCAAATATCCCAAACAGCCTTAGTCTCCCCGAGTGCAAGACGAAAGCTGTCAGCTTCCTCGCGAGTGGTGTGTTCAGAGATGACGAACGCTACCTACCTATCATATGCGCAGCAGGTTCTGCCGACTCAAGAATCTCATCGGTAGCTGATGATGTCCTCAAGCGAGCTAGTGTTGATCTTGAAGACGAGGCTGTGGTAAAGTCGCTGTTTGTGGCACACAGCACACTTCCAGCAGCTCACAGAATACAAATTCTCAGACTATTATCAAAGTCCATTATCGCGTGTGCCCCAAAGCAGCAAGTTGTTGACGCCGTGAAAGAGGATTTCGCCTTGACCACTGGGGAGAAGCCCCCGATAGCTGGTCTAGAGGCCTTGAGGCTGCATAAAGCTCTGCTCGGCCTTCTCTCCTGGATCGCACGGAATAGTTCTGAATCCAAAGCCGCGGATACAAAAATTGGACCGGCTCTCGTGATGATTCTTAAAGATTACATACTCAGGCAGGGCTGGCCAGCGCCCAACCCTCGAAACAACCAATCTCAGACCCAAGACGAACAACGACTGCGCGCTAACGCCTACGAAACAATCGGCACCTTAGCGAGAGGAAGTAGCCTGGAGTATAAGGCAAAAGACTCCCTGCTCAAGTGGCTATTCGACTCTTTGGTGTCTGACCCTAGCCCGGATATCGTTGTTTACATCGAGAGCGCTCTATCTAGCATGATGAGTCTTTTTAAGTCTACTGATGCTGCCCAACATCGAGATCTCGAAGTACTCCTCCTAGAATACATGAATCTACCGGAACGGCAAAACGTGAGGACAGCTCGTCACGTAGCTGTGCGATTTGCGAATAATTGTTTGCCGTTTAATAACATCAAAGCACGTTGGATAGGCATACTGGCTCTTGCTGCTGGCCCCTCCGAGCGACGAGATGTTTTGGAGGAAGGGCAACGAGGATTAGATCCTTGGTGGGCTACGAAATTACACCCCGAAGAGACGCTGCAGTTACCCAAATGGGCAGAGCTGTCAAAATATCTCTTCGACTCTACAACTCGCCAGGTTGAAGAACATGAAATGGCTGTTGACCAGACCTCCAAGTATGCGTTGTACACCAATAATCGTCTCCAAGCATTTCCAATAGCCATACGCTTTGTCAAAAATGTATTCTTTCTCTCCGCCCTCGGCGAGAGCAGTGTCGAGATAGACTGGGAGTCGCAGCTGGATAGACGGATTCAGAATGACCTCATGGTCCGTCGTTCTATCAGAGAGTACATTAAGGCGGTAGACCCAAATTCGATTCTACCCCTCTTGAATGCAGCCCTTGATGGTCTTCGAGACCATCCGGACGTGGGCGGAGAGGACTGCGTCGCCTGTTTAGCTGATATTCTGTCATTCGTCCCGTCAGAAACTATCATCCCGACCCTTTCTAGAAGGACGCATGAACTTCTATCTTTGCGTGGATCTAATAACCAAAAGGTTAGACAATTGGTTTCTAAAACATTCGGAATCCTCGCACCTTGGGATGACCGGGCTGCTCTTGACGTTGTTCAATTGCGGGAACTCCTGTCGTCAACTGATGAGCCGCCAGCGTCTCTATCGGCGCAGTACCAATGCTCACTCAACTGTCTCGCTAGCTATCTCTCTAGAGCAGCACTGTATGGCCGGCTGTCCCATCTTGAGGTGTCCGACCATATCCAGTTTATCAACAACCGCTCTCTGTTAGGTCTGATGGGAAGTGATGTGGGTATTCAAAACGCTGCCATGGACTCACTTGCCCAATTGTGGACTACCGGTATCGGCTGGCCTCCAGGAGAAAGCGATTTGAATACCATTATTGACCGTCTTACGTCTCTCGCTGAGCAAGGTAATGAGAAGTCTATCTACACGCTTGGTAGACTTGCTATTCCGAGGCAAAGTGAATCATCCAACAACGGAGAAACGCCAATAAGTAAGGTTTTACAGAAGCTGTTCAGTCTTTCGGAAATCAAACGAACAGAAGTCCACTTTGCTGTTGGTGAAGCAATTGCTGCAGCGATAGCTCGTTGGGACTCGGATTCGGTCCAGCTTAGCATTGATATCCAGCCGGCTGGACATGGTGAAGACATAGGCAGGAACCTCCGCAAGAAGCCGGAACAAGTCAATGCGACTCTTGATAAACTTTTCAATGACTGCAAAGCAACGAAGCCATCACTCATTAAAGCATCGGGCATATGGTTATTTTGCATCATCCAATATTGTTCCAGTCTGCCGGAGATCCAATCGCGGCTCCGCAATTGTCAGGCAGCTTTCATGCGACTATTGACGGCCCGTGATGAGCTTGTGCAAGAAACTGCTTCTCGTGGCCTTGCCCTAGTATATGAGAAGGGTGATGAGTCACTAAAGGGTGACCTTGTCAAGGATCTCGTCGGCAGTTTTACTGGCACGAAAACGCAGCTCAAGGTCGACGAAGAAACTGAACTTTTCGATGCAGGAGCGCTACCTACTGGCGACGGTAAATCCATCACCTCGTACAAAGACATCGTCAACCTAGCCAATGAAGTAGGAGACCAAAGACTTATCTATAAATTCATGGCCCTCGCGACTAATGCCGCTACATGGACTGCCCGGTCGGCCTTTGGGAGGTTCGGCTTGAGTAGTATCCTATCCGACGCCGAACTAGATCCTAAAATCTACCCAAAGCTCTATCGATATAGATTTGATCCGAACCCCAACGTGAGAAGATCCATGGATGACATTTGGAAAGCTGTTGTCAAAGACCAAACAGTCACGATTGACGTACATTATGATGCCATCATGACCGACTTACTTAAGAGCATTCTTGACGGCCGTGAGTGGCGTGTCAGAGAGGCCAGTTGCGCCGCCATTGCTGATCTCATCTATGCACAACCTTATCTCAAGTATGAGATATACTACGTAGACATCTGGCGAGTCACGCTGAGAGTCCTAGACGACCAGAAAGGGTCTGTCAGAGAGGCAGCAATGAAACTTTGCATGGGTCTCTCAAAAACTCTTGTGTCACAGTTGAAAGAAAACAACTCTTCCTCTTCGGCCCAGGCGATGATTACCCAAGTTCTCCCGTTCTTGCTGTCCGACAAGGGAATCGAGAACTCTGTGGAGGAGGTCAAGTTCATGGCCATCAGCACGGTCCTAGACGTCGTGAAGAATGGTGGCGATGCCTTGAAGCCCTTCATTCCCACGATTACTACCCATGCGCTCGGCCTACTTAGTACCGTTGAGCCAGCTCAAGTTAACTATTACTATCAAAGAGTCAGCGAGGAGGATCGCGAAGGACTTGACAAGCTACGGAGCACTGTAGCCACGCGATCCCCATTATTCGAGTGTATAGTGAACTGTCTTCGGTTTACCGACGAAGCTGTCATGTCGCAGCTGGCTCCTCAGCTAGTAGCGACGATCAAATCGGCACTTGGCATGCAAACAAAGATTGGCTGCAGTGAGGTGCTTAGCACGTTAGCTCTACGCCACAGCATTTTTCTTGCTCCTTATAACGCTATGTTCGTGAAAAGCCTCCACACGCAGATCCTAGACCGCAACAATGAAGTTAGCAAAGCATATGCGAAAAGTGCTGCCTATCTACTTAGATCTGCGTCTCCCGAAATTCGGGCCCGTTACACGACAAGACTAGTAGACTTATATTTCGCTGCTGAAGAGGACTTGCGGCGACAGAAGGTAGCAGATGCCGTCCTCGCAATTGCCAAGGTGTCGCCTGACGCCTTCGCCGATCTAGAGACCCAACTCCTACCCTTCACGTATTTTGGCAAGTTTGACACCGATGAATATGTTTCGGAAGTCTGCGACGCAGCCTGGAATCAGCACGCTGGAGGGAACCATACAGTAAAACGTTATGTCAATGAGATTGTAAGTCTCATATCAAAGGGCCTAGACACCTCAAAATGGGCGTTACAGCATGGTGCCGCATTTACTATTTCCTCGATGATAACCGCTCTGAGTAATGCCGCTGGAAAAGGCGGACAGTTTAGCGAATCGACCCTTCAACAGATATGGCCAGTGTTGGATAAGGCACTTTCACTGAGAACATTCAACGGCAAGGAAAGGCTGGTGGCTGCCTATCCCATTTTCATCAATCATGGCAGAAAGCTTTGGGAGAGTGACTCGGCGATCTCGGCACAAACTATGAAGATCGCGATCCGTGAGGCCAAGCGCAACAATGATGAGTACAGACCCTACGCTTTTGAAGCGCTGGCCGACTATGCTGCCGCGCGAGAGGATACAGACATGTATGACGAAGTCGTGGCTCTTGTATCGGAGTATCTAGCTCCAGACGGCGAGACACATAAGCTCACAGAGTTGGAGCGAAAAACCACCGATGCGGCACTAAAGGCAGCCATGATGGCTTACAACCGTCCACAAATGCGATCGACACCGGCTGGTGCCCTAGGCCACATAGCCACCACAATCGAGGGCGCGAAACAGGCCATCTCTATTGCCAAAGATACGTTGTTTACTAACGCTCTTGACATTCTGGATCAGGTAACCCAGTCGGGGGCTGCCACAAGCACTGACGAAGGCTTGCTGGCAACGAGATGGTTTACAATACTGCTCCTAGATGAGGCAAGTGTTGTGCTGGAGAGTCAGAGGATGGCCAGAGCGAGGGCGCTAATTGCTCTTGCGACGGCGTGGAAGAAAGGTGTTTTTGGTATCGTGGATGGGCAGCGCTCTTTTGAGGAGGACATGCAGCAGAAATTAACGCAGATGAAGACCATGGAAAGATCGCTAGACGTACAAAGGCTCCTAGATCAGGTACTGCAGAAACTGAGAGGCTGATACATAAGCGGGATGCCTATGTAGCCACCTATCTAGAATGACTTTCCTTTTTTCTAAACGAATGAACGAAGAATTTCCTAGGTTGCTTCGACTGCTGTTCTCCGTGACTCGATGTCGACAAAAGTTATAAGTACTGCCCGCCTACCATTCCGTTTTAGAGACCATCTCCACGTTTCGTTTTCGCCTTGCCGTGGCACCCTGCAAATCTGACCTGACATCGTCCCCTATGCGGAGTATTCTTTTATCCGATTTCTAAGTATTCCTGTATTCGGTTATTCATTACTCGGGACTACTGGTACTTACCTGACCCTGGACCCACTGTCTCTCATATTGCGCACTGACCTTATCTTAGGAATTACGCAGTTGTCAACAACGATATCCGTCTATCGACTTTATCAGAAGAGGGGGGGGACTCTTCTGGTTGCGTTTAAACTGCTACATTGGAGGCTATCTACAGAATGCGCCTAGAGGAGGGCCCATTGCGTCATGCCCCGTATTCTGCCCTGGAAGCGCCGTGAACGAGCGCCGTCTCAGACCGCGACGTCAGCGCGTTCCAGCCCTGTTCGACGGGTGAAGCGGGAAGATGCTGGACGGACTCGAGACGAAGAAGATTCGGTGCTCTCTTCGGATGCTGTGGGCACCACCAAAAAGACTCTGAAACGACCTCGTAGGTAATTCGGCCAAACCAAACGCAACTGCTCTAACCAACGCGTCAGGTCGAACTGCATCAACATCTCCACCACCGGAGCCGCCACAAGAGAAGTGTGTCCGTTTCCATTAACCGATAATGGGTTTGGACTAAAATGTGAGCAGCTTCATGGTCGAGGGTATCGACGGAGACGATCGTTATCGAATGGTCGAGGATGAATTCTTGGCTACAGCTCAACGGTTTACAGCTCACCTGCATGCTGCCGAATACAAACGTCTCAAGGCAGCTTCTGAGCTCGAGAATGCCCAGATGATTAAGAACATCTCGCGACCAGTTGTAGGGCAGGTGACTGACCTCGTGAAGATTAAGCAGGAGAAGAAGGCTCTTATTCAAAAACAGCGGCTTGCGGCTCGAAAGCTTCGCAGAGATGGCAGTGGCGATGAAAGCACTGGGACCGACGACCTCAACGACTCATGGCAGAAACACTCTCTTTACGGTCTAATGGAGAGCCCTGGTAAACGGGCCAAACGACTAGATAGGCTGCCATCAGCTCCTTCCGTGACTCGTGCGGCGGCTGGATTTAACAGACAGACATCCGACGTCGTGTCTCCGAGCCGACCTGAGCTGGGGCCAACATATGATATTGCGTGTCGTCGCATACACGAAAGCGAAGATTTCATAGACGTCTCGAGTAGCCATGGCCTCACGCATCGAATCCCACAGCCAGTACCTACGTCTTCTAGGGGGGCAGAGACAATTACTTCAGGCTTCAAGCAGCCAGTACTGAGTAACTCATACATGCCCACGGAAAATCCGCAATATTCTCGCCCACAAGTAACGGAGAAGAGCGTTGTCTCAGACGACGAGGGCATGGATTTCATCGCGCGTCTGAAAAAGCAGCAAGACGAGCGCAGACGAGGCCGAGGGCAGCGGAAGTCACTGGCTAGCAAGGTTAGGTCAGATTCGGACGATATTCTACCCAACTTCCTATGAATTAATTTACGAATGGAGTCTCAAAGGGACGTTCGGCCTGTGGCGTGATACGAGCCAGATGCCGTCGCTGTCCGTTCTTCCAATCCAACAATGCCGAGTGCTGAGTAACCCGGTTGTCCCATACGACTACGGTTCCCTCTTCCCACTTAACCCGAGCATGGAAGTCAGCTCCAAAGCCGATATGATGGTACAAAAAATTGAGTATAGCATCACTCTCTTCTTTCTTCAGCCCAACAATCCTGCGAGTGACTGGAGCTATGAGTCAGTTTCCATGGGCCCGCGTGCACTCTGAGTAAAGCAACTCACATTGTGGGTTCACATATAGGGCTTTCTCTCCTGTGGCAGGATGGGTACGAACAATCGGATGGACATTAGTAACCGGCTCTCGCCTGTTGATACTTCCTCGAGAATGCGCCACCGCGACCTGTTCGACACCAGAATGGGTGGCCTCCAGACCGTGCAGTCTCTCCTTGAATAGAGGGCTTAGGCGGTTGTATGCCTCTGCAGCATTGGCGAAGAGTGTATCGCCGCCGGTCTCGGGCGTGTCAAGGATGTACAGGAAAGTTGTTCCGGGAGGCTGCTGCTCATATGAAACGTCCGAATGCCATGCCACCGAACTTACGCGGTCCGCAAAGTACTGGTCCGACCTGGTGTCGCCAGCACCGCGGTGCACGAGATGAACCTCTGGGTGGCCTTCAGGTGAGCCGGACTACGATTCCGGTTAGTAATTGTTATCTTGGGTGAGCCCAAGGGTTTCGCAAGCATGTAAGCTTGTAAGACACGAGTCTATTGAAAAGGAAACATTCTATTCCCTAAATGGCTAAAATGAAGAACAGCGAAGACACCCCAGGAATTACTTACCGTGGGGTGGATGTGGTGACGTCCGAAATAGCCACCAAACTTCAAGGCGTCGGGGATAGATATATCCTTAAAATCCTGGTTTCTGAATGCCACAACCTTTCTCTCGGCGACGTAGCGCGCGAGCTGGTCCTTCCCAGCATCACTGAGAGAGCTCAACTGAACGCCGCGGACTTCGGTTCCGATGGTTGGCGTGAGATGGGCTACCTCCGCAGCCGCGGGAAGGAGTTCTGGAAATGAAGTATCTGCATCTTTGCCGTGCTCGTAGTGTTCGAAGGGTTCAAGGGGCGGATACTTTTGGGTCCTATCCCACGTGGGCAGGTAGTGAGGGTACTTCGCCGCCTCGAAGCCATCTACCTTGCCCTCCTCGGTCTCCTTCGAGAAATAGTACGTTTGAAATTCTTTGTACAGGCTGTCGAGAGCAGGATTCTTCAGCTGCTTTGGCGCGTTCTCCGTCTCAGCGACGGTCGTTGTAGCAGAGGGAGCCATGGTTTCGAAGCTGGCTTATGATGGTGGCTTGATTTGGAGCGTGGTCGGAGGGGGATCCATGGGGACAGTTGGAGACGGGCATTGCCATTTTATGTAGCATCATCGCACAGGGCTCCCCGATGTCGTGGGATGTCGAGGCACTGATGTGCGAGCAACACACAATTGCGCAAAGCACTAGTTATCCAATGGAATACCGCGTACCTTGCGTCTTCCCCAGAGCTTGCTCCAATCCCCCCTTTCGTGCTCGTATCATTATCGGAGGCGAACATGTTCGATACACGGCCCCCCTCGAGACGACCCCGCGTTCGCGAGAACGGACGTTGATGGGTGGTTAATGTTGCTAGCGTGGAGTTCGATCACGCAATCTGGTCACCCAGTACAACTCCAACCGGACCTGTTCCGGGCGTACGGCATCGATCTTCGACAACGCCGAAGCACGATAGCCTCGGATTTCAGAAGGAAAGACCCATGACAGGAAATTGTCTATCATTTACCGAGATAGCTAACCTAGTTCTGTGTGAATAGTATAGTAAGAGTAGTTAGATAATCAGACGGCAGGGACCGTATACAACAAGCCCCGTATCGTGAAACATTTGTTAAGCTGGATCAGTTGAAAAAACTTCGGGAGAGCGAAAAGCACGTCTTATTAGAACATCGCTCTAAGCGTGAATATCCAGCGTCCATGCATACGTATGATGTTGTATATAATAGATCAGCGGACACATGTGGGACGGTTAGTTATCTATGGGGCACCCTACATATGTATGTCCGATGTGGCAGCCGGCGTGTCATATTTCGAGGCATCATAATAATTAGGTATGACGAGGAAGAAGGAAGAAAAAAAGGGGAAAGCAGGACAAATAAAAACAAATAAAGAAAATATCGCAAAACGAGTGGATACAATGCTGAGGATTCGATGGTCGTCACCGACTCAGCTACCGATCCGGCCGTTATAGGACTTGGATCTTGAAATCATGATGTGAGAATGTCGACGTATTATTTGCTAGGAAGTCTGCTTCCAACACTTTGAGCGGGCTCGAGCTGTGCATACGAGTAGGCCCAGTCGCCCATTACTTGCCATGGAACAGACTGCAACCAGTTAATGGTCTGGCGCTTACATAGAATTTGCAAAAGGAGGCATCCGCTGAGGTTAACACTTGTTAGACTTTCGTGTTGAAACCTTTTGTGAGGCTCGGCTGTAGGGGACTGATAGCGGCTGATGGAGCCTGCCCTCGCCCTCCAAAGCGAAGGCAGACGCGGGAGTGATCCTGAAAAATATTCGCGTATCGCATTTCCCTCTATTTCATTTAGGTGCCTACCTAGTAGAGTTGCAATTATCAGTACCTGCTAATCAGAGCGTTGAGGTTATTTTAGCTAGGACGTAGGCGCTTCCCATTTCGGTAATGCACTTAATACTGTTCGGTCATATAAAGAAATCATCTTCGACGCCATTTGCAATATAATTTTTATTATCTAGTTTAAAAAGTGCATAACTACATATTTTGAAGTAAAAATCTAGGACGTGTATAGTCGAGTAGAGTATTATCCCTTCCCCGGCGTAAAGCGGCGCCCTATAATCGAAGTACTATTTAGTTTATCAGCGGTCGCCGGATACGTCGGATAGAATATTACAGACGGACTTCCTTGTCACGGCTTGAAAACAGTGTCCGGTGCTCATGTCTACTCTCGGTAAGAAGAGGAATCAGATTTACATACCTACCTACCTACCTGTATCCCCAGGTGGAAGACAAGACTCGAATTATGTAATATCGGGTAAGGTATGTGTCCGTAGTACTACGGGCTGTAGAAGCGTGTCGACGGGACTAAGTACCTACCCCACATCAATAGGATAAATATAGCAGGGCGGCCGCCAATTTAACATCTTGATAGCCACAGACAGATAAGCTTATCAATCAGAACGAGGGGCAACATTTTTTGAAAACCCCGCCACTATCGTGGTGATTAGGTACCTACTATCGCCGTGCTGATAATCGACCAACTTCCGCTCTACACGTACTCGACCGCCAGCATCCCGGAGCCCAGCCTGGCGACGTCTCTCTGCCCTGCGAAACTACGCATCATCATGTCGATGGATCTGGACGCGCCGATGCCCCTGGCGGCTCCGGCGCAGACGCAGGGCGTCACCGCAACGTACGTTACGCCTCTTCACCTGCGACCGCTGTGTTCATATGGATGTCGGATGCGCCTGGCGGCGCCGAGGCGGTCGACCTCTCTTTCGTGGAGACGCTTGGCCTGCGCGGCCTGTGCTTATTGCCCGCAGTTCACACGGCTAACCACTATTCCAGTATCCTCTGTGCGGATTGCGGAGCACCGATCGATGGAATGACAGCGATCGACGCCAAGTGTTACGACTGCTTCAAGCTCACCAAAGATATTTCCCAAGGGATCCAGAGGGAGGCAACGCTACATTTTTGCAGAGACTGTGACCGATGGCTTCAACGGTATGTAAACATCGTGCTCTTTTCCCGTCCCCGGCGCCTAACCCGGATTTGATGCTAACTATTTCGTAGTAAGTAGACTAATCCAGCCTCTCAACGGGCAAGGTCGAGCCCCGCCGTCGAACCGATTTCTCGTGGGCGCATTGTAAAGCTGACACAACGTTTTTCAACCTTGTAGCGCCTACTAGTTGGGTGTCTGCTGCACCTGAGAGTCGCGAACTCCTCGCGCTATGCCTCAAAAAACTAAGTCTCAACCGGACGAGAATAATAGACGCTTCATTCATCTGGACCGAACCCCACAGTCGGCGAGTTAGGGTCAAATTGGTGGTACAAGCAGCTGTTGCGGAAGATAAGGTTATGCAGCAAGCTCTCGAAGTTACATATGGTACGTCATATATCATCTCTCCTTGGTGTGTTCGTTCGGAGTATTCAGGCATCACTCATTTAGGGCTTGGATGCTCCCGAAATAGCTGTTCTTCTTTGAGAGACACGTTTGCTGACTCAAGTCCTAGTCGTTGCCTACCAACAATGTCCTGAGTGTGCCAAGTCATACACTGCCAATGTGTGGAGGGCAAGCGTCCAAGTACGGCAGGTAAGTGATGCTCTGCAACCTCTATTCGCCCAGTGAAATTACGAAGAACTAACTAGTGATGCAGAAAGTCCTCCATGTAAGCGAAACCTAGCTCGAAGCCCGATCTCATCTTAAATTTATCGATGGGAGCTTGATAGATATCGAAAGAGTACTGACTACATGGCAGAAACGTACATTCCTGTTCCTTGAACAGCTCATATTAAAGCATGGGGCACATCGGGATACAATCAACATTAAAGAGGCGAAGGATGGGATTGACTTCTTTTTTAGCGCGAGAAATCAGGCGGAGAAGGTATGTCGCCACAGCCCATTTTCGCACAGCGCGTCCACTGACTGGTTCCCAGTTTGTAGACTTCCTCAACTCGGCCGTTCCAGTGCGGGTCAAGAAATCGTCAGAGCTTATCTCGCAGGACAGCCATACAGCTAAAAAGAGTTTCAAATTCACCTTTTCGGTAGAGTTAATCCCTGTATGCAAGGATGACCTAGTCGCGCTCCCGATATCACTGGCCAAACACGCCGGAAACATCTCTCCTCTATCAATATGTTATAAGATTGGCACATCGGTCTATTTACTGGATCCTTCTACGCTCCAAACGGCAGACATAAGTTCGCCGGCATACTGGCGAGCTCCATTTGGAGCGCTGGCAGAAGCAAAGGACTTAGTCGAGTTCATCGTAATGGACTGCGAATTAGTTGGGTACGTATGACGAGTCGCTTTCGTTCTAAGGAAGACTAGCTGCGTTCTAAACTTCAGAGACGCCTTTCGTTTCCTTACACGTCTTTGCACCTTCTCTTTGCACCTTCTCATTCTTTACTATTTGTCCGTCTTCAGTATTTTGGATATTCCGCTTGAATCTCTAAATGAAACTTCATATCCCCAATGTTTCTAATAGCCTGTCCTGAAGACGATTACTAACAATTCTCAAGTCCTACGAAGGGGAAATGGGTCCTGGCTGAGGTGGAGGTGGCAAAGGCTACGGACCTAGGAACGAACAACAAGACATACTGGGCACGAACGCATTTGGGTGGTCTTCTGCATGCGGGCGACTCCGTCATGGGCTATATGCTATCGGGAACCGTCTTCAACAACCCAGAATTTGAGGCTATTGAACAGTCTCACACATACTCCTCTAGAATACCCGATGTCGTCATCGTCAAGAAGCACTACCCGAACCGCAGGAGGAACAGAAAGAGGCAGTGGAAGGTCAAGCGTATGGCAAAGGATGAGGGCGAGTTGCTACCAAAGAAGACTGACCAGGAGCGCATGGATCGCGAGTTCGAACAGTTCTTACAGGACATTGAACAAGATGAAGATTTCCGGGCTGGCGTACAGTTATACAAACAGCCAAAGAGGCAAGCACATCCGGACGAGATGTCGGTGGCCACGACAGACGACGGGGATGACGATGGACCGCAGGTTAATATGGAAGAGCTACTGGATGACTTTGACGAGCTTACGATGGAAGATGGCGCATAGGTTCATGGAAAAATTAGTCGACGTCAATACAATCATCAATCGTAGCTTCATATCCACTTCCCTTCTTCCTCGTGAGATGCACGCACCGTATAATACAAGTGTCGGCGAAGTGATTGCAAATGCGCGCGAAGGGAAAGATATGATGATGCCAGGAAAGGTAATGAGTGTCGTGGTATCCCCAACGGTTAGTACCCGATATGAGGAGTCAGGCGACAGACGAGGTCGACTACATAGCTGTCGCAACGCTACTCTTTCGAAAATCAAAGACAATCCAGATTTTACACAGAAGAACACGGTCACGCGGCCTTTTTGCTCGTTTTAGTGGAGGGCCTTGAAACATCTTGAATATGGGTATCATTGCTGAAAGTGCGTTTAAAAAAGTTGGCTGAGGACCCTCTTGGCAGCCTCCGAAGTTTTCTCCGGTCCTTTCCTGCCCACTGAAGCCTGTTTGAACCTGCGTAGACTCTTCGACTCAGTTTCCGGGACGATTGCGGGGGCCGTGTCCGTATTCTCCGCATCTCTGCTCCTCTTTGCCGCTGCCTTGGACTGTATGCCTTCGAGCTCCTTCGCCTTCTGGATGTTCCGGACGAAGTCCTTGTTTTCTTTGGCCGCTTTGCTGATTTCGGCGCGCATCCTAGATTGCCTCTCTGCCGTCTCTGCCGCTATCTGCTCGGTAAGATTGTCTGGAGAAAGGCGTTGTCAGTTTTGACTTCTCCACAAACGGGGGGATTCTGCGAAAGTCGGTAGAAAGATGATTGAAATACGTACGCCACTTAAATCCCTTTAGATATCGTAGACTGAGAGAAGGTTAGACTCCAGTCGCCATGAAATAGTGCATGTAAAGAGTCTCACCTCCAGATGTCGTCGCGATAATAGCTCCCCTTCTTCGCCATGCCTACCTCAGCCAAAGTTGTGCCATTGAGTAATTCAACCGCCGCTTTCGCGTCGGCTTTCTGCATAAACTCCAGCCACCCCTCATTGAAGTTCTTCTTGCGGTTCTGACCCTGCTGGATTCGTCGCGCCCGTACCTGCGGGTCCTCGGGGGATAGATAGACTCTATTGATCTTTCCAAATCGCTCGAAGATAGATCGTACCGTGCTAGGTTTCACTGTCGGAGTCCCAATGAGCGTATGCTCTGGAGCGAGATGGCGAGGAGCCCAACTTACTGAACGGCGGTATGCGGGAGATATATACTACGCCGCTTCTTCTCACTGCCTTTTCCGTCGCCACGAGGTTCTTTTTCGACAGCGGTCGCGATATGTCCTGTAGACTGGAAGAGTCCTTGGATGTTGGCTTTTCGCGCTCTTCGTTTGATTCCCCCTCTCGTTCATCATCGGTGGTGCCCTCTTCCAGACCGTCATCGGCGCTCAGCGGCTCCTCTTCGTCGGTGCCATCGTCTTGATTGAGTTTGCGACGCTTGGATGCACCCTTCCGGAGCTGTTCGGCGTCTGAATCGTAACCCTGGCTGCCGTTGTCGTCGTCGCTCTCGTCGATGTCAAGGAAGTGGTTCCGCTTCTCCGCCGGCATTGTAGAAGTCGCAGTGGATCTGAGTAGATTTGCAGTAGATCGGTACGGTAACGCTGTGCTGGGATCTTGAGATCCAAATGAAAATAGCGAAAGTTGAAGGTCTGGGATAGAAGCTTCGATAAGAGGCGATAGTATCGTAAAGGAAGTATTGATTTATCGGGGTGTTTGGCGGGGTACCTATAGGTTAGGTCCAGACGTCCACTATGTTGCCCCTCTATCCCGTTGATCGGTGACGTTTCGTCGCCTTGGCCTTTCCTTAACTACCGTATATTCATAGGCGCTGGCTCGGAATACTGTCGAAATTTCAGAGCTGGAAAAGGACACCCACATCCAACATACCTAATTCCCAGCTTATTATCCTCAGTCGAAATCAAAATGTCCGTTGAAACCATCACCACAATCTCACCCACAACCAATGAACCGATCCTGACGCGCAATGGAGTCAGCACATTGGACCTGGAAGAGATCCCCAGGGTTGCCACAGAGGCTTTCAAGACATGGCGAGAGACTTCACTAACAGATCGCACAATCATTGTCAAGAAGGCGTTGCAGCTCCTAGAGAAGCAGAAGGACCAGCTAGCCGAGGAGCTCACAGTGCAAATGGGACGTCCCATTGCCTACACCGGAGTCGAAAGTAAGAAAGAATTCCGATATCCGGCTGTAGTAGTGGTATGGCTCACGAACAGCCAGTCACAACTGCCATCAAACGCGCGAACTACTTAATAAAGATCAGCGAGGAGGCGTTGAAGGACACAGAAGGCGAGGCCGAGAAGGGGTTCAAGCGATTTATTCGCAAGGTCCCCGTCGGGCCGGTTCTCGTCATATTCGCATGGAATGTGAGACACTCCTCATCCTAACCGCCGACTGTGATTAATTTTTAACTGGCGTTTGTAGTATCCTTATCTGATCTTGGTCAACTCGCTCATTCCAGCTCTCCTGGCGGGCAACACAGTCATTTTGAAGCCATCACCCCAGACGCCCACGATTGCTGAGCATTTCACCAAGATATTCACAGAAGCTGGCCTACCAGCTGGTGTTCTTCAATACTTCCACTGTGGCTCCCCATTGATCATGGAATCCATGGTGCGAGATCCCAAAGTCTCATTGATTTGCTTCACAGGCTCTGTTGCCGGCGGCTTGGCAGTCCAGAAAGCTGCTTCTGATAGGATTGTCAATGTTGGTCTAGAGCTTGGTGGCAAGGACCCGGCGTACGTCAGAGAAGATGTTGACGTGGATTGGGCGGCATCTGAAATTGTTGACGGTTCTATCTTCAATTCTGGCCAGAGTTGCTGCGCCATCGAGAGAGTATACGTCCATGAGAAGATATATTTTCCCTTTATCAAGGCTACACAAAAGGTTTTGGAGGGCTACAAGGTCGGTGATCCTCTAGAGAAGGATACTCAGATTGGGCCTGTCATTTCGAAGCGATCCAAAGAGACCATCGAAGCTCAAATCAAGGATGCCTTAGAGAAAGGCGCTAAGGATATGACGCCCGAAACCCTAGCATCTAGCACCCTCCCTTCACGAGGTAACTTTATCATACCCACCTTCTTGGTTGACGTCAACCATAGCATGAAGATCATGACTGAAGAAACATTCGGTCCCGTGGTTTGTGTGAAGATGGTCAAAGACGACGATGAAGCAATTCAGGAGATGAATGACAGCGAGTTCGGGTTGACTGCTAGCATCTGGACGAAAGACACAGAAAAAGGCTATGAGCTCTCGCAGCGAGTTGAGGCCGGCACCGTTTTCGTCAACCGCGCCGACTTCCCGAGCCCGGATCTCGCCTGGACCGGTTGGAAGAACTCTGGCAAGGGTGTCACGCTGAGCAAGTATGGATTCGACCAGTTTGTAAAGCTTAAAAATTTCCACCTGAAGGACTACCCCAAATAGGTGAGTGACGGAGACGTCAGCTTCTGGGTGAGACAGGGGTATGGAGTTACATATAGAATGTGGATCACTCTTTTCGAAGGCATCCCGAGGGAATGGAAGACCTAAATAGTATTGGCCAGATTCGGCAGATGTAAGATGTTTCACCAGCCTCAACGTGTCCAATATGTCGTAAGCATGGCAGGGATGGTGTCTTGGGATTGGCGCAATCTAATTCCTTACTAATTGACACCATGCCATTATTCAAAGTGGAATGGGGTAATTTTCTAGGTCAGTACTGTACATTCCACGGTCCGTTCCGCCATCGGGGCGTGGCTATCTAGATAATACATACCATGTTAGTTTCTCTGTAGTTACCCGCCGTTTTCAATCAGCCGGCTTCTTTCAAGCCTCATTGATGCAACAGCCACACCGTTCTCGCTTCCTTTGTGATACATCCACTCCATTAGATCCTACAGTAGGTCAAGCGCGTCAGTCCTGGATTTTAATTTATCTACTTCTTTCTCTCTTCTCTTGGCGATTTACCATGACCATATGCGTCACCGACACATTTCCGACACATCCCCGCCCGTCATTCCTTTGTGTATTCTCACTGCTGCTCGTTGTTATCGCGTGTACGATCCGAGGACGCTTGGAGGTTCTGAGGTCTTGGCTCTTGGCTCTCACGGATTCGTAAAACGTCATACCAACCGCTCAAAACCTTTTTGAAATTTAAATTCACTTCATAAAGATCCCTTAGCCCTCAGACATCGATAAATCCTCATAAGCGGTTAGGAAGGCTATAACCCCTCTTCTCGTCCCCTAAAACGAAATACGTTCCTTTTACCACTGGAAAAGTGTATAAGCTTGATTATTGAGTACCTAGTCTAATTCTACTCACCCACCTACCTACCTGCAACCAGAGACTTGCATTCGATGCAGCCACTCATTGCTAGTCGACTGAATATATCTTGATAGTTTACCGTTTTACCGCTGTTGTCATCCGGATTGGAATGTTCATAGTATACTGCGAACAAACACACCGAAATCGCTTGACATCGTCTGTGCTTAGAAAGGGACCGGCGGTCCCTACGATACCTAGGCAACGCAACTTGTTCTCCTGGCCAACTGTTGCGATTTTCAAACCCTAAGTACTGCACTGAATTGTGTGTGCATTTGCGCTCCCAGTTTGTATTAGCAAACAGGCACTTCAAAGCAACCGCCACCAATTTCTATTACTGCCTCAACTACTTAGTTCCTTGCCCACCCACCTCTGTGGTCCATTTTCAACCTACGCCTTTGTTAATTAGCCCCCATCTAACCTCGCCGACCAACCGGGCATCCTCTTTCATCTTGAGTCGCCGATACGATCACGTTCTGCTCTGCAGCCCTAAGCAACGCTTGTTTACCGACTCGTCTTTCATTGCAATATTCTGTACGCGGCGCATCTACCACTTGCGCCGCCTGTTGATCGACAACCCATTTCACCACAACCATGACTTGTATGGTACTCAACACTTTCACCGCGAGACTGCACCGTCTCGTGGGCTCGAAATCCAAAGCTGCTGCAGCTGCAGCAAAGGAGAAGCGTAATTCGCAGTCTCTACAAATTGTAAGATTTATGCTCCCTTTCAGTCTTCATATCTGCCATTACCCAACCTATGGCCTGCTGGGGCCATACCTCTCAGATACAGGGATACTGATACTACGTTCTCTACCTTACAGTCTGCGCCGTTCAACTTCAAGCACGAGTCCATCAGTCTCCCCGGTCTCTCCGAGGACGAGTAAGTCTCCCATCCCTCGTCATCCCTCATCAGCATTTCCGGCTCTTCTACCTCGTTCGCACATGTGTTCTTGTTCTCGGGCCCCCATGCTACCCGCGCCACCTCAACGCCGCTTGGCCCCAGCTCGTCTTGGCTACGTCTTTGTCACGCTTTTGTTCCGAGCTTCGCGCATTTCCCCCGTCTACCAAACACGAGAAAATTCATATTGCATGCACCAATACGACTAACTTCATTGCCCCCATTGCTTAGCATCGCCACCCTGAAGAAAAAGGCGGCCGCTTCCCGTCTTGGCGTCGGCGACACCAATGATGATGGCTCTTCCGCTTTCGGCAGCCCCCGCAAGGCACCCCGGGCTCCACCCTCGCCGGCGCGAGCCGCCGCCCCTGCGGTCCTCGTAAGTCTCGCCCCAGCGTTTCTAATTTTATTTTATTTTTGGTTGTAACGACATTCCTTCGTCCGCCCCCAATCTCGCTCATCTGATTCCGTGCCAACTGTTGACACCACGCCAATCCATCTGTTACGACTTGAAGTTCTGTCAGGTGCTAACGCTCCGAGCCGCACAGGTCACCCCCGGCACACCCCTGTCCCCGGCGGACAACGTCTTTTAAGCTCACGCCTTCGGACACTGTACCGCGAAGTATATTCTTCTCGACGTTGTCATTACCATGTTGTCAGGCTGTATAGCACAGGCTACCTCCTGCAGCAGGAAGACAGCTATGGTGACGACTATTATGACATACCACACATGCACAAATTCACCTATACACTCAATAAAAGATGTTGAAGATGTGGGGCAAAAAATTTCTAGTGTACACTAGTTTCTCATTTACTTATTCTCTGGCCATAGGCTTCAGGTCATCATCATTCTCAGGCGTCGACTTCTTCGTTATACCCTTCCGAGACACATGATCCCCCCCTATTTGCGACTGGTTCCGGCGGAGTCTTGCGGTTGTCTTGTCCCCTTTTCTCTCCAGTTCTGGACCTTTGGCGTCTTTGAAAACCGCAGAGCTGCAGGCAACAGGATAGAGTCCGTAGAAGGACCAGCAATATCATGCACATTCAACCTATGGGCTTGTTCTTACACATGCTGCTTGTAATTGCGCTGAATAAAATACGTTATTGGCACACTGACTCCTATATTGACTCACCCCACATGCCAGCCTTTATCTTATGGTTGATATCTATTGACCCATGCCGAGTTACGAACCCAATCGTCTCCACTGCCCATTCAGGGGAGGAAATGCATCTTGATAATTGCCAAGCCAGAGCTGGAAACAAGCATGACCCCAGGTCTCTTCTGAACTTGCGGGACGATCTAGAAGAGGAGTGATACTAAACTCCTACCCTATGACTTCTACAAAATGCACATCATCTGATATTTCACACGCCTAATAACTCTGCTGTTGACCATTGGCGTGTCCTCTTAAGTCTGTTAAGTTTATTTACGAAAACTATCTGAATTTCTTTAACAATATCCCTTCTTACTATATAAATGCCCAGTGCTTAGAGTTGTCAGGTGCTAACATCCCCTTCAATTCACCCTTGGCTTGTTGTTCTTCACAACCACAACATGCACGATAACGTAGCTGGAAGCAACAGTGCTTCACCCCATGTATCAAGTCTATTGTAAATGATTCCCTCATCTATTATATAAGTCCCTCCTGCTTCTATTGCTGCCTATTGACATTCCCAATTGCGTTTAGCGTCCTTTTCAGTCAGGAAGATTCAATCCAATACAGCCATTCGGAACTAGGACTTATAGACAGAAATAAGGCAAAATACACTGGACACAATAGGATCATCTGCGACAGTAACTGCCCTTAAATACACCTTATATTGTGAGGCGCACGGACCTCCTATAGTTGTTCGCTGTATTCACACAACTCACGTATAAGTCCCTATTAGTACCTGCGGCGAGTATTCTGATATTCACTAGAGAGGTGAATGTCGTTACTACAGTGATAAGTCCCAGACTTCCCCTAGCAACGCTCTACGTGGTTTCTCTCTAAATAAGACCTCTCTCTTGCGGCGATCTTTCTTTCATCCTTTCCCCTCTCTGAGTACAGAGATCACTGCACCGTTTCTTGTCTTTTCGAGTTCCCTCAACTTCAATCACGAGTTTCGTTCACTGCCGACCTTGGTCCGTCTTCCGAAGCACTACAATATAAACTCCAACGCCGACATTCCCTCATCTATAACAGAAGGTTACAAACGGCCTCTGTGAATTTACTTGTAAGTTCATATCAAATCTTTAACATGCTGGGAACTTTGAGTTGCTAATTGTTAACAATTAAGCCCAACGCCTCACCCCTATACCCACAACCTTATTACCTCACTATCGATCTACTTTCCGAAGCCATGCCTGGAAAAGGACCAGCGCAGCATCGACTCCTAGTCATTCACGGCCCCTTCGGTGCCTTAGGCCCTCGGGCTGCTCAGATCGCCTCAAATAACGCCATTCGCCGTTCAGCTCGATTTGCAGCCGCTGTTGTTAACGATGCTATTGCTGGCCGTGAGCCGCTGGATGCCACTTCTGAGGAAGAGAACCTAGAAGATTTCCTGGAAGATCTTACGGAGGACGATTCCATGGAAGAAGAGAGCTCAGACGACGAAGTCTCGGGCTTCCAAGTCGCTAGCAACCAGACGACGCAGGCCCACGAGCCTCAGCACGTACAGCACAATGCTCTGGCTGCCGCTCCGGCCCCTGCTCTTGCCTCTGCTCCCGCAACCGCCGATGAGGTCCAACCGGCCTTAATCCTCTGTCTATACTGCGACAGAGAATTCAATTCCATGACCGCTCGGCGCCGACACGAGTTAGACAGACATGTAGGCACCATATGTCGCTGGCCTGGCTGTGGAACGGTCACGGCCACTGAGGACGAGCTGATCCAGCACTTCCTCGATCACCAGAGAGATGCTGTTGCGCAGGGATGGGACAAGCAGAACTGCCCCTGGCCTAACTGCGGCAAGGCGTTCAGCCGAGGCCATTCTGTTCAACGTTGCTTCAAAAGACACAATCGTGGTTAGATAAATATTGCATAATTGAAAAGGGGGGTTTTGTCTTTATAAAGGGTGTGCAAGTACTGTATAATACAATGCTTGTGAATAACATACGAAATAATCAATTTCTTTGACCTACATAAGCTCTAACCCTATAAACTAATGTGGCTTATTTCTTATCTATGAGCCTCCCCTTTTATTTATTATTTCTTGCTTATGTATTATTTAAACAGAAACTTTTGGGACATAAATTTTGCTACTCCAATTCTGGGGTATAACTTGCGGTCGAATTTTAGCAGTTTAGGTAATAGTGTGTACGGATTTTCGCTGCTGGACTATGAGTAGGGAGGCCCTCCGTATCGGCCGCCAAAAGGATCATAAGCCATAACTCGGCGTAGGTAAGCATGTGTTTAGGAAGTAAAACGGCAAGCCTAAAACCAAACGAGTTGTAATTTGGGTTAGCCGTGAACATGTATGGAAAAGACCATGGAAAGTCTTCTACGTGCGGGAAAAGCTGGCGCACGAGGGGAACAATGATGGTATATTGGGCATACTCCCAATTAATGTTCTCACCTATGGCCACGACGAATTCCGGAAACTCTCGGCTAATGCCAACGCCCACGTAGGGAATGCCACTTTCCCTTCCACAATTGAAATGTATTGCTCGGCTGGGAAATATGGCGTTACTTTAGTTTTATTGACCGCAAGTCATGCTTTGCATTATTGTAGGCTTCCTTTTGATCTCTCTTCTCGCATACCCCCTAGTTAGGGGGGTTAGTAATTGCAGTATCCCTGTATCGGTTCATGTTGAAACAGGACTTTCTGATACACTGCGGCAAGATGGAAAACAGAGAGTGCCGCGTGCGAGTGACAGTGTATGTGCCACAGATAGTAAAATTTAACGATTCTGCGTGCGGGCGACAGGACGGGCGGACGGGCGGTGACAGTGGTGTGTATATGCAGAATATTGACTTAATAAAGCGCGCAAGCCGCAGTTGTGCCAGAGGGCTAGGGATATCGAAGCACACAAGCGAATGTACCTCATAATTGGCATGTTTTACGGAGGCCTACATAAATGACTGGATTCTAAGGGTTCTATTCGAACGGCATATTGCGAAGGCCATGTAACTGAACATAATCTTCGATCTCCACCGATGTCCTTATTGATGGATCGTGCTCAAGCTGGTATCACAACATCCCTACCTCCCACACTTAGCTGTTCCATTCGACAGCCCCCCGTTCTATGGGCTCAACACCTCAGCCCCAACCTAAAGACCCAACATAATATAACCTATATTCCATACCCACAAACAAGAAAGCCCGTTCTGCAGGAAATGTGAGAGAGGGAAGGCTTCTGGGTTAACAGGGCTGTTTCGATTTCTTCCAAATCTAGCTTTTGCTATTTCCAGCACTGGTGGATATCATGATCAGCTAAATGTGGTTCAAACAATAGATGGTAGGTTGTTTTCGATTTCTTAGTCTTAGTTGTGCTATGTTGGGCGTGGTAGTTATTAGGTCAACAGAGAAGGCGGCTAGAGTGTTTCAGGGGATTCTGATACGCGGACGTGTTATTTAATACAAGATGGGCTATTGAGTTCTGTACGGTGTTAAGATTAACATACTGTGATGGGGAAGATTATGTTACTGATGAATTGTTTATTGGTAAGTGCTGAAAGCTTACGAGTGGTGAATAAGACGAGGCTATTTTGTCCAAGCCGGACAGACTCACGGTAGTGATGATTAAACTCCAGTTTGGTTGGACCGTTTAGAACCTATTGGCCGCGATCGCTTCCAAGGTTGGGCTATCACTCCCGGCGCAATAAATAAAGTGCTGGAGGGCCGAGTTGTTATAGGCCGTTCGCCAACATGTTAGGAAAGTTGGGGCGTCTATTATACTGTCGGCTAATTGAACTGAATATCCGATGAACTCCCTGATGCCATAACTACAAAGCAATGGGAGAACAGCAGAGGTCGCGGTCTCAGACATGTTTCCATCTATCAAGTAACCCTCGCCGTAGATGTGGGGGTGTTTTGAATGCTCTTCAACTAGGCCTGGTATCTGTTCTGCATACTTAACTGCTCGTGAACGATATATTTGCGATACTATAGGGGGATTCGCAACAGAGGCGCTGTGGGTAAGCCATCAACTAAGAGGGTCGAAGAACAGAGATAGTTACTACGAGTATATAACGGAACCCGAAACCTAAAGTCAGAGATAATATTGAGAAAGGAAACAGATTTCGGAGCTACTGGGCCTTTGTCGCCGTCGTTAGTTATAAGGGACTGTTATTTGACGCCGAAAAGAAACGGGAAAGAGTAGGACTTATCGAGCCACATAAAGGTGAAGTTTAGATGAGCATGTCTAGAAACCCCCCCCCCCGGCCCGGAACCCCAAGATGGAGCGTAGGAAATATGTGTTTGTTATCTCGTGATAGTTGAACTACCAAGTATGCTTACTTGAAGTCCAGTTTAGAGAATGGCTCACATTGGGAGCTGACATAATATTCGTGGACTGCACTACTGGTAGAGGATTGGCAATTGGAATCTGACCTTTCTCTCTCCCTTTTTCTTTTCTTTTCTTTTCTTTTCTCCCCACTCCCCAGAAGAAGAAAAAGAAATAAATAATAAAAGAAAAACGATAGGAAAAACCCAACTTCAAAAACGCTACTTAAAACTTTGCAGGGATTCGCCTTGATTTCAAAGTATAAGGCCTTATTGCTATTAATGACGTGACGGTTCGCGCACCATGGGGATGCGTGACTAGTATTCGCCACTACATTCAATGTAAATATCTTATGTGCGTCTTATGTTCGCCTTTTAATTGCTTCGCACCAAACCTAGTCATCCACTAATACGCCACCTCATTGGTCTGCACAGCGTTTCATTGCCCAGCTACCCGGTCGTGGTCGCGGCCAAAATTGAGGCTCAGCGTCCACGCCAAGAACTCTTCCTAACACCACATCCCAAGGATCGCATCAGCACCCCCAAATTTCCATACAATTACGCAGACGAGTCTACTGAAATCTTCCATCTGCCCAACCTCTTTAGTTCTCACAATACCGTCACAGAATACCGCGCAGCATCCATCATGTCTAACACTGCTGTTCTTAAAGAGATCATGTCCAAAACGGTTGCGGCTACTGCTAGACAGTCTAGCGAAGCCGCTTCGTCAAGCATGCGTCTCGCAGCTGACAAGGGCAGAAGGGCGGCGGAATGGGCGGCTGCCAATCCAGGAAAGGCCGCTGCTTTAGGTGCAGGGGCGGTCTTGATTGCTGCACCGATGGCGGTGGCGGCTCCGGTGATGGGAGCTGTCGGATTCGGGGCAAACGGGATCGTGGCCGGTACGTGGCGACTCCAAGACATGTGCAAGTAGAAGTTCACATGCTACAATACGAATGAAATTACACGCTTCTCCTATACTCCCCGCCTCATCTCCGCCGCCCTAATTCGCTTGGCTACTATGAACGTAAATAGCTAATATCGGTCGCTACTTACTAGGATCCGTTGCCGCAGGAGCACAGAGCAGTATCGGCAGCGTTGTCGCCCCTTCACTCTTCGCTACGCTGCAAAGCGCCGGAGCGGGTGGATATGGTGTCGCCGCAGTGTCTGCAGCTATTCAGGGTGGGGGTGCCGCAATCGCCTCATCCGGAATTATGTCGATGTTCAGGAAGACAAAGAATCAGGAAAACAAGGATGCAGCTGTTGAGGGAAACGAAGAGCGCGTTCTAGATGAGGAGGCTGACCAAGAACATAAGGACAACGGCGAGGATGGCGAGGATGGAAACCACACTGGCAAGGCAAATCTTTAGGAGAAGTATAGCCTCAAGGACCACTACCAGTCACTGGTATATCCAGTGCCTATGATGGGGCTACTTGAGCGCATGTTTCGTCGATAGATGATGTGGGTATTATCCATTGCTGTACAGCCATGAATGAGTATTCCCCCCGAGGTTCAGCTACCTGAAGGTAGGAAAGTTAAACTCAACAGCCGAAGGCGATTGAATGATAGGCCAGGGCGAATAGCAAATTAATCCAGAGCACAGTTGATGACTGCAGTAGTAGTGCGTTTGTGTCAATTTTCTCTCCTGTCGGTCAAGTTCCAGGAATAATAGACATTGTAAATATCGCGACCAACGGCAAACATTTCCCGCTCATGAACTTGTGACAATCGAACGGGCCTGATTCTCCAGCGGATATCTGGCGTTCCACAACCACTTTTCCAACTTTTCGGGGCCTTCTGTGAGAGACTCCGTGTGTTCGACCACGAACCCGTCCACGAACCGCCAAATCCCGCAAAACCGGACGGCCAGATCTTGTAGCCCTGGACTCTGCGCCCGCATAACGCCGAACACTGCGATAATCGGAGTCAGTTGTCACCATATAGAGCGAGATTTGTAAGTGTTTCGGAAGCTTCTAGACATTTCCTTGCCCTAATAAAAGAGACCTCGTGCCCCGAAAGCTGCCAAAACAAGAAGAAAATAGCTCCGAGAATCACTCACCGACGCCGACTTTCCTGTTCGCGGACAGCTTTTCTATATCCATCAACAGTGTACCGCCGGTGGCTTCTTTGAGCGCTTCCACGCGCGCCTGTGCCTTACTGATGCCTCTGAGGACCGTAGAATGTCTGTCGGCCATGCGCAGGCACATGTATGGGGAGGCGACTTGCGATAGTCGCGTAATATCTTGGTAGAAATAACGCAAAAGGTCTGCGTTCTCGCGAAAACGGCGCCTATTCGTGGTTGTCATGTTTTGCCCACGGTGCTTGTGATATATCACCTTTGACTGTCAGATGCCTCGTTGCTGGTGAGCAAGTGAGAATGAGATTGTAGGTATTGCGTGTGGCATTATTCCCTACAGAATAGATGACGCGGTCTGCATGTAGACAGGCCTGGCTAATGAAAGGATTCAGAACCCTCTATGCAACAATAAGCGTTCAGGACATACCTGTACTTTAGATTTTGTCCCAGATGATCGTGGACCTTTGATGTTGAGAGTAGCTATCAAACCTTCTGAGTGATTTTTTCTGGGAAGAGTCCCTTTGAATTGTCACAATCTCGGTGAAATCAGTGAGTGCTTAACTTGAGGTATTCAGGGGCATTTAAATTCGACGGACCTCCGTTGACCTTGCTGGGCACACCCGGGTATTAAGGTTAGAAACTTGTTATGCGCATGGAGTCGGAGGGCGGATTCTCGGCACATACTCCAGCATCTTATCGGTATATAGCTAACATGTATATATACGTGAAGAAAACAACGCATCAAGACTTTGGACATCCAATCGGACTTGTCGCATAGCTAACCAGAGCACCTGTCCAAAACCCTATACTTGCGGCAGGTCGTAGGAACTTGTTGTTGCGCGAAGGTCTCTAAAATCACTTTCGTGGGCCAGTCTGGCTATAGCTAGAATACTCTTTATTACACAGTTTCAGATGTACCATAGGACAGTACAAATATAAATACTACCTAGTATAAGGTACGTTGGACCATAATAGTGTGGTTCCAACCCTTTTTGGTAGCTGGGCCGAAAATAGGTGTTAATAGGCCGCCTTCTGGGAATTAAGGCTTGCATCATATAGACACAGCTCTGCAGAGCATATAGGAATATGGCACATCAATTGTTCCGATCAGTTACCCTGCCACATTTGAGTATAACAGATAGCCATTGAATTGGCCCGGGTGACCTGTTCACCTAATACGGGCCATATTTAAGGAGGTAGGCTTACCAATACACGTCTAAGGCTAGTATTTTTCGCTTAATTCATTGGGGAATCTCTCGATCGTAAAGGAAGCCAATATAATAAAAAAACAAAAAACAAAAACAAAAACACAGTAGCTAAGTGCAGCTGTAAGTGCCTAAGTTCGTGGTAACCATTGTTTTTCCTCCCTTTTCGACCCCGCCCCCCATATTCCTTATATGTAGAATACTAGCCCCTTTTATTGGCGAAGCCCCTTATGCACTCACCCGCACCACTTCACCATATGCCTAATCGCCTGTAGAAAGGGCAAGCCGAGAAGCTCAGTAAGGACGGGTCAAATGTCAGTGGAAATCTGAAAATATGCCAGCTGGATTATCAATAAGTATAATCGGGTCCGATCTTTTCAACTCTTTTCTTTCTGCTCGGTAAACAAGCGGAGATAAGTTCGTTGATCTCTGCTTTTAATTTGCTTATTATTCTGTAGCGTTCAAGGCGGAAAAGTTAAATTTAGGATATCCCCTGGTTAAGCTGTGTGGACTTTATGTAGGACCCAAATGCTGTACTCGTGGCTCCAATGCTCACTGTTCTTTATCGTCAGTGGAAACCACCAGATATGGGATTAAACATGTTTCGTGTTAGCTCAATGTGGGAAGAGAGATGACTTACCAACTGGAATGCGCTTAAATAACAGCAGTGGATCATGGTTGGACAGCGTATATGCATATCGGTGTTAAAATCTATATTGTTTCCATTATACTAGGCTAAGAAAAATCGAGAAGAAATATTGCACTAGGTGACTCGTTGGCCGGTGATTCGCCTAAGCGTTCGTTCATAGAAGAGATAAAGTAGGCGAGGATCAAGTCCGTCAACTATTTCTCCATCTAAATGCAGCGCTGACCATCCATATCACACGGCAAGGATTGCCTAGACCCAAAGAGAAGTATTAGTTGAATATGAACCCTTGTTCCGGGCCCTTGAGATCAAGCCCTTGTCACAATCCATCACACCTGGTTTCCATTAGCGTGGGGTACTGCGTCTCCCAATGCCATGCCCATGCTACAAATTCTAGAGCCAAACATGCATCATGAATGGCGGGGCTTCCTAGACAGCGAATCGTAAAAGTTCGGCATATCAAGCCTCTAAACCAGACCTCGATTCACTAAATCAAGGAAGCCAAGCTAGCACGGCTATCGATGAGGAATCCTTGTTAGAAAAAAATTAGAGGGGCAAAAATTACTCACAAGATTCTTCACAAGGTGGGTGGTCTCTCAGGTGCGTCGGCGGATTTGAGCATTCGTATGGCCCGTCGGGCTAATTTGCAAACCCGAAGGATTTCAGGGCGGAGTGAGACTGTGAGCTGCTTCAAATAGGTATGATTTTTAGACTGTCGTATTCTACCAGGTATTACCTGACAAAATGGACGGCATTATTCAACAATATAGACCAACCTACCTGTATAATAGTCCGGTGCTCACAAAACCCACCCGGCGTATTCCTTGATATTCTCTTTCCTCACACCCTCCATCTCTCCTTTAACATCCAAGAGTCTGACCTGTCCGCCCTTTTCCTTACTCCACTGAGCCACGAAGTCCTTTACGCGTTTCTCGGTGGCCTCGTCATCCTTCATCAACAAGGCAACGGCGTCATACCCACCAGCACCGGGGACAACGCCGTTGTAGACTCCCTCAACCTCCATCAATGCGTCCAAGAGGCTCGTCTGGCTCTCGGGCTCAATAGGGACGTCGCTTTGCGTGCCCATGGCACGGATAAGCTCGCGGATGTCTGCGACGGCGGGTCTGATCTCCTCGAGCCTTCCTTCGCTAAGGATAGTGCCCAGCTTAACGTTCCGTAGCTGCAGCTCATCCCAAATCTCCTTGGACTCCGCGGGATTGGATTCGCGCCACTGCAGGACCTTCTTCACCATCCCCACTGTCTGGCTGCCACAGTCGACATCGCACATTCGCAGGGCAGTGCCTGGGGGGACACTGACGCCCTCCTTTACTATGTCCGTGTCCCATGTCGTCGCCGTAATCAACTTGGTCAACGCGGGCCCGAACCCTGGCGCGCCGGCCTCCGGCAAGCTCTTGAGAATGGACGGTGAAAATCGCCGGTACCGGCAGCTGCCATAAACGGCGGTAGCGATATCAAATCCCGAGCCGACTTTCCCCTGGGCCGCACAGTGGGCAGCTTGGGCGAGGTTGTGCAGCGTGCGCTTGCCCTCGGCAGTGGCGAGATCAAAATCGGATTGAGGTAGATAATGCGTCAGGAGAGAGGCGGTGAGGGACGTGACGAGGGCGGCGGATGAGCCGAGGCCAGTCTTGTTGGCGCCCCGGAGTGTCGTCGGGAACTTGGCGAAGCGAGTGGGGTTCTTCTCTGTGCCGGTCATGGAATGAGGCTGTGAGTAGTAATCATTGTCTGCCAGGATAGTGAACTGAGCGGGACCAAAGGCGTGCGATGACCGGCGGAAGGCCGTGCCCGCAATGTAGCTGAGGGCATAGCTCAGGGTGACCTCCACGAAAGGGTTGGTGTCGATAGTCTCGCCGCTATTGTTACGTGAGCATGTAGAACCATTTAAGTGTGTACAATAATGTGTGGTGGGGTAGTAGCCAATCTCTCGACTCGGCTCACAACGTATGGGCAGGAGGACGTGGTCGAGCATACCGACCACGGTAAAATCGCGCAACATATTCGATTTGATGAGACGGAGGCATGCGTCATGAGATGGGATGACCAACTGACCTGTGTAGCTGTGTCACTTTAATGCCGCCGTCTTCGGGCGCAAGGTGATAGCCATAGCGCCATTGGGCGTCAATGAACTGAGGGCTATCGACGACGATCTCGCTCAGCTGAACGCCCGGGCTTGTCTTAATCGCGCGGGCGACGATGCTGATGCGAGCGCTCAGGCCGAAAACGAGGGCGGTATACTCTTGGTCGAGTACCAGGTAGCCGCCGGCCAAGAAGACCTTTCCCGGTGCGGAGACGGCGGTAGGGGTTGCGCTCGGCATTGCGCTGGACCAGACGGGAGAGGACCTTGCCTTGGTGATAGCGGTAGCGAGGGCGCGTGCGACCCGGATCGGACTGGGCTTGATTAGATTGGACCGGGCTGGGCTGAACTGCACAAGGAACGGGAAGCGAACCCTGCGATCCTCGGTACGACAGATGACAGATGACAGATGACAGACACGCAGCGGGCGGTTAAAGGAAAACGATCGACAGGGGGATCTGATGAACGAGCCGACTTAGAGCAGTCGCAAAAAAGACCTGAGACCCGGGTCTGGATATATCTCTATATATATATACGACCAATGTCGGGACCGTGTGAAGGAATGGGATCACTAAGAGCTTATGCGCCGTTTGTCGCGAGACGGCGATTTGAGTTGACAGCGTTGAAGGATAAAGTTAAAAAATGCTCCGGCCGTTTGATTGATTGTCTGCGGGGAAGCTCAAAAGAGCTATCCCCGATGCTTAACAGGGACCTTCACGTCACGACTAGTGCGGGACTAGCTAGCAGCGCGTCCAGCTTGGTAAGTAGGTGTGGTGCGGGGTTTCCATCTGTGCTAATAATAATAGGTACGCATGGAATCAACCATGTGTGCCAAGCCGAGTTGATCGATCCCTATCGGAGTGAGATTGCACTACTAAATTAAGCCACAGTCGGTGCCTTAGTCAAAAGACTAATACCGGCATTACACCACTATAAGAACACCCCAAGATTCAATTGACAAATCGGAGCTTGCGATTTGCCACAATTTGATGCGGATTCAGCTCCTATTCCTCCAATTCCTCTCATCTTGAAACAGACGTGCTCGACTTGGTTAGGCTAGGTAATTTTCGTTGAATGCAACTTATAAGCCACACAGCTGGCCGACTTTGTCCATGCAGCAGTATGCCGGCATCGTACCATCACTATGATACAGAGTTTCCGTCATCGATTAACTTCACCCGTACATGAGCATCTCGTGTTATAAGGCTGAAACATGAAGCGTTATAGTCTATGTGTGTATGTGAGCTTAAAATATCACGAGGTATGCCCTTTAGACGCATCACACTTTCAAATTTCTAACATCATCCATAAGAACGGCAGGGGAATCTTACACTCGGGTACACTCCGTACATAAATACATGTAAATGGTAACTTGGGATCAACCAAAAGCTATTGTGCTTGATTTCGAGCAATCCTGTCGAATTTCTTGAAAACTATGAAAGGCCACGTGGGATTTATAAGACGCACACCAAAAAGTACCCTAGGCTACCTACCTATAGGTTAGGTATCTCCATCGTTGCACGACGTTACTAATGATTTACATACTAGAAGTACAGCAACATTGAGTACGCAGACACTGATTTATGAGTTTTCTAGTAATAAAATTCGTATGTGAATTCAGACAAGCAGTGGGAGACACTACCTTATAAAAGCAAAATAACAAGCGAGGCTTACCTTGTTACTTTAGCTTACTTACCTAGTCTGCTTACACTATTAATTACTATTTTCCAGATAGTTTGCCTGTTATCGTGATTAGCTCACCGAACGGTCTGCTAACGTGTAAATATGTGATGTATACTGGCCCTACAAACAGTTTCGTCGCGATAACTTGCTTCTTATGCCCTATTATTTACTTAGTAGCCCACAAGCGGTAATTGAGCACCCTAACTTTCGACAGTATCTGTGAATGAAGGCCTGCAAACCGCGAGACTCGTGGTGTATGGCAGATGTATGCCTTAGGCCCGAGGAGGCTCTCTGCGCGAGAAAATGTGTGTGAGTATCTATAGACAAATGCTATTTTTCGTTGAGAGGAGTGGCATAGTAAAAGCAACTGGAAAATCCAAGACGTGAAACGCGTCGATAGTCTAGCGTAAGCAAAGGATGCCATCTCTTCGTGATTACTTTATTTTGTGTAGATGGTAGGGTTAAGAGGTAAGCCAGTAGGCGGGAAGCAATAAATGATATATATCACTTTGTATCCCTCCTCATCCTTACGTCCTTTTGACAAGCAATGCATCAATCTCAATTCGAAAAGGATAGCAGTGTATCTCGAGTTAAGGAGACGTCATTGACATCGCTTACCCTCACATATCTCTACTTACTAATGTAGAATGGCACCTCGCAGGCTCCACACACCTACCCTTTTCGCGACAGCCCTGCTCAACATGAACATCTGTCAATACGTCAAACGAATCGGCACACTCATAACTCCTTAGCAAATAAGAGATGGCCCACTCAGACGCAAACCTAGGCTAAACAGGCGGCAGCCAGCCGGCCCTGTTGTATTATTTATTAATAATTGTACCACCACTAATTCCAATCCATCCTTTAAACCGTACAAAAAAAAAGGGCAGCATTTCTGATACAGAAACATCGCGTCACGGGCTCCTTACTCTCACCATCTATCAAAGTTCATCTTCGAGAGGAACTTGGTCTATCTTCCTGCTGGTCCCGGCGCTTGCATCGTCAAAGATATTGGTGACGAGATCAGCGAGCATAATATCACTGCCTTTAGCAGCAATGAGACCCACGGCGGCAGGAAGCTGCTCGACCTTCCCCGTGAACTTTGAGATATAGGGCGTGGTGCCAACTATCCACGTTGAATTAGTCCGATGCCAATCATGTTACAAATGCGGGCTGGGCGCGGGTGACGCCCTCTCACTACTCATTTCACGAACTTGGAGATTAAATGCTGAAGAAAGAAAATGGAAAGGATGGAAGCGCAATGTCGGCATACCAGGAAATATGAGTTCTGGGCACTGGGCATAAGGGCCTATATTATAGAAAAAGAACCCTTGTCCTGTGAACCCCTGTGGGCCCTCCTTGTACTTGTCTCTGTAGTCCGGTTGACCATTCGTCCATGGTAGAATGATGATGCTGCTTGAATAACCATCATTGGCGGGAGGCATAATGTGTTTGTAGAACCAGTCGTGATATATATTTAAAAGTTTATCTCCTTCGGCTTTCTGCTCCTTTGTCACTGTCTGCGTATAGCCCCTGCGGAATAGTTAATATGTGTCACAATCAACTTAATCCTACCCTAACTCACACTTTGAACCGAACTTGGGGATTGAGAACGGGAGCTTTGCCCATTTTCTGTGTATATTCTTCAATGAAGGGTTTGAGGAGCCCGGTCCACTGGTCTCGGTTCGCGGACCAATCAAAGGCATGGTGGAAATACTTGCTGATCGATTCGTCGGTGTTATTAGGCCTAGTCTCTTTCCACGTGTCTGCCAGGTTAATCCTTGTACGCTTAACACCCAGGAAGCCTTCGACACGAGCAATAAAAGTTTCGAAGACCTGCCGACTTGCTTCATCATCAACCTGCCAGTAGTCGGTCGGGTATATCAGCTTAGTAGGTTTCTACTCCGCAGGGCAATATTAGTCGTCAGCACAACACCTTGAGAGAATAATACATGCCTGATAAACTCTACCATATGTGTTTTTCGACCCATATAGAGCTTGAGCCAGAATTTTATACTCTTCTGCCGTGCGGGCGAATCCACCGATGGTATCCCAAGTCCTAAATTCTCAATGGATTAGCATGCAAACTAATGACCATATACCACAAGGTGTTTTACGAGCTGTAGGGAACTAGTCCTGTAGTGCTCGTAGCCCCAAGCGAAGGCCGCATGCCAAAAATCGCTTGAGCTGCGGCGGGCGATCTGATGCTCCCCAGAGCTACATATAAAGTTAGCCACGGGAATTTTGGTATTCTACTCTGAGTGCCTACTGTCTGTTCCGAGAGAGAAATCAAGCCACGTGTAAGAGGAAACCGCGGAGGCACTGCCAGCACTGCTTCCACTAGGTGTAAGGTAGCCATCCCCACGCGGATTAAATGGCCCATGGTAATCGACCCAGTCACAAGTTGGCCATTCAGAGTCTGCAAACTGTGTAGTTTTAAGTTTTCCGACAATCACAAACCCTAGCTCGATGAGGCGCTGTACGGTCCCTGAACTCGCGTCCTTTACGGGGTATAGTTCGGTATAGGCCCGAGAAGACGCTCCGGTCTTGAGGCCTTTCAAGTCGATGATATCCTTTACGGCCACACGTAGTCCTGCATACGGCTTCTCTTTTGTTCTAGTGTGGTAGAGGCGCGAGGGCACGGCGACGGAAAGGGTGGATGGGTATAGCTCTCCATAGGCAGAAACATCGAGGGATCGAAAGCTTGAACGATGATAATGAGTTGCTCTTCGGAGGATTTTGGGGTCAGTACTTACCCATCGCGCTCAGCGGGAACGGTGGAAACCATGAAGGCCCCGGAGGTATCAGGGTACATCCGATATGCCTGGTGAATGCGACCATGATGTAAGAAATAAGGGCCTTGAGGCAGTTCGGCTTCACCTGCAATGTTATAGAAGAGATTTATGGTCCTGGCGCCCAAGTTGTGAAGAGCAGTTGTCTCGTTACTTGTGAGGACACGATCACTCCCAATCATCTGTACCGTTATACATTGAATGAAATCTAACGACCAGACGTCATCTCTAATCTCGAATTCATCTATTGTCGTTTGAAGGTCCTCTAGGGTTGGTAGATGACTCTTAATCGTGAGCATCGTGCACGGTTCAGCTACAAGCCCACTGTCAAAGGTAGGCAAGTTGAATTGAGGTTTCTTAAAAACATCAGCAAGCTACATTCAACTGGCGAGCAAAACCCATCTTACCGGAGACTGGATTGGATGCATGTAGTATGATACATCCCCAAGTCGAACAACGGTTGACACGATTTTACTAGCCATAACTTGTCCGTAGCCGACTGCGAACAACGCCGCGAGGGCTGTTATTGGAGGCAACATCTTGCGGGATTTTTGTCTGAATCGTTGTAAGCGCAGCGATAAGATGACAAGCGATCTGTCGCACTGCTCAGGTAGATGACGTTAGGAAAGTTACGCATGAATAAACCCAAGTATGAAACTATTGGGGTGGCGATCACATAGGTCTACGGCCGGGAACTACGGAAGACTGAGTAAGTAATGTGAAACACAAGACGAGGAGCCAAAGACAGCTATGTCCGTGAAGAGGACCTCGGTGCATTATGGCCATTACGACTGTCAGACATGGGTTATATATAGGATGTCTATATCAGGTAGGTGAGCACTCATGTAAAGTAAGGGATGATTTTAGATGAGAGTCCACCTATTCCTGCCCCCCTTTTTAGCTATTAATGACACCCTCCCTAAAATTAAGCCAGGTGTATTCCAGGCATGTACAATGTATAGAATTACCTAATCTATATATCCGTGTGGAAGATGTCATAAATAGTCAACAAGGGTGGTAGAAGTAGGTGGGCTACTCGATGCACTACAGCATGTAGCCTACTCTTTCCAGTAAGGGAGAGGAAAAGTGGAATTGAAGTATGTGGGGCATCTACAAGACCCTGAGAACCGCGGCTCTGTACCTCGGTACCATCTCTTCTCGTGGTGGTGGGGGGGGCTTAAGCCCCGTGTCCTGCCTGGCGCGACAATCCCCCAAATGTTGATCCGAGGCGGTCACCCACCGCCTCGCACATTCAGGGTTCGATAAGATTATTATTGGTTTACCGAAATCATCTGCCGACATTATTGAAGCCACGTCGCCGGGATCTGTTGGTGACCAACAGCCAATTCATGCACGCTGCGTGGCAATCTCCAGGAGAACGGCCGACTTATATGCCGGTATACGATACTTGTAGCGACAAAGGGGAATTAGCCAGCGCGAAACCATGAATCACTTATACCTATCGTTTCCCAACGCAAGGATTTGCTTGTAGAGGCGACCAAAGCCTAAGGCGCGAATCTGGAAGTCTACCTTTTAGTACAATTCGCTTTCGCAGTGCCATGTCACCATGGAAACCAAGAACGCTGCCGAGGTTGGGGAAATGAACCGGGTCCCAGGCGACGGTACACCAGGCCCAACCCTACATCCTTTCACCGATCTCGCTCGGAAATGGGAGCTTGACAGCCTCAAGCCGTCAATATACAGCGCCAGTATTTTCTACATGAAACCAAGCCCACAATATGAGACCGAGAAGCCCTACTTCTTCAACATTCCAGTCGAGACTTCGTGGCTACCTAAAGTGCAACAAACCAATGTGTGCTACACCCGACGGATGGTCGCGGTAACAGATATTCGTGGTCATGAAGAAAGTTTCGTGTTGGACAGGCATGGCTTCCAACTGGGCACATTTCACACAGCTCTCTCGTATGATGACTTTGCGTCGACCGACACAATCGTCTCGAGGTACTATGAAGAGGTAAAGCACTTCCTCAAACAGAGCACAGGAGCTGTCGACGTTCTCCCATTCGATTTTCAGGTATGATATTCTCGATATGTTTAAAAAGGCTCACGCAACTGAGCTTTTGTCAGGTCCGTCGCAAAGATCCCACTCTCCCCTTAGGATCCAGAGGCACCCCTGGTAAAGCTCAACCCTTTGCTGCAGTTCATGGCGGTAAGCCATCGTCATCCACAGGACCACTAGGTCATCGGCTCTGGGACATGATAGCCTAAAGCATCGAACAGATCAGACAACCAATGCCGCTTTCAGACGTCTGAAGCACTTCCATCCTGAATTCGCCCAGAAGTACGTGAATAGTCGGTTTCAAATAGTGAAGTAGGTAGTCACTGTTAGTCAAGATGGCATATCCTACCTAAGCTGCCTAGCTGATTGGGGACTAGCGTTTGGAAGCCGTTAAAAGGTCCGATCCATGACTCTCCTCTGGCACTATGCGATTACCGGACTGTCAAAGATGAAGATCGAGTCCCGACCGACATAATCTTTCCTGATTACCTCGGCGAGACGTACAACTTTTGGCCAAATCCTCAACATCGTTTCTATTTCATTGACAAGCAACTGGCTACGGAAGCATGGATGGTGAAATGTTTTGACTCGGAATCAGCGCGAAGCCCAGAGATCGCACAGTGTACGCCGCCCGTACAATGCACACGAAGATTATTGACTCCAAGACCGCTGACCAGTTACAGTTGCACCCCATGTATCGTTCCCTTATGGGCGGCCTGAAGACAACATGCCGAGAAGAGAAAGTATAGAAGTGAGGACGTTTGTGTTCTACCAGTGACTTCTGGCGAAAGAAGAATTATTATTGTGGTCAAAGGCACATTTGATATATTTGTAAATTGAAGTTCATGTATACGGATATGTCATGGCACTACAGTCTACCTGTGAAATGAATATCCACATTCAGGTTGAAAGAGTATCTATCAACAGCCTCCACCGCGTTTCAACCGCCCTCGGCAACAGTAGTACATACATGCTACGGGGAGTGAGCGATCAGCGATAGGAAAATAGGGCAAGATGGATATACGTACACATCCTTGACCATCACAATACGGACATTTGGCGAGCGGGGTATTCTGGCACGGAATATCTACTTCGCCCTCGAAAATATTGCACCAGTGGTACCATGGCTTTTCATTGGGGCGGCTGGGGTCCCTCTTCCAGGTCATCCAAGGTTTCGCGCCCAATTCAGCAGTTGTCAAGCTGCCGGTATTGGTAGGAGGCCAGAATTCTCGCCACGGCTGATGGGATGGGCCCCTTTCAGGACGACCAAGAGTGTCCCATGCCAGGCATTGGCGGTCCACGTCCGTGGAAAGACTGTACGTGTTGTTCATGGAACAAAAAGTGAAAGTGACGGGTGGTTAGATGTAGTATTCATTCCACGTGTTCCTGAGGCTTCGCCCTTCCAACGAAGAATGGCTCGCCTTATATCCGCCTACAACTGCTCCGTGAGGCGACATGTGCCAGATGGTGCTTGTACAGTACCTTAAGATACAACCATTTTGCCAGCCTGCTTGCAATATTAAACCCTTGAATGCCAGACAACGAATGAAGCGGCACAATGACCTGCTTAAATTGTATGCGGGATGAGTGGGAGAAGCCGCTTCCCCTTTGCCCCGCCCTTCCCTAAGACGTGGACTCTCCCACACCTTTTTAGGTTGCATTGTGGTTGTTGTTAGGCCAATTGGCTGCCAAAGTGTGATCAGCACACAACCCTGGTGCTGACCACCGTCAGGTAGTCGCCATCGACTCATATCTCCAAAAGTCGGGCGTCGATAATCCTTCATACCGGTTGTCGTCGTGTGCGGCTCTAACAGAGCGAGGATAATGATTATCTAATACAAAGGTTTTCTTGCAACATATCTCCACGCTCGTAACCTCGTTCTATGTATCGTCTTCAGATAGATTTAAGTCAGAGAAATGAGATTGATATGAAATAAAGTCGCTGGTCGCTGGTTACCCTAGTGTCATGGTATGTGAGATTTCTTTGGCAGTTGTAATAGACTCCCGCGCAATGTAGTACTTGCGGCCCCCCTCATGGTTCGAACATTTTACGTCTTCAGTACTCCCGTAATGAATCGCATCTAAGCTCCTACTGACACATCGGCAACTTCCATCGGCAGGGTTCGGTGAACCATGAGATTTCACGGTTCGAGATCACGACCGTGTACAGCCATCCAGAAGCGAAAGTTGACATTGTCCTCATCCATGGCCTCAATGGCCACCCCCAAGGAACATGGACGACAAAAAATAACACGTTCTGGCCGACTAAGTTCTTGCCTGACGCTCTCACAAACAATCATGCTAACGTGTTAGTATATGGCTATAACGCCAACGTTTACTCTCGGAGTAACGATCGCGACGCTAGCAATAACTTCATCTTCCAACACGCTCAAACCCTTGTTACCAACCTTGCCGTATACCGCCATGGTGATGGGTCTTCCAGAAACCCTATTATATGGATCGCACATAGCCTCGGTGGTATCCTATTGAAACGTGCTCTTCTTTACTCTAATGACGTGCACGCCCTCCACCACGAAAACTTGCGGTCTATCTATGTATCAACGTATGGGATCATATTCCTAGGTACACCCCATACAGGATCCGGCCTTTCTACTTGGGGTCGGGTCCTGCAAGCTATGTCCGACGCCGTCATGCCTAAGAAGTTCTTCGCTTCTGAGCCAATTTTAATGAAGACGCTCAAACGAGATAGTGAGCAGCTACAAGAAATAAACAGTCGTTTTCTGGATATATATGACCGCTTTAAAATACACATGGTCCACGAGAATCATAAAACAAATATGTGGATTACCAAGTAAGCACTAGCGGCTGCTCTCTTTCCGTTGACCTTCGGCGCAGGCGCTGACACGCACGACAGGGCATTGGTGGTAAATGCCGCTTCCGCGAGCCCCCAGCTGCCCGGTGTCACATACTACGGTATTGAGGCCACTCACTCAGGGATGTGCAAGTTCGAGAGCGCAAACGCGCCCGGATTCCATACCATATCTACGGCAATTCGAGATTGGATAACCGAAGCCCCTCGGGCTGTTGAGCGTCGATGGAGAACCGAAGAAGAGAGTCGTTGGTCTAGAGCACAAAGTGAAATTGATGAGCGACGAATGTCATTCGTAAGAAAGCTTAGCTACGGATGGATCTCTAATAGACAAACTCTCTAACCTTTCATAGATTCCGCACCCATCCCCAACAACCCCATACCGAACTGGTGGGTCGGAGATGCAAATTGCTGCCTATCAAGCCGCTAGCAAAGATGGAGGCGCTTTATTACTGAACGGGAGGTTGTCTTATAAGCCCGAGAATACTCCTCTGTTGGAAGGTCTCCAGTGGAATCAGAAACTCGATGAGAACGTGTCAGGCTCTGGTACAACGCTTGATAGTGCGCAGATCTTATCGAATGTAGCACCAAACATCAATCGCCTGGATTGGGAGCATTCCCAGCCACAAGAACATGATGCAGGGCTCACTCAAAGCCTACGAACTATTGACGCAGGCATCAACGCCTTTACTACCCGACACCAGTATGCCATGCCGACAGAGAAAGCTTTCGGAATACCATACCCAAAGAACCGGTGTTTCACTGGCAGAGAAAAAATTCTGTCGGATATCGGAGCTCTCCTGGTACCTCAGAGCAGACTGCCAGAAGAGGAAACCTCAACACCAGTTCAGTGCTCAACGGCAATATGTGTGGTTCATGGGCTACCAGGCATAGGAAAAACTAACCTTGCTATCGAGTTTGGGTACCAACATAAGCATATATTCTCACACATATTCTGGGTATCCTCCGACAGTGAAGAGAAGTTTAATGATGGGTTTTTTAAGATAGCACAATCCTTAGGGCTAGTAAGTAATGATGTTATGGAAGATAAGGAGGTAATCGTGAACACAGCCTTGGGGTGGCTGAAAACCGCAGACCCGAGTATGAACATGAGCCTTTCGTCAAAAAATGAGAGAGTATAGTTACTAACCCTTTTAGGACTCAGGTGGCTTCTTATATTGGATAACGTCGACAACACCCAGATTCTGAACCCTCTATGGTCAGACTTGCACCATGGCTCCGTGCTCATTACAAGCAGAGATCCCATTCCATGGGTAGAAGAAGTAACCCACTCCAGCCGTAACTTCAGACTCCTACATCTATCACCGCATGATAGCGCAAAGCTCATCCAGGGAAAGTTGGAGAAAAAGCTCAAAGGAGGCATCGATTACAGTTCAGCAGCTGACCTAGCGAAGCGGTTTGGATACTATCCGCTCTATATGGATCAGATGACGTCGTTCATAGAGTCCAGCACGCTGACCCTAGCTGAATTCTATGAACAGTTAGAGTCTGAGCCGTCTGACGACGAACTCCAGGATTTTCGCTTTGATAATGCGTGGTACACTAGCAGCGTTGCTAAAGCTATCGAGTCTCACATGGCAAAGCTATCTTCCTTTGACTTCGAAGCGCGCAACATTCTAAGCGTAATAGCCTTTTTCGATCCTGACTCCATCCCAGAGAGGTTGCTCTTATCGACTGACAGACAAATAGCTTGCCTTTCAAGTACTGTGAGAAGACAGAAGGTTCTGTCTACCCTCATCCGGCCGTCATTTATCTACCTTAACTCAGGTGGCCCAGGCCAAGAACGGTGTGTCAGTTTACATCGCTTAGTACGCGATGCCGCACTTCGATCGGAGTCTGCGCCGCAGAGGGCGTTTGATACTGCAGTTGCGCTCCTCAGAAACTCGTTTCCATTGCACAGAATGTCGCGTGACCATATGGTGGAGGACTGGGCCGAGTGTGAGATTTTTCAGCCGCACGTCCTCTCTCTCCACCATCACTACCTGGATATCAGAGATCGTGGAGTCGTGACACCGACGTTCGACTTCATCGAGCTTATATACTCATGCGCGTGGTAAATGTCGATTTATTGAACTTCCCTGTCATGCCATAAAAAAAGGCACTAACCAGTCTTGGGAAAGGTACCTTTGCGAGCGTGGTCGATTCGCTCTCAGCAAGACCCTTATTTGCAGCATATACAACGATTACATAAGTCTCAGGGGCGTGGCGTCTGCAGCTCCTGCTGAATTCTTGGCTGATATATATACCGTCCAGCTATTTTATCACAATGAGGCTGACCATGGGGTTAGCCTTATTGAGCTGGCAACACGCGCCATGGATATCCGTGAGGATGCTGTCAAAAAGGGCGACATGGACGAAGACCATCCCAATCGAGCAAATGGCCCAATGAATGTTGGTGTTGTCCTTGCCCTGAAAAATCCTCAAATGGCAATCGACATGCACAGCAGAGCGCTGGAGATACGGCTGAGGTCTGAGAAGTACAAATTAGAGCAGATCCATGGTCTCGCTCTGAATTATCTAAACATTGGTAGATGTTGGTGGGTGGTTGGGGAGCTGGAGAAGGCCGCATCATGTTTTGAAGAGTCTCTAGGTCTCTGGAAGAAACGCGAAACCCAAGTTGGCAAGAAGTTCTCACTGTAAATTACCATGCACTGACGTGTTCGAAATTATCTTGCTAATCCAACGCACTAGGACCGCACTGGCGCTGTTGTCGCTGGGTATCGTCCGAGCAGATCAGAATGACTTTGAAAAAGCGATGCAGCTAATATCTGAGAGTTTAGAGCTTCATATACAGACCATGGGCCAGTGCCATAGGAAGACCCTTGTGTGTTACTATCGACTTGGGTGGCTGTGCCATCAAATTGGAGAGAACTATCGAGCGGAGTAGGCGTCCGGCAGCCTGAAGCGCTTAAGATATTATTTACTAATTTCTCACATAGGCAGCTGCTTACTATTTGCCTTGATGCATACAGTGCGTCGGCGAATCTGCATAAGGCTGAGCTCGCGCGGACAAAGTTTCAACTCTCAAAGGTTATGAAGAAAAATGGTGCTTCGGAGGAAGAGTACCTAGCATTAGATCGTGAGTCACGGCTGATGCTGTCAGAAGTGCTGCAAAATAAAGGAGTGGTCAACATCCAAGGCACGAGGTTCGTTGATGCCGATTTCGATAACGAAGTTGACTATTACTTTCGGTGATACATTGGATGTGCCGTTGGCGCCTGATTTGTCAGACGCTGCAATCTGGGTGACTGGGACGCCCATCGCCTGTTGCATGACTACATAAATTAGCTGATATTAAGATAATGAAATGTTCACAACAGAGTACATATAGAGGTTCAAAGCAGATCTCATGCAGTGTAACTTGGAAGTTGATGAATATTGTTTGAGCATGTTGGCTACGAGTGCAGGATGCTTAATCAATTCACCAGGGGAAAAAAAATAAGCGATAGGGTATTCATGTTGTGTAGAACTTGAACTTGCTTCATCAACAAGTGTCACAGAGTAAAAACGACGCCGTTAATACTCCATGCGTATTAACGGTATATATAGGCCCCACATCTCCGCGACAATAAGGTTAAAGGTGAGTTAAGAAAAGAACAAAACACATATAAGTTGGGAGTAATATACTGCAGCCTCAGCCATCAACCGTAATAATCAGTGTATACTGGTGAATTAAGAATGCGTTTAGGCTAATATAGGCTAATATATCTCACCTGGATACCTGCGAAGAGTAAAGAAACTATAGTACATATGTGTGAAGGTACGTGCCACGCCCCAAACACACCTATCCTATCGGTGTTCCCCACGAACGAACAGAAAAACACTGGACAATTTAAGACAACACAGCCTCCAGTTCTACCTAACTTGCAGAATCTACTTTCCCCTTTTCTCCAGCTCACCTCTCCCCTCCACTTTCTCTTCTTTCGCGCTCTTTTAAGGTACCTAGGCATAGCCTTGGATTGTTCCAGCAGGCACATTCTATTTGGATGAATCCGAAGGGAACAAGACAGTACCTAGGTAGCTGCATCGAAATAGTTAGCTGACAAGCATAATCCAAATACGCGACAATGACAGATTGTCATGTTTACAGTAAGCAGCCGAGCAGATGTCAACATTCTGAGCCTTGAATGTGGCATCATAGATATTCGGGGGGGGGGGGGTGCAACGGGCACGCTCAAATTCGCCAATGTGACCGTCGCGAGGGCAATAACTGTATATGACAGCCCTTGACTGAAGGTGATGAGTTTTACTCAGTTGCTATTGCTACAGACACTAAAAATAAGCGATGCGGCGGCATTAACAATTATCTCCTTCCCAAAGCCTTTTTTCACGCCTCGACGAATCCAGACTGGGACTAATTTCTTCCCAGGCCTATATCTCGACTTTAACATTACTAATGCACTACAACTGGGCTTAATCGAATGGAACTTGAAATTCTTCCGAGAGCTTGTATTGTTTGGTCTGCCGCGATCCAGCCAGCATGGTACAGATAACATCACGGCAGCACTCGATATGCAAACTGATTCATGCCTAAGTTTTCCTAGTCTGGTTTTGGTGAATACCTTCTTCAAATTTCTCCGTTGCCCGAGTGTGACTACGATTTGGAGAACCTGAGGTCAGTTGATAACTTTACGGTAACCAATAATGGAGGCACTGATACAGTCAATCTTGACCTCTACGACCAACTTCCGCCGACTCAGCTCAACCATACAATGATTGTTGAGTCATCTACGGCATACAGGGACCTATCGGGAAGATACCATACAGAGATAGCGTTCGGTCGAATCAGCACCGTTGCAGATGGTTCGGTCATTACTTCAAACTCGGACTTGGACATTGGGTTCGGCGGTCTCAAAAATGTAGGATTAAGCCTATCGGTTTCCAACAACACAAACTGCACGTTGAACTTCGACCAAGTCTCAAGCGTAGGAAGTCTACTTCTTCTGGACGATGCAGCAACGGTCCTTCCCTTATTTCCCCGGCTAGAAAGGGTGGGCCACGTACATCCTCGAGAGTATATTGACACGAAAGTGGCCACCTAATTCGCCGACAAATCACGACTTTTGTTGATGCCTGGTACAGATCAGGTGGCCCCAACATATTCCCGGCCCTGACGCTTGCCAACGGGAGCGTGGTGATCGAAGCCTGGAATGCCGACTTCGACTGCTCAAAACTCGTGTCCCAGTGGAAGAGGTAACCTAATCCACACTCTCGCGTGCAATGGGACGGGTAACGGGGACGGAGACGCCTTCACCTGGCCCAAACCCAAGTAGGCCCGCTCAGCTATCAGCGGGCGCACCGGCCGACATCGGTGTAGGTGCGGGGATATTCGGACCAGCAGTATGTAATCGCGGCCATAACCCGGTTGTGCCTGATCTTCAGACGCCGGCTGAGAGTCTTGGAAATGGCGCAACGACTAAGCGCTACTGCCGGCTCGTTCAGAAATCGACGGAAGAAGTCAGTCAGCCTGACGTGAGCGGGCTGCACGAAGCGGATCCCACGGGAATGACGGAAGCATTGGGGGAAAAGCCGGACGACCATTTCCCAATTTCGAGGGTTAAAGCCGAGCTACCGGATGACCCTCTCGTCGAACTGCCGGTGGGGGAGGCCGAGCTATCATCCACCCCCCAAAGGTTGGCCTCCGACTAAGCGAACTTGGGGCCTCGTTTTGTTTATCTCAACAAAACGGCTCAAACTACTTGTCCAGGCTCGTGGTAGAGAACAACTGTATACGAGACTCAGGTTATATATCTCTATCTGTGTATCTGTCACACAGACCCGACAGACTGGATCTCGATCTGAGACAAGATAACTGCATATCATCATATATATACTCATATGAGCGAGAGATCGCGTTAAGGCTTCTACCCGCGTTTGCATAACCAAACATACGATCAATCCGAGGCCTGGATACAAGGTTTGGTCGGCAAATATAAGCGAAGCTATTCGGACATATAGACTCTGGATCTCCCGGCTGGCTGGAGAGGGGACAAGACCCGCGTGGCTCCCCTTGACGCCCCGGATGATTATTGCGATTTGAAGATCCTTCTAAGCCCTTGATTCAAGCCCTTGTTAAATATCTGTGTATATTTGTGTATATTTTTGTAGATTATTGCTATTACGTAGAGGGCTTTAATACAATGTTATCGATTAATCGAACAGCAGGGCCATTGCTGTGGCCTAGATCCTCTCCTGGTTGCGGTGACTCGACGGGAAGCATTTTGACCGCGCCGCTCAGTATTCCACCAACTTTAGGATCGACCTCACTCACCTCTTCCATGGTCGAAGGGTCGGCAAGAGATATATAGTCGACTTCGTACTTCACCCGCTGTTCGGGACCAAGAGCTAACTGTTCATTCAACGTGTCCACAGTCATCGAGTTGGCAGCTTTGAGGATAGTTTCCCGGTCGAAGACGCCGTTCAGATACTGCTCCTCGGCAGCCTTAAGGGCACGACTCAACACGGTAGCGACTTTGCGGCGCCGCTCGCCGAGGTAGACGTTCCGTGAGCTCAAAGCAAGACCATCCGGTTCTCTGCTCGTCTGGCCGACGACGACGTCTATCGGGAGCATGAAGTCCCTGACCATGTTGCGGATCACGACAGTCTGCTGTACGTCCTTCTGGCCGAAATACACCTTCTCGGGCTGTACGATGTTGAAGAGTTTCATGCACACGGTCGCGACACCACGGAAGAAGGTCGGGCGCGTACGTCCCTCAAGCAGCTCGCTGATGGGTGTCATGATGACGAAGCTTCCCTTCGAATCCACCTCCTGGCCGGGGAATCCAGAAGGGTACATCTCACTGGTAGTGGGGGCAAAGACAGCGCTGATGCGCCCCAAGTTCCCGCCGTCGTCTGCCAGCTCTCGGTCCAGCTCGGCCAGGATCTTGCAGTCATTGTCCCATGTCACCGGGTACGAGGCGAGATCTTCCTTGATGCCGAACTGGGCTGGGTTCACGTATATGCTGACGACGACGTGGTGCGACTCACGAGCTGCGGCGCGGATTAGGGATAGGTGACCTTCGTGGAGGGCGCCCATGGTGGGGACGAGACCGACGATTCGGTGGTCGAGGACCTGCGGTTTCCGCCATTTTCGCACGGCATCCACGGTTCTCAGGACTTTGATCGGAGTCGAGGGGATGGTCTCGAGAGCTTGCCGTCGCGCCGAGGCCATAGTGCGGGCCGGGGGAGGAGGGTTCCAGGCACGCGACCCCGCGAGGCGACGGATTGTGAGCGAAATCATGATGGCAAAGCTGGCGTAGGATTTCACGGCTATATGGCTTCCACAGATAGACGGAGTGAGGTATTTACCGGCCCAGTGGGAGCCATCGTGGTGGCTCAATGGCAGTTTAAAAAAGGTAAGCGAGCAAAAGCCGTGATGCTTTCTGCCGCGGAGATTTGAGGATGCATCGTTTTGACGAGGAGTTGTAGGTAAGGGTGATGAAAAACACGCTATGTAGGTAGGTACCTACTTAGGTAAGCTTGGGTGCTCTGGTAGGCAACGTATGTCCACCTCGCGACGTCATTTTCAGGGTCCAATTCCACCGATGCCACTGATGCCGGCCCTTGGCATTCATTTCTCGGGGTGTTTTGGTACGACAATGCCCCGCTGCTATGCCTCTCCGTCTTCATATCTACCTAATATCGCGTCGTGATCTTGTCGTGTCTACTCCTTGTCCGAATGGGCCTGTCGGATAAGGCGCATGTCGAGTGAGAGCGAGTGAGAGCGAGTAGATGCAGCTGGGCTCAAGCGCTCCACGCCGACACGTTCCACCAGCACTTCACCACATCTCGTCCTCGCAGGCCATCGGGGGCCTATCTGTCCAGCATACGTGAAGATGGCAACAGCCTCGATTCGGGCGCTGCTGTTCCTGGCGGCGTCATTCCCATCACACGTCTATGCGGCGGACCCGGCCCGCTATGGACAGGAGCAGATCGCGCTAAATGACGATACCACCAACTACGAAGAGGCTTGTCCCGATTACACGCAGTATTCCGCATATCCCCAGTGAGTCGTGTCCGTCCCGCAGTTGGCAGTTGGCAGTCGGCGCAAGGCTCGTCGTAGGACCTTCCAATTGACCTCACGACGTGTCACAGTCGCCCTCTAAGCGACGGCCCCCTCGAGCTGCCGTATCAGAGACCGCACCAGAAATGTCGCACCTTCCACTCAGATGCCATAGAGAAGGTGATTGAGGATGTAGTATCGCGTATGAAGGATCCCGACCTTGCGCGATTGTTCGAAAATACGTTCCCGGTTAGTCTACGCCCGGGCTTGCCTATCGAGACCCGCGCCGGTTGGGATGCGATGCGATTATGAACCGACTGACGTAATTTCGCCCGTGTAGTCCACGACAGACACAACCGTCAAGTTCCATACGACTGGATCGACGGATGCGGAGCGAAACAAGGTCAATGCGGGAGCATATGGTGAAGGGCAGTGGGACGGCCCGCAATCATTCATTATTACCGGTAATACTTCCATGCTGAACTCTCTGTTGACTGCGCAGTGGTGTGGTGCTCCTTGACTAACGCGCCCTCGCAGGAGACATCATCGCCGAATGGCTTCGAGACTCGACAAATCAATTGTCCCCCTACCAGTCCCTTGCCACAAAGGATCCCAAGATATACCAGCTGATCATCGGCGCTATTAACACGCAATCCGAGTTCGTCATCGAGTCGCCCTATTGCAATGCCTTCCAACCCCCGCCCATCAGCAACTTACCCGTTACCAATAACGGCCAGGACGATGTCGTGCATCCCGCATACGAACCGACCTTTGTCTTTGAGTGCAAATACGAGCTGGATTCTCTTGCCCACTTTCTTGCTTTGGGCAACGACTTTAATGAACATAGCGGGTCCAAAGAATTTCTTACCACAAGGTGGTATCAGGCATTGCAGACGGTATTGAATGTGCTGGAGGAACAGTCGAAACCAACTTTTGACCCGGAGACAGGCCGATTCCGTAGGAATCAATATACCTTCAACCGGAACACGAATACAGGGACAGAGACACTGAACCTCAACGGTGTGGGCAACCCCCTCAACAGCGGCACCGGCTTAGTGCGTTCCGCATTCAGGCCAAGCGACGATGCCACGATCCTAGGCTTCTTCATACCCGCTAATGCCCAGATGGCTATGGAGTTAAAACGAACCGCAAAGATCCTCAAGGACGTTGGCAAGAACGAACTGGCGCAAACGGTAGATGAGTGGAGTCAGAAGATCACAAAGGGTATCTGGGAGTATGGTGTTGTCGAACACCGCCAGTTTGGGAAAGTCTTTGCTTACGAAGTGGACGGTTATGGATCATCTATTCTCATGGATGATGCGAATTACCCCTCTCTTCTAGCGCTACCGCTCATGGGTTTTGTGGACGTGAGCGATGAGACTTACCAAAACACAAGACGGATGTTACTCTCCAAGTCTTCGAATCCTTACTATCTGACGGGCAGGGACTTCCATGGTATAGGGGGTAGGTCGACCGTGCGACTCAATTGACATGGTCGCGACTAACAAGAGCGTAGGCCCTCATATTGGTCTCATGAATGCATGGCCCATGAGTTTGCTCGTCCAAGCCCGGACGTCTGACAACGATGAAGAGATAAGGGAGTGTATTGACCTTGTTCTGCGTTCCAGCAAGCTCGGCTTAATTCACGAAAGCGTCGACGTGAACATCCTGGGTTCCTACACAAGTGAGCAGACTCGCCTATAGTTTTAAGTCAGAAAGCTAACTTGAAATCTAGGGAGTTGGTTCGCATGTAAGCTGCGAATCGGAATCAACCAGAAGTTGTTGACTTGATCTTGCTAATATTTTTCTCATAGGGGCTAACGGGGTCTTCGCTTCAACGATCCTCGATCTCGCGAAGCGTAAACCGCATTTGATATTTACTGACCCAACACCGTATGATGTTTCAAGCATATGAATGAGGGCATGGTGTAGCGGCTCCTCATATGGAATCAATGGCGTAATGGTGTTGGGCGAGCTACCAAACCGTGGACACAATCGACTCAATATTATACGCATTAAACAAGAATGACGAGATTTTCCTATAGTAGCATTGTGCCTTGAACCATTGCTATAAATTATTTCAAGCTTCGATTAGTCATGGATGCTCTAGCATTCCTACCACTGACTTCCTCTGATCTCAAGGTTAATTTAGCTCCAAGCCCCCACATAGGTGATAATACTTAGGTAATAGGAATCAGCTCCTCGCGAGCATAGTCGGGTTCATCGCATTCACGCAAATACATCAATGTTCGTCCGTGGACGCCAGAGGAAGGAAAACGTCATAGGCTGCGTCGCATCCACCAACTCACATCTCCCAGTACTCCCGTTCTCACCCGGGTTCTCCCGATGGGCGGCACAGCGAGGATGGTTGCCGGACAGTCAATATCCAGCGCAAGAGGGGGGACGAAAATGAGCGACAACGGTTCATACGCAAATACTAGTGCGATTAAAAACAGATCTGGTAATAAGAAGAGCATAAACCTTCTCCGTGGCTGGCCTGCAGCATCACTGTTACCCGCGGAAGCCCTGTGCGCAGCTTCCCAGACGGCACTCACGGACCCGAAAATATGGGCGCCGGGGCTCGAGTACGGCCCAGATCCGGGTTACCACCCACTCAGAGAGGCTCTGGCGCGTTGGCTGGGGCGGTTTTACAGGGATGTTATCCCTGTTGCGCCTACCGATGCCTCTGGCGGCGAAACATCACGGGAGCGGGGTTTGGGGAGGGAGCAGGGACAGAACCAGGACCGAAATGTGAAGGACGAAACAGACCGTATAACTATCACGGGCGGCGCATCGCAGAGCTTGGCGTGTCTGCTGCAGTCGTTCACGGACCCAGCGCGAACCCTCGCCGTCTGGGTCGTGGCGCCGTGCTACTTCCTCGCGTGCCCGATCTTCGCCGACGCCGGGTTCGCGGGGCGTATGCGCGCCGTGCCCGAGGACGGAGAGGGCGTGGATATCGCTATCCTGGAACGGGAGATGCGTGCTCTGGAGGGGGAGGAGACGCAACGACAACAACGGCACCGAGGACGAGGAGAAGACGGGAATGATGACGACGGTGTAGGTGGTGGTGGTCCGAGAAACTACAAAGACCCCCGCCCGCATAGGAAGATCTACCGCCACGTAATCTACTGCGTGCCCGCGTTCGCGAACCCGAGCGGCCGCACGATGACGCTCGCGCGGCGGGAGGAGCTCGTCGACCTCGCGAGACGACACGACGCGCTGGTGATCTGCGACGACGTGTACGATATGTTACAGTGGCGCGTCGAGTCTCTTCCCTCCTCCTCTACCTCCTCCTCCACCTCCTCTTCTCTTTCCTCGCACTCATTAAAAGACCACGATTTCCACAAAGCCTTGCTCCCGCGCGTGGCAGACATCGACATAGCGAAAGGCCGCTCGCCGCACGACCCGCCGGGCAAGCGGTTCGGGCACGCCGTGTCGAACGGGTCATTCAGCAAGCTCGTGGCCCCCGGCACGCGGACCGGGTGGACGTACTCGACGGCCGACTTCGCGTTCGGCAACTCGCAGACGGGGTCGACGCGCTCCGGCGGGGCGGCGAGCCAGCTGGCCGCGACCATCGTCTGCGAGCTGCTGCTGCTGCGGCGGCGGCGGGGCGCGGATGGTAGAAGAGAAGAAATAGGGGATGACGAGGACGAGATGGAAGGAGGGGAGGAAGAAGAAGAAGAAGAAGAAGAATGCCAACTCGACACCCACATTCGACAGGTCCTCCTCCCGTCATACGCCCACCGCCACGCGCTCCTGGTCGGCGCGATCCGCGCCGAGCTCGTGCCGCTCGGCGTGCGCCTGCACGAGGGTAGCCTGCAAGGACACGACGGTGTGTATGGGGGTTATTTCGTGTGGATGACGCTGCCCGGCGGAACAGCTACAACCACAACCACATCAACAGCTACAGCTACAGCTACAGCTACGGAAAGACGAACATGGCCCACGGCGCGGGCCATCGCGAATCGCTGCCGCGCCGACGAGGCCCTGATGATCGGCAACGGGGAGCTCTTCGCGGTACACGGCGACGAGGACGCCGTGCGCTTCGACAACACCATCAGGCTGTGCTTTGCGTGGGAGGATGAGGAGGATCTGGTGGATGGCGTTGAGAGGCTGGGGCGCGTGATACGGAAGATGCTGGATGAGGGACCGGAAGGTTGGCAGACAAATTCTAGGAAGCTGGGGGATGTGGATCAAGCAAAGTAAAGGTTGCATTCACAACTGATTTTTCAAAAGTGTCTTTCTCTGAGGGCACAGAGGGGGTTGCAAAATACGGTGCTATAAAAAGTTTATCTTTGATAAGTTGTTATTATGCATTGGCAAGTTTTGGGTATCTATTAATAAAGCAACGACGTTCGCTCGCTCGCTCGTTCTACGATACAATGGCAGCGATACGAAAACCCACCGAAATCTTAGATAGTACGAACCCAGGTGATTACCAGCCCCATGTTCGCGTCGACGCCGTGAAGACGGGAGGCTTCCATTGTAGATTCTCCGGGAGGAGGTACCGCTTCTTCTTCGACTTGGCCTTCTCACGCTGCTGGAACATCGACTCCGGTATGACGAGCTTGTGCTCCCCCTTATGGTACACCTGCATCTTCAGCGCCTGCAGGGTATGTTCGACGTCTTGCGTGGTCATCGCGAGCGAGCTCGAGATGCTCTCGATACTCGACTTCTCATCACGGTCATTTAACTCGAGCAGGAGGTCTATGATGTTCTCAGACCAGTACTGCCGGTAGCTGAGAAGTCCCAGATCGGACAAAGGCTTCTCGGGAGATCCCAATTTGCCCTCGACCTTGGAGAGTTCGTAGGAGAACTGGATAAGCAATCGACCAAATCCTTTTCTCTGATACTGGGGGAGGGTCAGGATACAGGCGACGTTGTATCCGTCCGCGCTCTCCTTCTCCTTGGAGAAGTACCCGACGAGATGGTGGCCTTTCTCGCTCTTTTGCGTCATCACGTAGAATAAGAAGGGATCCACGTCGTAGTATAGTGTTTTGTGGTCAAGGAACATCTTGGAGAGTAGACACAAGTTTCGGCACCACGTGCGCTGCCGGCGGCCATCAATCTCGAAGAAAGACACATAATCATCCCGATAGATCTCATTTCCGGGTGGGTGCTGCAAAGTGCACTTTTGGCGGTGCCTGGTAAAAGATTTCGTGTCGCCATAATAGCTCAGACAGAACTCACATATGAAAATGACGTCCTCTTGAGTAAACGATTCCGGGTACGGGGAAAAGTACCACGGGAACAGATCGTACTGGCCGAACTGCACCTTCGATATGTTTCGTATTCGAGCGAGTTCGGTCGGGTTTTGCGTCATCGAACCGCCAGTCCGCAGCTTCTCGATCTCGGCCTCTCTGCTGAACTCTGCCTCTTTCTTCACCTCGGGCGCCTGGTCATCTTCATCGACATCCATCTCATCGCCGCCGACAGCGGGCGTCCCCGTAGATTTCTGCTCCAGATCTCTCGGCGTCGAAGGTGCTTTGGATGGTGGTTGTGTTTCGGACACCTCGGGCCATGGACGAGGCGTGACGGTCTCCGACGTAACGGACAGTTCTCTTTTCCCGGGACGCTTCTGTGCCTTACTCGGCGCCTTCTTCTTCGATACGGTCGTGTTCTTGGTCTTCCCATCCTTCTGCTTTTCCTTATCGGGGTTCGGCCATTCGACGTCGTGGTCGAAGTCTATGCGCTTGGCGGGAACCCATTCATCGAGACGCTTGTTGAAGTTATCAAAGTTGCAGTAGAATTGTCGGCCACTCTTGGTGTCTTTGATACTCAGGATTTCGGCGCGGCGGGCTTGTCCGTTCTTCTCGACCATAGCGATGCAACCCACTCCCAGCGTGTCAACTGTCGCCTTGCTTTTCTGTCGCGGCCCCTCGGGCCCGACAGCTGCCTCCCCATTCAGGGCACCGGGACTCATGATGGAACTCAGATGGCGACGCGGTCGTGATGATGGAATTCGGCGGTGCAGTGTTGAAATCGATGGTGGTGGTTCGAGAAAGATACCTAGGTAGGTAGGTAATGCAGCGAATAGAGGGGCAATTTACAGGGAGCAAAGAGGCAAGGAATACAGTGTGCAAAGGCTACAATTACCGTAATATCACACTGTAGACAGACTCCAACCATCGAAACCACTTTAACCTCTTCTCCCAATGAGAGTTCGTAATCTTGTAAATCATAGAAGCGATGTAATAGCCGGAGATAATTCCCATTGTGAACTTGAATTTGACTTTCCATAGTGTAACGCCTACATTAGACCCCAGACACCCCAACAACCCGAACCAAAGCCATCAGTTGAGTGATCCTGGACCATTGCTCTACTTTGTAGGCTCCAACCCCGTACCCGACGAGTGTATCTAGAAAATGTCAGCACATGTGGACTCATGTTCATGAAGTAAGTTTGCTACCGAACCTCTTCTGCAAATGCGATCCATTCCTCCATCCCTCGCACATAAGGGTCGGTGCTGGAGTCGCTCGTAGACTCGTGACCCCAGATCATCATCTCGTCGAATGCGGCCTTGCCCTTCATCGCGCCCACTTCAAGCTGGTCTTCCGGTTTTTCTATCACCCCGACATCCTCATCGGCCGGTTCTTGTTTCGTTACTGTTTCGGGCTTTGCGTCCGACTTCTCGACGACCACACCATGATATCCCTCCGGTAGCTTGACAGCTTTTCCATGGAGCTTTCTACCTCTCAGATAGGCTGTATGTGAACTGTCTGCCTCATGAGAGCTCGATTAGACCTCCATCTAGCATTTTACGAGTCAGCTTGCTCACCTTCGGATTTGGTAGGGTTCCAAAATGTGTCGGATGGGTTCACATCTCCATCATGATGTATCCGGCATGGTAATAAATTGACTGTTGCCTTTTTCTGTTCAGAAGCTCCAGATTCTACCGTAAATAGCGGCGGAGACATTTTGTTCTGTAACGCTGCGAAAACTAGACTAGCTATTGACGGACGGACGCGTCAAGTCAACACCAGGAAGCAGACCGCGTTTAATTGATTTGCTTAGGTAAGCACCGCGGAAAACTACCACCCTTTGCTAAATAATCGCCTGCTTATGTTGCATAGTACTCTTAGCGCGCTTATTCAACCAAGCATAATACCCAGGTATTTTAAAAGCCTATCTTAACGCACCCGAATGGAGGGCCAGTAGGACCACTTCTAACAAAACGTAAATCGTAAAACGGGAAGAGATAAACTTAGCGCAAACAAACAAGGCTACTTTACACAACCTAATATTTCACGTAAATTTAAAGCTATTAAACTATTTATTTACTAGGTTTTATTTTTATTACTGTATAAATAGTAATACTTATTTAAAACATTATAAAAAGGTGTTTAATAATTAATAATGTTTTGTTTGTTATAGTTTTAATGGCCTACTTATATATAGGCCATTAAGACTACAACAAACAAAACGTAAAAAAATACATATAAAAGGAGCAGCGTACTAGCTATATATATATATATAAGCTAAGTAGTATTAAACCTTTACTTATTTAGCTAGCTAAGTTTAACTAACTAATAAACATATAAAAAAATATTATTATTTAAAATAATAATAAATAAACCTAGCAAATAAATAGTTTAATAGCTTTAAATTTACGTGAAATATTAGGTTGTGTAAGGTAGCCTTGTTTGTTTACGCTAAGTTTATCTCCTCTCGTTTTACGATTTACGTTTTGTTAGAAGTAGTTACGGATTGGTGGTCTGTGCGTGGCTTAGCCGGTGGCTGCACCAAGCACTAGCCACCGCACCTATACCCCACTACAGCCCCACCCCACACACACCACACACATACTTAGGTGGATTTTGTACAGCTAGTTTTTGTTCCTTTTCTTCTTTTCTCCTCATCTGTAGATTTTTCGTACAATATAGCACATATTGCAGGAGCCTTGTCTTTGAGAGTGTACCAGGTGCAACAGAAGTGGTCCCACTGGCCCACCGTCCACCCGACTCCCGCTTGGTTGATAGGTATCTAAGGTTAGCAACTGTTGAGAAAGAGCTCGCAAGCAAGGACGATTGGGCACAACACTAGCATTTAATTATAGTTTTCAACCGTACATCTCCAGGTTGGTTAGGAGCCCACATTATTAGTTACTCTGCCAAAACTCACGAGACGTTCGTGTCCGTGACTATTCCCAGTCAGTCAGCTTGTAGCGATCGACGAAACCAAGCTTTCCGTTCATTACATGCAAATTCCCCTGACCTCTACCCATTCGGCACTGGTCCCGACCTGCTCAGCAGCCTTCTTCGCAGCCGCATCTGCCACGGTGTTCCAAGCTCTAGGAATTCGCCAGAATTGGATAGAGACTCCACAGTCATGCCATCTCTCTACTTCGCCCAGTAGCACCTCCCACATGTCCTTATTCCCCACCTCCCCGCTACCATTCTTCTGCCAGCCGTTCCTTACCCAAGTCCTGGCCCATGCAGTGGCTCCCACAGCCACATATTCCGAGTCGGTAGCGATGACAATGTTCTTGAAACCCTCACCATCCCAGGCTCGAAAACGGAGGGCAGCAATGACAGCGCGCAGCTCGGCTCGATTGCTGGTTTGAATACTGTGATCACCGAATGGGCCCGCGTTCTCTAAACGTCCAGAGGCTATAGCTGGTTGTCCCCCGAAGCCGGGACCGTGGACGAAGGCCCAGCCAGCTTTCGGATTCGGCTGCCCATTGTTAAGGCACGCACCATCAGTGAAGATGAGGACATTATTGGGGTCACGGCGGTGAATATATCTATGTAATCAAGCATTAGTCACTGTAGTTGTACGAAGCGCTGCACGAATCGTGGTGGATCTCCTCGCATAATACTCTACTCATCTTACCTTGTGACGCGTGCATAGGTCGCCTTGCCATGGAAAAGGTCGGTTGGTTGGACCTGGGCTGAAGGGGGGTTGAACACGGTAGGGAACACACGGCCGGTGCCTCTTCTCTTTTCGTCGCCGAACGAGCCGGGAATGGGGACTGTGTTGGGATTGAGATTAGGCATCTCCAAATCATCCTCGTCCTCGTCTTCATCATTGCTTAGAACGTCATCCATGAAGCTGTAATCCGTACAGCACTTTCCGCAGCTGACAAAACCATGTGGGCCGCAAACAATTCGGCCATCAGGCAGTTCGCAGGGGCCTTCCTCGTCATCGCTGTCGGATGGAGCTAGGGGGATGAGACCCTGGGCGAGATACCAGCCAAGAGGCATTGTAGTGGCGGTCAGTGAGAACGAGGGGAGGTCTGGGGATGAAAATGAATGAGTTGGGATACGAAGGCCCTGGATGGTGTTGAGGATTAAATAGATCCCCAAGCACCTACTAAGGAGACCGAGTACCTGAACCTGTAGATGAGGATATTGCAGCCCGGCAGTCTCGTGTTTGTGTTGGTAGCAGCTACCTGAAGAACAGACACCGCAGAAGGTGCGACGGGAAATCCAAAGTCCTAAACTGCACGTGGACATAGTATACTAGTGGGTAATTACCTTGCTCTTAGTATACTATACTTACTGCATTGGCTCTTTATTAGGTACCTACCTGGGCCCTGAGTCCTGACTAACGATCACAGTAGGTATTACCACAAAGGAAAACCTAGACACCTCCTACGGATGTATGTATCCGATGCTTTACTTGAGCAATCTCATCTTTAATAGGATGCAGTTATGTAGAGAAAGACTTATGTGGAAACCCGCAGGTGGCTCACCGGGTGGGTTCTGCTCTCTTGGTTACTTGTGGATGCACGCAAGTGCCTAAGGAGGTCCGATACTATTGGTATTTTCGACCTCCGACTTAGGATCTAGCCCCACTGGGTTAGATCGCATGACAGACAGGTAGATCCCGATCTGAGACCAGAGGGCTGCATATCATCATGTATATAATTTTATGAGCGGGAGATCGCGTTAAGGCTTTGTGTCGCGGAGGTGTGGGGCCTATATATACCATTGATACTCCACGGAGTATTAACGGCGTCGTTTTTCTCCGTGACACTTTGTCGCGGAGGTGTGGGCCTTATATATACCGTTAATACGCATGGAGTATTGACGGCGTCGTTTTTACTCCGTGACAGGCTTCTATCCGCGTTTGCTTGATCAAACAGCTGATCCGGCCGAAACCTAGATATAAAGTATATCTAGGTAGACGGTAACTAAAAGCGAAGGGGTCGGCAACTATACGCGAGGTTATTCGGACATATAGACCCTAGATCTTCTAGCTAGCTAGAAATAGGACAAGACCTTCATAGCTTCTCTTGACGCCCTAGATGATTATTGCAATTTGAAAATCCTTCCAAGCCCTTAATTCCAAGCCCTTGTTACAGTTCCTGTGTCCAACGTTGTCAGCACTGGCCGTCATAGTCTAGGGACCATATAGCCGTCTAGCAAGGGGGTGGCATACCAGTCAGCTTGCCCTCCATACCGCTAACAATTTCAACATTGGCACTGCCGAGATTGATACCCTGCCCGGGGCGAGAAGCGAGATCTGCCGAGAACGCGAACGTTTGGCTGTCGGACGTCGAGATCTGCAGCCTGATCGGGGCACAAAGCCATTTAGATGGTACAGATCTCACGATAGCCTTGAGCGTTGCCACACCTGAAAACCCAGATGTCTCGGCCCCGGAACGGAAATGAGGAGATAGCTTGCCATCGTTAGATGGTAAAAGTACGATAACAAGGCCAATATGCTGTAGCTGGGCCAATAAAATCGACACACTGGCCTCCTCGGCTTTGTACCGGGGCTGGAATGAGAGATCAACGGAGAAATTGAAGAAGTTGGCTGTTTGTAGACGGGAAATGAATGCTTGGTTGTTTCTACCTGCAATAGAAGAGCTGTCGCCAGCGAGATTAGCCCAAGAGGAGGCGATCCTTAGAGTGTTTGGATGTCCTTTGAATAGAAATTTTGGCTGTGGCCATCACGTGAGAAATTGCATAAGCAACCTAGAGCCGGAGACAAAGTCCAACGAGTCTCCATCGTCAATGAAAGGTCCCTTACCAGGCGGGTTCCTGTCTTTGGCTGGCAGTAGACCACTCATGGAGCTGTTCACAGATTCCAGCTTGGGCCAGCCCCCTTGCTCCTAAGGGATTTCCGTAAAGTACAAAGCTTTATCCATAGATTGAGGAAAGCAGCCGTGCCATTTACGGTGAACGTAAAAGGTAGAATCGGAATTGACGACATTAGAATCATTCTAAACATAGCCGAAAAAGGGGTTATCCTCATATGAGGCCCGGTGCTAGATAAGCACATCTCTAGAGACATTAGCACCCCTGGTAGGAGTGAACATGCCCCAAATTCGGGTGGTTTTGTTTTCCTGGTGAAGAAATGACGCAAGGTCATTGACCAGAGTGGTGTAATCTTGGACGAGGTCAGCCTCATACTCACCAGCACCAATATTGCATCGTCTTGGAGTAGAACCGCGGAAGGAATGTCTTCCAGATCGTCTTAACGGTGGGGATGGTATCGGGGTGAGAGATATTAAGCAGAGTCAGGTCGATGTTGAGAGCTAATTCCAGGAGTACCGTGGCTTATGCTGTGCTGAGCTGTGTATTCTTAAATAATTATGAGTTACTCATGCGGCCTTTCCATTCTCTCAACTATAGAGGCAAGGCCTTGCCTCCCGCGCCGGCCTATGTACAATAAGTGATAGTTTCTTCTGAGAAAGGAGCTTGCTCTTCCTCATCCATCTGGCCCTTGTGTCTGAGTGACTCCATGTCTATTCCCCTGTCCGATCCTTACACTGCTTGCCACTGAAATGTCACTGAATATGATTTAGAAGACGTGTAAACAGTAGCCTGTGTGGAACCTGTTGGCACTACGCTTGAATAGAAAGTGGATGCCCCATTATAGGCAAGCTTTCCAGAAACAGCCTGAGATGCCATCAGTCAGCAAGGACCCAGGTTGCTGAAACATAATGCAAACATGGCAGTAAGCAGCACTCACATTAAACATAGTTGCACTAACTCCCGAGCCGCAGGTAAATGCACCGCTGACTACGCCGCAATTGCCCTTGGAGGACGTAAGAGTGAAGCCCGAGCCTAAAGAAAAGTGGTGTTAGCCTCCTGCCTGGATCGCTTAGGGGAAGAGAGAGAAAATACTTACCCGAAGCAGTGGCGGTGAATGTTGCGCACGTTCCTGTGGTATACCAAGTGCCGGCAGTAATAAGGCATCCATCTTCATTTCCGTTATAATACGCATTCAGATACCTATTAAGAGATTAGCATCAGAGACACATAAGTCAAGGTATAATATTCCTTGTGGCTTTTGTTGGAATTTGGGCAATGACTTGCCCTTTTCCGGAAAATGCGCCCGTTGCGGTGCTTGTAGGCGAAGTGGTCTATGATTAAATATGTTAGCAAGCGGTTTTTCTCTCCACGTTTTCTTGGCTTGACGATGGCTCTTCGAGTTCAAGCAGGCTGTGCGTGTATCAACTTACTGCAATATGTCAGTCTCAAGCGTCCTAAATTCCGGAACAAGAAGAAGTGCGGATACTACATACCAGTCTTAGTAGCCGTTGTCTTAGTACTAGTTGGGGATGTGCCGGTACCGCTCTTGGGCAGGTACTTGATGCCGCTGCTGGGACAGTTCGAGCTCTGGCCAACTATCAGTCATTAATAGAAGTCAGCAAATTTCATCAGCACTGAGAAGAATTAAGGTGAGATCTTTCTCGCAAAGGGGTAATACTAAGGAATCTTACCAATCGTCGATGGTACGAAATCAGCATTTGTTAAAGGTCCATTGACAAAAAATCCATAGTATACTTGGTATAATTCACTGCTGCTGCAGGATATAACGGCGGCTTTTCCCGTTACTTTTAGGAGTGCAGCTTGTATTTGGGCAGATGTGTAGGTTTTCGTGCTTGAAGGGGTAATGCCAGCAGCACTTAGAACGCCGTAGGTATCCAGCGTCTTGAACAGATCTACAACGACCTGGAAGTAATCTGCGGCTTCTTTTCCTTTGGTATAGCTCGAATAGCAGTCTGGGTCGATTGTGCTAACGCACGTTCCGTGGGTTGACCACTCGTGCTCCCAGAATGACTCAGGGGTCCCGTCATTACTCTGCCAGTAGCTCTGCATATAAGACACAAGCGACGATTTGCCATTGTTTTGGAGGATGGTCGTTATATCGGTATATGCGCGGGAAGAATCACAGTTCTCATCGTAAGTTCCATCGCAGTTGTCGGGCCATAGCCCGTGGATTGTCCAAGAGTTGCTTGGCCCAGTAACAGGGTCCGTGTCCCAGAACTGCGTCTGAAGGAATTGACCTCCGGGTTTATTGACGCAGCACGAACTAACGGACGAAGAGCCGGCACCCGAGGAGCAGCTCTCAACTGTGCTTGAGCAGGTAGCGCGGGTGGCCAGTGAAAGCGCATTAGCGACCGGCAAAGCCGCAAGGGCTATTGAGATGGCTACGAAGGCCATGGTTGTTCTCGGACGTTTCACAGAATGTGAGGAGGGATGCGAAAAGGGAATGGGTGCCAAGTAAGCCCAAGCACTGACGAAGAAACGTAAAGCATCTTGTAAGCCGTTGCTTCTACTTAAGTATACAGCCAGCATGCTGTGCGAAACCCAGTGATAGTGAGCCGTTTATCTCACACATTGAGCGCAGGGGCAGACATACTGTACTTAGTGGTCATCCACCTGCCAAACCAGGACCGAAGCCTACGCGGCCGGTATCGTGTGTGGGGTGAGAGAGTCCGAGAATGCGGTTAATTCGTCCGTTTCAATGGGGATTAACGAGTCTACAGATCAACTGAGGGTAACCCCCCCCTGTCTACCTGAGAGTCCCGTGCACCCCGGTATAGATATAAGCCACAGGTACCCGACTTTTGCCCAACATTAGGCGGCTACGCCGCAGCGGCTGCGCCGCGATAACCACAATTCAACATTCTTTTTAAACTCTTTAACCTCCGGGGGGCATGCGCTTCGCGCCGACCCCCACTCCGGAAAAAAAGCGAATATGTTTTTATTTTGGTCCGCCGCTCGCCCTCCAGGCTCACGAGGCTCGCTATTTTTTATGGCGTTAGTGTGGCGTCAAGTCTTTTGTGGATTATTTCTACCCAAAATGCACGGGACTCTCAGGTAGACAGGGGGGGGCTACCCTCAGTTGATCTGATTCCTCGGGATTAACGACCTTAAACTCAGGCCGCTACAGCTAGCTGCCGCGATGCCATAATAGAACCTTCCGAATCCGGAAGCTCTACTCCGTGGTACTGTATCAATTACGCAGCGCAATCCACGATACCCGCTGTCTGATTGGCTATGCGCGGAAATACTATCATTCCGTTTTAGACCAACGGGATTATCTAACTTAAACATGTTTCAATAAAAGCACGCTATAATATTATCTAACAGGCGGAAGCTATCGCCTGTGCAGCTGTTGCTTACATTTTCTATAGTGTTTCATGAATTCTTTGGGTCTATGCCTTCCGATACGAATCCACATTAGACCCGATGGATCCCGCAACGAGGGCAGCCATGGAGGAGATATTTCTCAAAGACCGGCTGCGCATCTGCTGAAAGAGAGTATAGGAGATTTCTGAGGTATGGGTGGATTTGGGGATAGTCTCGAGCACCCCACAAAGCTAACATAATCTGGCTAGACTTAGAGGCGACTTCCCCTGATAAGAAATCATTCACCGACTTAGCTAATAAAAGAGGGTTGAGCTCTACGAGAGGATGCTTGCAGAGAAGAGTTGCCTTTCATTACCAGATTCGCGATGAGGCCCTGGTAAGGATGAGTGGTCCTCTTTAGCGAGATCTTAAAAGCCTATTCGCCAGTCCTTGCTCAGACGATGAGATATACTGTTTGACGGTAATTTCATAATCTTTTGGGCTAACAGTGTATAGTCTCGAAACATTGAAGTGTGACTTATTGTCATTGCTCTGGTAGACGTAAACGTTATTTGGCGTAACACGAGCGATAGCTAGGTAAGTAGGTAGGATGATAAATATAATCTAGTAGGTCCGGTTATTATTCAAGGCCGTGAATGTTAAATGTTCTGGCATACCGGTCCTGTCCCCTATGCTGCATCGATATCCAATAGCAATACCAGGTCATCTATTAATCTAACGTCTAAGTTTATACTTGGTGGGAGACGTCTGGCCATTTGTTTGTGCTGCGTCATTAGACATCTTCAGGTAATAGTTGACTCTATATATAAAAGATGAAGAGTTAGTATCGAAACTATTAGGACTTGAGATATTGGGATACGGAAATTGTATACACTAATGTAAGTTTAGTGGTACCAGATTTTCTAGTAAAGACTTTAAAAAAAGGGGGAGGGGGCGAACGACACCAACAAAAAGAAACATGTGTGTCATTACGTGTGGCAATAAGCTGGAAGGAAAACGGTCAAGTTTAGTCTAGTACGTACAGGTTACGGTTCAATTCAGAACGCAATAGGTGTTTAGGTAGCCTCATTCCGCGCGATAATGTTTCCATTGTCAAAATCATAGTGAATTGAGTAATTATGTCCTTTACGGTTCGCACTAGGTACGGCAAGAAACATATTAGAAGGCGAAACTCGATAGCGCCTTAACTCATGAGCACTACGAATCTTACTGTTCCTGGAGACGTCTAGCTGGGCCATATCCTTGAACAAAACGGCTAACCTGACGAATAGTATGCGATCATGAGTTGTCCATCCCTATCTGAGGGGGCCGTGCAGAATGAGGCACTGAAATTCCCGACATCTCAGATTAAATTCGAAATAAGCAATATTGATAACTCGGTACGATACCCTCTGCTTCGCTCACACCCCTTCCCTTTCCCTTTGCCCTTCCCTTCCTCTGAAACGCCCTGGGCCCACCGATATCTCCTTCAGTTGTGTCGCTGTCAGCGCCAGTGCCAACAACCAACAATGGCTTCTGAAGTTACGGGGCAATCGTTCTCCCACGTCGGTTATATAAGCGCAGGACAGAACTATGCCTTTTGGCTATTTAAATCTAATAGTTGTCCCTTGTTGTCAAATGTTTTTCTACCGGCTTATCTTCATCCTCGTTCTCATCGTCCTCGAGAATGGCTGGGACTAGTACTGAGCCTATATCCGTACGACAGCACGTCACTGCTTTGCCCTCCCGTCAAGAAAGTCAGACAATAGCCCCAAAACACTTTAAAGATTATGTTTTGCGGCCGATCGATAATAAGCTCTTTATCGCCAAAAATACTAAGAAAGAACGAGATCGGCTTGGGACTGTTGGAATCTATAAGCTTTATAACTTCCTATCACTTCTTTATACTTGTTTACCCTAATTTACTTCATGCATGGTGCGATTGATCTCTTGCTAATCTAAAATAACCACTGGGACAATTGCCGCAACTTTATTAAGCACACTTAAAAAGTCCCTTTAATCCAGCCTCAAATTGCCAGCGGCCTTTCTTTATGCGCCACCATGCTGTAGCGTACGGTAAGTAAGGCATATTACGGTTAACTGGTACATGCGTATTAGTAGCCGTTTTCCTGTTCTTATGCTTATCATACAAGCTTATGGGGCATTCCTTGCAACCTGTTGGACTGTAGATATATTCCCCGGTTGCTACTAAGTAAGATGGGGAAGTATCCATACGCCGGGCTCCACACCTGCAACACTGGATCAAAACTTGAGTTCGATCTCCCAGACGTGAATCAGCGTTGCGGAAGAACAGTCGGAATAGCTGGTCATTGTTTCGTACAGCTTCAATCTGGAACCTGTAGCCGTTTTTTTTGGAGAGTCTCGTGTGCAGCCTTGAGGTTTCGAGAACTAATAGAACGTGCGTATGCGCGAATCTCAGGATCAGGTGAGTTGAATAGCTTCCGAAGAGATCGCTCAGACTCCTTAACCCAGCCTTGGTGAAGCGGCAAAGCGACATTCAGTCTATGTGCTTGTTCAGGATCCTGGATCCCGCAGTCTCTAGGAAGCCAAAACACTAGGTCTTCAAGCTGTAGGGACTGAAACATCAGAGCAAAAACATCTTGACCACGGAAATTTACCTCATCAGTGCCAAGTCGAATAATTTTCGCCTGTTCAGCATTCTTCCAGATACTATTGAGAAGTCCGGGCCGTTGATAAGTCGAGGATACACTTCGGTGATACGTCGTGCGTTGCTGAAGATTTTTGGCCTGTCCGACATAGGTTGTCCACCAAGTGATGGACCCATCGTTACTGAGAAGGAGTACCAGATACTAACCGAGAGTCAAGTAATTGACATCTTCTGATAGCTCAAGAAGGATGGCGGGATTATTTGGGTTGCTGGATGTCATCAGATCAAATATTTCCTTGCCCATACATCTTCTCATCCAACAATAAAGTTCCTCACAGCCGTAAGTGCTAATAAAGCTTTTATAAGGCAAAATGCCGTTAATGGTTCCAAGGCATTGCGCATGGTGTAAAAGATTAGAGTATACCAATTCGGGATCTGGTGCGGATTTATAAGCACAGCCAAGTAGTATAGGGGAAAAGTGGTAATCTGTTGCTGGGGTACGAGGCAACAGCACAGTGGCTTTATCTCCTTCGTCGGTTAAAATCCGGAGAAGTTCATCTCGGTCTGATGCTAGCTTCTCTGGACTGAGAACTTCAGTATGTATTATGGCCCCTATACTGCCATGAGTTTCACCGCTTGGTTCAATGATCTTGACAAGCTCGTTCACCAGATAATAAGACTGGAATGGGGCATCTGGCATCTGGACTATCGAGCTCGATAGGCTGTGTTCACGGCTTCTCTTTAACCAGTACATATTCGGGTGGTCGATGGATCTGCTATATACCTCAGGGTAACTTTGGCTTGGCGACTTGGTTGTGAGGGGATACCCGCTTACTATAGTGGTTGGCAGCAAGCCAGTGGCAATGTTCACTGAACGCGTAGTCTGGCCGACAGGCACACCGTCGTCAGAGAAACTGGACTGAAATGTGTCAGAGATATATTTCCAGACTGGTTGTTAACGAACGCGACCTACGTTGGCATTCACGAGGGGAAAAGTAGATAATGGTGCAGGAGGCGCCTGTGATGGCGGTTGCGATGCACCGCCTCGGCCACTCCGCGATGCTCCAGCCCCTCTGCCTCTGCTACCCCCACGACCGCTCTGCGATGCCGCTGCACGCGGATCAGGCACTGCCTCCCATAGGGAGGGGTTGTAGTCGGGGTCTGGCTCGATCTGGAGGTGACGATACTGCGGGATTCCTTGGGGTGCGGCGCAGTCCTTCGTGGCCACCTGCAGCCACCTGCAACCACATAGGTGGGAGGGGTTTAAATGAAAAGTTTTATTTATTTATTTTATTGTAGTATTAAAATAATTTAATTTAGCGTTATATATTAAAATATAATGCTAAAAATTCACTTTACAAAGGACCGAATGGGAATTGAACCCATGACCTATGGAACTGCAGTCCATTGCTCTACCACTGAGCTACCAGTCCTCCAACTAGACGAAGTCGAACATCACGTTGCTTGTTGGAAAGAAACAACCTAGTCTTCTACTTATGATGCTAATGGGATACTAGAGGCCCTTCTACCCAGGCCACACAGGCTACGAATCATGTCGAAGGGTATACGCAAAGGTTATATTTAATAATATTTAGTTGTATAGGCCGCTGTAACCTTTACGGGAGACTTTACTGCCCCTAGATTAAGTAACGCGACCGTAAATCTTGGTTTCTAAGCTGGATTACTGTTTCACTTCGACCGATAGCTAATAAGTTGTTCTTGTCTTCTCCGAACCATAAAAAAATTAGCTAGCTTTGTATCCGAATCGTATTATAGTACTAGATCTTATATTAACATTAGCTTTATATAAGTCCAGGCTTAAGAAAATAACTTTTAATTAACAATCTTGTCTAAATTTTATGGGCTTACGGTTACGTGAAGCACTTTAGCCAGTGCGCCGTAGGTGGTATAAAGAACTCCATTTTCGGATCCTTAAACCTCCATTCTTAGAGGCTTCTATACCAAGTCTTCAACATTTGTATGCAATAAGCAGACGCTGTGTAGGGTGTTGCAATTCGACTAGACCGGATTTTTTGCAGTGAGGAATCAACGTTGTTCCAGTAGAGCAAGGGTTCTTCAACGGTTTCCTTTATATTAACAGCAAGCTACTCTACAGTAAAGGAGAACGACCATATATTCTTTCTGTCACGGAGTAAAAACAATGCCGTTAATACTCCGTGAGTAGCCTACGTATTAACGGTATATATAGGCTCCACATCTACACGACACTTTCCGTATCTATAATGATGGACCCCACCTATTTTATATGTCACTCCTTAACAAGATCTGCTCGGGTAACTGGCGAGAGACACCAAAGTCTTGCGGTAGTCAACCGCAACTTCAAATGTTTGAGCGAGCCAATCATCACAACTATACAGCACTGGCCACTTAAGTAACTTACATACATTGAAAGGGAGCTATGGATGCAGTTACATATAAGCACGTTTCAAAGGTTAAGTATTCCGATGGAACATCTTAGCAGGAATGCCTGGGTTCACATTACCGCCTTCTAGCGGGAAGCTAATGGAGTCATCGGAACTTCTCGGCATGAGACATTTTTCCCGTGTATTTATCGGGACGTTACGCCCTCCACCCGGGAACTGCCAGCCTGGTGCGCGTTGAATGTCATCATTAAATGTCTAGGTTAGGTAATCTAGAGTCACAGGAATAACATGGCTCGGCTACCACCACTAGCCTCGCTTTTATTGGCCCAGTGCTAAAGATTCATGAAATCATGTCGAGATTTGCTTTGACAAAGCTTCAAGTTATTTTTGCCCCATTACAGGTGTTAGCAAAGAAGTAAAAGTTATAGGTTTTATTTGATATCACATATTATTAACGCCGCCGATCGTACACGAAGACATCCAACGAAAAGTTAAAATCACCCTGCACCTACCCTTATACGTCAATCAACGTCTGGGTACTGGTCCACGAGATCTATCCGCCCATCTAATAACGCCTTTGTGTTCATTTTCACGCTCCATCTTACGACTTCTGTTTTCTCTTCTTGATCGCCCACTCCATAGTCCGAGATATCACTGTTGTATTTCTTAGGTCCAGCAGCCAGGTGGATCTGAAAAAGCGACGGCTGGGTCGTTAAACAGTTGTGGTATCCTCGATTCGGGTCCCCTGTTCCCTCGCTGAACCACCTCAACAAGATATCAAATGTGATGTTGACGCGTTTCAAGCCAACCTCGTGGATAAGCTTCCGAGCCGATCGTCGATTGACGGCGTAACCCAAGGAGCAAATACCGTCTTGGACATCTGTAAGGCCAGTATTAGTAAGCACGCTGCCGTCAGGGGGACTGTTAGAAGGTCTAGCCAAATACATCACCACAAACTAGCCCTTCACCAAGTTAACAGTGGCATGTTTCGGTCACTTACGATGTGTAATTCTTGTATGGTTCGGATATTGTTCCTTCAGGTCATCTGAGTCGGACACAGTCCAGAGGTGATGTAGCTGTGGTACAGTCCAGCGTAGGAGAAGCGGTCAATAGGGCATCATTTTGTCATGGGGGTTGCAGCACTAATTAATCCACACTCCTATTGGAGTGTGTGCGGTCCATACCGGGAACGTGGATCGTGAGGGCATGAAGGATTTATGTATGAGGACTGACCTGATCTGACTGAACAACTCTTCCCTCTGGTATCAATTTGCTATTGGCATCGGAAATGCATACCGCAATGCCCGAGCCAGAGTACGTCCCATTCATCCCCATAAGGCGAGCCTCAAGAGGCTATAGTCACCGGAAGGCTGTCGAAAGCCAAGTCGGGCGGGAAGGCGGACGATATATCGGATGGGCTTAGATAGGTAATATCGGCATTCCAGTACCACATTTTAATTGAGGCCCTTGGATTTCCTTCGTTTTCTAGGTTCCTGAGCTCCTGCAGCTATCCACGGAGGCGTAGTGGTGAACATGCTGTAGAGGCGAGACATTTCGGGATCGTTTTTGGCCACCTACTCCGGGTAAGGAAATCATATGATTCTGTCTACATTGCGATGGTATAACATCACGACGGTCGGTTCGTGAGGGCAAGCTCACGACGAATATCTTCTCAAACTAGATAGATAACAGAATGAGTTGCTAAGGACGAGTGGCGGGAATAGTATAGGCCTACGAGAGCATAAAAAAAAAACTTACACCCAGTGTGTTGTTGTAGATGTCTTGCCTTAAAGAATGATCTATGTCAGCACGTTCCCTAGCGCTGGCTCCCACGCGTAACCAAGTCACTGGGTACGCCCACCAGACTAGGAGGAGTGAAATGATAGCGCCAGCAATAAGAAAGCTGAGGTTCGGAGGTCGACGCAACGTTAGGGAATCGTGAACAGAATAAACACATGTGATGCTTCAATTCAAGCAGAAAGAAAGATGACAAGTTGCGAACAAAAAGCGATACCCAGTTACCTCCCTCAGGCGAGGCTTGACTGGCTGGCATTTGCAAGAATTGAAACCCCCATGTCTCATGCTAATTCGGGGACCAATAATGAGCTGTAGGGTACAAAGATATTGCTTTTTTCGGAAGCCAAGTTTCTACCCGTCATTAACACCCCTGGCCCCTGGATGCCTTGTTGAAACCCCGCCATCGCAGTCGTAATTATCATGATTACAAATAAGCCTAGGTTAGATACATTGCTAGGGCTGCTTGGTAGCAGTCTACACATTATATGAAACCACAAAGATATTGTGATGATCCTGAAATCCCTTGCCATATCATGCCCTTGGCCCAGTTTGAACGTTGCTGGTTCCATTGCAGAGGCTCGTGGGGGTGGCGCATTCCTTCTGGGCTTACGTACATCTCAACATAATAGCCAGACACTTTTCTCGTATCTTCTGAATGGCACATACGGTATGGTTGCATAAAGCCTGTCAGCTGCTGTATTCTTCTCGGCAAGATTTCAATTTATAGAGTCTTGGAGAATCTTGACGAAACATAGTAAAAGAAACACCAACAAGACAAATACTATTCCCTGGTTGAAGTGTGTTACAGATGTACGGTACTACTTTCTCTCTGAGCATGATCTCTCTCATCTGGGTCGCTTCGATATCATTCGTGCGAGTTGTCGCTGGGGAGTATGCAGGACAGTTCTTCAACCCCCCGCAGGCAGCAAGGACTCACGACTATTCGGCCAATCCTGTTTACTTCCTAGGTAAAAACCAGACTATAAAGTTCACCACAACCTACGCGAATTATGCAATCAATCTGTGGCAGGAGATTTTGGGCCAAGACGGGTCCCTCGGAGGCCCAAGCATCTTCAGTGCGTATTGACCAGTTTCTTGCTCCCCTACAATTAGACGGACGCTGACTGTTTTACTTAAATAAAGGTGTCGAGAATGGTGCGGTGACACAGTTCGACTGGCAGGTGCAACTTTACCAGTTCGACTTGTCTGCTTCGGGTGTGTTCTTCCTATAGCTGAGGCCAATCACTCAAAACGATGACGGCACCGACCCTATCACTGTTACTTCACACTATTTCAATATATCCAACAACCCCTATGCTTCGGGTTATTCATCTAGTGCATCATCATTGACTCATACAACCTTGCCTACTCGGCTCTCTACACCTTCGTTGCCGCCTGCTGGAACAACAACCACGACTACTCTTCCAACTACCACATCCATCCAAAGCTCGGAGCCCGACGAGATCAACACAGGCGCTAAAGTTGGCATTGGAGTTGGTGCTAGTCTAGCGGGTCTAGTAATTACAACCCTTTCTCTGCTCCTCTTCCGACTTACAAGGCAAAAGCGCAGTTATCGGGCACCCGATCAGCCCCAAGCCTCCAAAATTCTTGCACGGGGAGACACAACAATGGAATATGACGTATCTTTTCAAGGCCTTAAAGCACAGGCAGTACCTACAGAACTAGCATATGTGCCAGTCAGCGGTCACAGCGAAAATCCTGTAGAGTTACCAGCGAGGGGGGGCGCGTGATTTATTTCCTTGGTCGGGATTACACTAATCCTCAAAGAAAGTGTAAACAATGTCCAAAAGGGAAGGGGCTTCTACTTCATTTTAATCGAGTACCAGTATCCAATTCACACCAAAGAGCCCTCTTGTTAATAAATTATGCTGGACTGAATTCCATTGATTCCTCGTATGAATCCTCTATCCCGTTCTTCCCGTCGCCCTCGCCGAAGCCACAGGAATTTCTATTGCTCGGTCTTGTATAGCTCTTTGGATATTTTGCGAGTACGCTATCATAGTATATTGTTGGAGGTGTACAGTTATTAGTTCACAGTTTAAATGTAGTGTCTATCCTCTTTATCTATAAGATAGGCGCTAAGCTACAATTGGGATTGCTCCCTTTTTTCTGGAGATAAGCTCTGTAACTGCACGGGTTCATCGGTTACTTTGAGGTGGTATTAATAGCCGACTCATACCGCCATACTTGAATGCCCTTGTCCCCTCTAGTAAGTGCCCGCCTTTTGGAGGACATATTGCGCTCCTGATCCAGAAGTCTTATACTGTCTTGCCGTATTGATTGAACTACTAAGGATTATAATCAAAATGAGGTATTATTGCATTTCACATCTTCGACCAGTGTCCAGATTAGGGACTTAAAGACATGCAGGCAGTGCTTACGATACGCAAGCACGAATGCGTTAGAAGCATCCAAGCTTCTCATGGCTACTTATAATAATCAAGTGATTACCCACCAGCAATACCCACCAGCAATACCTAGCCGGGAACCAGCTATGGAAGCTGAGCTTGATCCTAAATCGGCGGAACCTCCACTCAAACATTGACGTTGCGCACGACACGCCACCGATTGGCACAATTCTTCCGCCAGATTACCATTTGGTATACTTTACTCCTAATGGGCTTGAGGGTGAACTCGCTGCCGATGGGACTGATCGGCCGTTCAACGTACCAGCACCATTCATACGCCGAATGTGGGCTGGGGGGGAAATGCGATGGATCAAAGACTGTCCTTTACGCGTCGGCGACGAGGCTGAAGAACGCACAGGGCTGATTAGTAACGAACCAAAGATTAGTCAGGATGGTTAACGAAATGGTTCTTGTCAGGGTAGAGAAGGAGTTTTAGAACGACAAAGAGTTGGCTGTGGTGGAGGGAGGTGAGATAGTGCCACCTTGGCTTGATTTCGCGAACCCAGGTGACTCCCTTCATTACATATGTCACATGTGCGAGCCGGAAATAAATTTAACAGATTGTCAGGTTATGGGTTTTGCGCGCTGGAAGTGGAAAGTCTATGGAGGTTCCTAATGACATCGTCTTGCCGGAACCGAGAGGACCATCTAGCGTTGAAGACGTGAAATGACAAGCCACTGGTAAGTATATTATGTTAAAGCCTTATCAATTTGGGCGGCGAGGTCATAGCCTGCCACCAAGCGCATTCGTCCTTAGTAACGTTGCATGATGCTGGAATACTAACCTAAATGTCCCGCAGTTACAGAATGACAATTAAGCTGGTCACCAGTTGCATTGTTCCGATTCTCTGCCTTGACGTTCAGTGGTCACAAAACACATTACGACACCCCTTGGAGTAAATTAGAGGAGGCTCACGCCGGTACAGTTGTACCTGGCCCGCCGAGTCTGATTAATATGCTAGACTATTGGCGTGACGTGATAGGACATGGTAATAACGAAGTTGGTGAGGTGGTGTATAGGGCAACATCGCCGATTTATGCGGGTGAGTGGTACGCCATACGTGCCCCGAAAGATGCGGATCAGCCACCAAGATAGGAGATTTTCGTAGAGAAAAACGAATCCTTGTGTATGAAACGTCAGATATCGGTTGTGTAATAAATTGGCCTGGGTGACCTGAACACCTAGTACGGACCTTAGCCAAGGAGGTAGGCTGGCCAATACGCATCCAAGGTTAATGTATTTCACTTAATTCATTTGGGAGTCTCTTGATCGTAAAGGAACGTAATAGAATTTATAAAAAACAACAAAAGCAGGAGTTGAGTGCGTAGCTAAGTGAAGGTGTAGATGGCTAAGTTCAGCGATGACCCCCTATTTCTGCTCTCTTTGCGACCCCCTTTTATTAGCTAATTCCCTCTTACGCCCACCCGCACCACTTCAGTAGGTTGACCATTATGCATTCAAGGTTAAAAGAATTCGCTCAAAGTGATGGGGAACTTTTAGATGGAAGGAGAACGCAATTGAAATCCATTAAAAAGGAACACGCAATAGTTATCTGCAAAGCCAGGTGTGTAGGTATGTATGTGAAGATGGCTAAGTTGGCAATAACCCCTCAATTTCGATCTCCCTAGGTGCGGGCTGCTATATTTCCTATACATGAAATCTAGCCCCCTTATTAGCTAAATTTTGCTGATAGCCACCCGCACTACGTCCTTCAGTAGGAGTATTGCGGTGATTGGCGAAGTCGCTCATCATGCTGGGCGGACTTTGGCAATTGAAAATGGAATTCTACCCCAATCTAATGCATTGCATCATCGACGCCACTTTTACAAGCCCTTTGCGTCGTCTTCTATCCAACGTCCCAGTCCTACCTTTGGTTTACCAGAGGTGGAGGGGTCGCGTGCCATATAGCCGACTGACGTTAGTTAGATTTCGGAAGAAACCGAACGGGACTTTGACAAATCACAGGCTTGACTATCTACTTTCCCACATTCGGCTATCAATCCGGATCGAAGGGCATCGCGATAGAAGAAACCGACCGGGTTTAATTGATACCGGATAATCGAGCGGAAGCGTTTTGGTTTCGGCCTGGTATGTTAACCAACATAAAGATACCGTCATATCACCATCTCAGGATATTCACAAAGACTTTGCAGAAATAAGCGCAACCCTTTCCTACAAGAAATTAGAGCATCAATACACCTACAAAGCCTGGTTTTCGCACTCTCTGCAATCACGCAAAAGGATTACAATGAAGGCGCCTTCGGGTTTCAATGTCATCACAAGGTCTTTATACGGGAAAAGAACGATCCAGTCCGGAACATTGAGACACCACGTCACTGGTCGTATACAACATTTCTCCTCACGTCAATCGAGCAACCAGGCAACACGAGGCACGAAACCGTATCAACCCCTCGAGGGTGTAACCGTCGTCAGCATCGAACAAGCCATCGCGGCACCATTTTGCACTAGACAATTAGCCGACCTCGGAGCACGGGTGATCAAAGTTGAACGTCCGGTAGTAGGTGACTTTGCGCGGGACTATGACACGCGAGTTGATGGCCTGGCGTCACATTTTGTGTGGACAAACCGCTCCAAGGAGAGTTTAGCGCTTGATCTGAAGAAGCCCGAGCACCTGGCAGCCCTGAAAAAACTTATAGGGAAAACCGATGTGTTAGTCCAAAATCTCGCCCCCGGTGCAGCCGCTCGAATGGGCCTATCCCACGATGCCCTTCGAGACCTGCGCCCCAGTTTGATAGTGTGCAATATTTCTGGTTATGGACAAGACGGTCCGTATCGTCTCAAGAAAGCGTATGATCTCCTCATTCAGAGCGAAGCTGGTATGCTTTCTGTTACCGGGACAGGCAGCGAGCCTGCAAAAGTTGGCATCTCAATCGCGGATATTGCGGCTGGAATGTACGCATATAGCAACATCTTGACTGCCCTCCTAGAACGCCAGAGAACGGGCCAGGGCCGTAACATCGACATTTCCATGTTGGAGAGCATGGTTGAATGGATGGGATTCCCCATGTACTACACGTTCAAAAATGCCCCTGGTCCCAGACCGGTTGGAGCCTCTCATGCTTCAATATATCCGTATGGGTTGTTCGAAACCGGCGACGGTCAGTCCGTCATGCTCGGAATCCAAAACGAACGGGAATGGTCAATATTCTGTTCCAGGGTGCTTGATAACGCAGAACTCGCCACCGATGCACGTTTCTCTAGCAACAGCGTGCGTGTCAAGAACCGTGACGAGCTGCGCAAAATAATCTGCTCGACATTCTCGAAATTCGCAGCTAAGGACGTCGTTAATGAGCTGGACAATGCGGGTATTGCTAATGCGAACGTGAACGATATGCAAGGTGTGTGGGATCATCCGCAGCTGCGCGCACGAGGTCGCTGGACCGAGGTCGGTACTCCCATTGGCACAATCCCGGCGCTTATACCACCTGGGATGCCGTCTCTTAACGATCAGGACGGGGCGGTAGTGCGCATGGATTCTGTTCCAGCAGTGGGAGAACATAATTCTGCAATATTTGCAGAGCTCGGCCTAGAGGTACCTGCCTAATTGTTTGAAATAACGCCTATATAACAAATAATGCAACATATATATAAACGTTAATGGAAGTATCTTGGGTCCGCTCGTGCAACTACAAGAATCTTCATACGCTTCTTATAGTTTGCATATAAATGATGCGTAGTAGGTATGGAAACCTCTAGGACTAGGAGTTTTAGGATCGGGGTACTGAGTACATGATGGAGTTCTTCACGTAACAGTTAACCCATCGAAATTTGGACGAGATTCATCGATTGAAGTTGTCATTGCAGCGCCTACCCTATAAATTAATATAACAGAGTTGAGGCAGTGGAGCACAACGCAAGCTTAAGTAGAACTACCAATGTGTCGATGCAAGATCTCCTTAAATAAAGGGGATTGGCGACGGCTTGTCGGACATTGGCAGGGAGAATCGGGTGTGGCGCCGGGGGTGGCGATGAAACGGAATGAGACGGTCAAATCCTGCCCAAAACTTGCGAATTACGGTTTCGTGGTCAATCAGTCAGCCCTACAATCCAACCACAACGGCATGCTTGTCGAGATACTGCCGAGCTTCCTAATCAAGATGGAGGATCTAGCTAAAGAAGGATTAAGCTTGAATACCTTTACGGGTAAGATCTACACGCAATTGTCTACCGTAAATCGTATGTTTAACATAAGGGATAGTTAGGTGTATTTTCATCGTCACACCCAAGAGCTGCCCCTAGAACAGTCGGCTTTACAACCAATGCCGATATTCCACATGATGTCGAGTTGGATGATCGGTAATAGGAGTCGGGAAGCGCCCGATGTAACAGTCTACTGTTTGATCGCACGACAGCAGACTGGAGTTCACATCGTGAAGAGACGTAGAGCTTCAATCACATTGATATTTTTTTCTACCGCTGATCCCTCAACCTCGCCGTGATGTAGCTCCTTCTTTCTTCCAATTTGCCTGAAATTACTTACACCTACGTGTACCCAGCGCAGACATCCTGAAAGACGTTTTGCTCAAGCGCGGCGGCATTCGTAGGGATGTAGTTAAGGAAAGTAGCGTACGAGTAAGTCCAGCGCGGGTCATTCAGCTCCGTCTTCCAGGTCCAGTAGATCCAGCCCGACATGCCGGGCTTCTCGTAGAGCTGCTGCTGCGCGGTCCAGAACTTCTTGAAGAAGTCGGCGTCCTGCCACTCGACGCCGCTCGTCATGCTCCACTCGCCCGTGATCTCGAAGCTCTCGCCGCTCACGACGCGCGAGTCTCGGCACGCGCTCTGCATCAGCGCGTCCCGGTTCCCGTTGTCGCTGACCCCGAACCCGATGTAGTTGTGGTCGTCGAAGCCCGTCAGGCTGTCGCCCGCCACGGCCGAGTTACTCCGCGGGTCGCCCGACAACCACTTGGATGACATGAACTGCACGTGCAGCTTGCGGTCGTTCGACACGCCCAGCGAGGCCTCGGCCGAGCGCACGGCTTGGAGCGCAGCGGGGTAGAACGTACTGACTAGGCCCGGCACCTCGCCAGGGGCCGGGTATCGCCCGCCGGCGTCGTGCTGAGAGACCGGTTCGTTGAGTACCTCGAGCATGCCGACAGTCGAGTAAGCCGGGTTCGTGTGGATGCGGTTCGTCATCCATGATAGCCACTTCTCGGCGCGGCCGTAGTTATAATCGTTGAAGAACCCCGCGGGGTTCGGGTTCTGGCCCGTGAAGACGTCCTGTTGCTGGCCGCCTGGTGCACCGTGCAGGTCAATGATGACATAAATGCCCAGGTCGGCGGCCTTCTTGACGACGGCGTCGAGGTAGGGCAGCACTAGAGCACTCGGAGTCAGTTATCGCCATATTGGGCATGATTTGTGAGGACACTGTCTTGCCTCCAAAAAGGAAAGCTTGTACTCTAGGAGTTGCCAAAACGAGAAGAAAACTGTTCCAAGAATTACTCACTGCGGTTGCCGTCGGCGAAGGGTTCGCTGGCCGTGTCCACGATGTCCACGTAAGACCAGTACCCAATCGGGATGCGGATCGTGTTTAATCCGACGTCGTGCACCGACTGCACCGTGTCGGGCGTGATCCACGTCGCCCAGTGCTTCTCGAAGGCGGCGTTGCCAGCCTCGCGGTTGCTGCCCGAGTAGTGATCCCGCATGCAGTCGAACTCGCTCTTTGACGAGCCGCAGCCCATGACGTTGGGCCACTCGTTGGACATGAAGAACGGCTCCGAAATCAGCCATGCTAAGGTTGTGTGAGTCTTTGGAGAGATCTTTAGTACAGGAATGGCTGTCATCGACTTACACCCGAAGTTGACACCACGAATCTTGGTCACGCCGCCCGGGAGAGACGGCTTGAACCGCTTGCCGAGTTTCTCGAAGCGTGCTGTCATGTTAAAGGCAGCGAGGTCGCGATCCTGGGGCAGCCAGGCGTAGGCGGCGCCCGCCAGGAAAAGGGGAGCGTAGCGCATCGTGATCTCGAGGGTTCGATGCTTCTCAAACTGAAGATGAATCGAGAAAATCCCAAGCCAGATAGCCATGCGGCTACCTTCCCTTTTGTATCAGATGTTGCCGCCATGCTCATATGTCATGCTCACCACGTCTTGCAGCTGACGCCATTTCGGTCCGATTGTAGGGACCAAGTTGACAGAAGCACCGTCTTCCGGCTTCCGTATTCATGACATCTCTCCCCCAGACTCGGCCTACCATTTTGGGTTACCTTTGTCGACGGATTAGTAGAAGGTGGTTTTCAAATAGCCAGGCTGATCGTTGCTTAGTGACGTTAGCTCGTTCAACCCCTTGTTCTCCGCGTACCCCCCCTTGTAAAGACGACGTTCCTACCTACTGGTGGCGGTGTGCTGTGGGCCTACCTTCGGCGCGCTTTGGATAAGGCAACGCATGAGCCAGCACCTGGCTTTCGCAACGAAGTATTGATGTAACACGCCCGACAAGAGAACGTTATCTATTGGCCGCAAAGGTACGAGGCGACTGTGCTTAGAAGAACTCAGAAGAACTCGTCACGCAGGCTGCTTATCCGCTTATTACGGTAACATATTCAAATTTAACGTTAGGACTTCTGTTTCATTGCTTCGTAATGCAGAAAACCTCTGGCCAAATAAATGAAGGACCGTCCTATGGTCCCAGAAGCCATTGCTGGTTGTTAGCGCAACTCTCAACGGCACATTAAAAGATGGGTCGGACCTTTGGGGCTAAAAGGAAAGATGAAAGGAGGAAAGGTGGAGATGGGAAGGGGTAGGCAAAGCATGAACGGTATCATCCGAAGTAAGCCGAGTACGTAAGGGGTAGGCTATCTACTCGTAGGGGTCGACGCGCAGACCGCACAAACAGAGCGCCAGCGCCTATAACAAGAAGGCGGTCAGAGAAGGCAAAACCGGTGATAGCGTCACGATGACCTTGGAAGTCAGCAGAGGGGCCTCGTACCGAGTGTTGAATATTGCTTAACGAGATCCGATGCTAATTTCTGCGGACACAACGACTAGAGTGATGGAGAAGAGCATCTCATGAGCCAATGGCATTCGTTATGAATTATACCGTAGACGTGCTTATGGTATGCAGCAGCTTATTTATCTCGGTAACTAACCGTGGTTAGATACCTTAAAAGTTCCTCCGTATTTAATATTCAGCGAGGTTGTACTGGAATTTACGTCTCCAGGAACTATATAGTTCAGGTCTCGAGCCGTAGGTAATAAAACCGAGGCTGACAATGAAGACGATCAGAAGCCCAGAGGTAGACAGATATTATACGAAAGTTACGCACAGTTCAAGTTTCAATTGATTCCACAACCAGTCTGTTCAATATCGCGTCGCGCAGTTTGGAGATCATAGGAGTTACAAAGAGATTCCGGGCTGAACTGGACTCACTCTACATATCTATAACGACCTTTATCGGCAACAAATAGCAACGATAGGGCAGCTGACGAAATACGCAGTTTATTTGGTGTGCTATGGCCTTGGAGCATACTTATGCAAGTAGGTATGCCGATATAAGGACCTACATACCGTGCTCAGCACATACTGTATCTACATATATGTATCGCCTTCGTGCGATCCACGTCATCTGACCCAAAAACATGATAGACACAGGACTTCGATCCGATTCGGTCCAGAGGAGCGGCTTTCATCACCGGATGTTACTGTATATTATGGGCTTCATGTCAATAGTCTAAGGGGAATGCGAGAGAGTGTTTTTTGCTTTGTTAGACTATCCGACGAAGCAGGCAACTTCTCCGCAGGGACAGTGCCGTAACCTGATTGTCTAGACCCTAAGACCTCCCCAAAACCCCCCAATAAACTGCCGTTACCCCGCATACCCCGGATCGTACCGACCCTTGGTGCTTCGGATCCCGGTGGAGTTCTTGAGCTCATAGCTACAAGGAACAACTTGAACCGGAGAGCAGTCGCCAGCACTGAGAATGCGACCGTACGAGGGACCAGGTTAGGATATTTAAACATGAGCTACTCGCACGCACCTCCGATCGTGATCCTATGCTCATATGGCACTCCGTATTAGATAAAGAACCCTTGTTAGAGGCGCTTCGCCCAACAACAAGTGTGAAAGACATAATCTCTGCCTAATATTCCGTACCCAAATACAGGGACGACCTGGCACTTATATTGAAATTCTGACTTCATACGCCTCGTCCTTGCAAGTCCGCCATCCACAATGACCCGTTTTACCGTGCCAGATTACGATGACCTTCCTCGAGTAGAGGGCATGCCACATGGGTGTGCGTGGGGAGTCTTTGATAGGGACGGAAGGAAAGACACTATCGGCTGCCTCAACTTCCTCGATCCCGCTACGGTCAGAGAGGCTTACAAGGAGCTAACCGAAGGCACCTCCGTTTCTCTGAATTGGCCGTTGGACGCTGTCGTGGAGCCTGGTTTCTCAAGGAAAGCATTCGTGCGTAGGGTGATCCGAGGCGAGGACCAGCTGCAGGGTGCGCGCGGTTTTGACGATGAGCTCGAGTTCAACACGCAGGCCTCCTCCCAGTGGGATTCACTAATACACTACAAACACCAGGATACGGCTTGCGGGTATAACGGTGACAAATCTACGGTCGAAGAGCTTCAACGGCCATCCAGACAGCAAAGGAATTCAAATCCACCCACACTGGACCAATGGCATAGTCGAGGTGGCCTAGTGGGCCGTGGCGTCTTGCTTGACTATCTTGCATACTCTGAAGCTCAGGGTGTGAAATACAGTTGTTTCGAAGAGAAACGTCTCTCCGTTGAGGAACTAGAGAAGGTAGCGAAGTTCCAGGGCACGAAGCTTAAACACGGAGATATTTTGATAATCCGAACCGGGTTTACCGCTGAACTCGACGCTGCAAGCGTCGACTCCCAAGCAGCTCTATTACGTGCTGGAATATATATCGGCATAGACGGCTCGGAAGAGTCTGCCCGGTGGTTCTGGAACAAGCGCTTCGCTGCAGTAGCGAGCGATGCCATCGCTCTCGAGGCACTTCCTCCCTTGAAGGCAGACGGCACCCATGGCGACATAACAAACTTGCGTAAGTCAAATGCCTGACAGCATGGAACCAAGTGAATGAGTGCTAATTTACGATACCGCAGCCCTTCATCAATACCTATTGTCCTTTTTTGGTATGCATATTGGCGAGCTTTGGGATTTGGAGGCGCTTTCTGAGAAATGCAAAGCTCTCGGCCGGTATTCTTTCGTTTTGACAAGCGTACCATTAAATGTCCCGGGAAGCATTGCTAGCCCGCCCAACGCGTTAGCTTTATTCTGAGGTATAATTTAATAGCAGCTTGCGAGGGGCGTTTTCAGACTCTTTGCACTACCAGACATCGATCGGACCGCTGCTTAAACTATAATAAGAAAAGGGTTATATTTCTCTAGAGAAACTAAAAGTAACAATTAGGCTGCTGTAGTGCCCTACCGTAAGATTACCAGGATATCTTCTTGGTTGCATGTACAGCGTGGACTCTAAATGAATGCATCTGCGGATCTCAAGTTTTGCCGTCTATTCGGATAAAGAGTAACCACTACCAAGAAACCGAATCGGCTTCTCGGCTTTCTGGAAAACGCTCCCCGCGTCCCCAAACCGAGACTCGAATTGGAGTGCGCAGGTGTTCTTTACTGAGATCCCCGCTTATTGGCACAATTCGTCTCCAAGTAGGCGTCGACTATGCCAGGTATCACATCTTTTCTAAGCTGTCATACACCAGTATAATTCATAGCGGCGAATCAAATTTAAAGATGGCTAACCAGTCCACAGAAAACGCCGCTGTGCTTGGCCATCGGCCAAGCCGCGAGAGTCAAGTTACACGAGACTTTGCTGAGTTCATCGCAAATGTAGACAGCGACGTCTTGTCTTCAACTGTTATCGACCGTCTAAAGGAGTATCTCATTGATTACCTCGGGGTCACCATCGCAGCCGCGCATGAGTGGGAGTCGACGGAACAGATCTACAAAGCAGTGGTAACGTTAGGGGCCCATGGCGGGTCAGCCACCGTGGCGCTGAGGGGACACGATTTCCGTCCCCAATTCGCAGGCTTACTCAATGCAACCTTCGGTCATTCGATGGACTTTGACGACACTTATGCTCCGGGCTCACTACATGCCGGCGTATGTGCCATATCCGCCGGCCTTGCCCAGGCCGAGTCGTCAGGAAGCGGAGACGTTGAAAGTCGACAGCTGCTCCTCGCCATAGCCGTTGGATACGAAGTCATCTGCCGCCTCGGCGCGGAGCTTGGCAACGCCGCATACGCACGCGGGTTCCATAACACATCAACCGCCGGTATCTTCGGTGCCGTCGCAACCATCTGCGTCTTGAGGAAATTACCAGCTTCAATTGTTGAGAATGTGTTCGGACTCGCGCTCTCCAAAGCAGCTGGCTCCATGCAGTACCTTGAGAATGGAAGCTGGAATAAGCGGCTCCATCCTGGATTCGCAGTCCACGACGCTTTCGTCTGTGTCTCCTTGGCCGAGGCGGGAGTCCTGGGGGCGGCTAAGAGCATAGAAGGGAAGTATGGGCTCTTGCACGCGTACAGTCCCCGAACAGAGCATGATCTAGCTTTGCTTACAGCGGACCTCGGGCGACGCTGGGATTTCTTAGAGACGGCACTGAAGCCCTATCCGGCGTGTCGGATGACTCACGGTCTCATAGAAGTGGCTGGCCAATTTGGCGCGCTCTACAAAAACCATAATATTGACAAGATCACGGTTTCGCTAAGTCCAGAGAATCACATCGTTGTTGGCGCTCGCGTTCCCAACAAGTTGCACCCTGGGAATCTGGTCGACGCCCAATTTTCCGCTTACTTTCAACTATCCCACGCCTGGTTCTATGGGTCAGACACGGGAATCGAGTTCGCGGGGCGGCTCAATGACGAACGGATATACGAGCTTTCGGAAAAGATTACCGTCGTCACCGATCCCACTGTCAAGGCGTTTGGAAGCAAGATGCATGTCCAATTCGAGAACGGACAGAGTCAGCAAGTAGATATTCCATATCCTCTGGGCGAAGCTGAACACCCCCTCAGCAAGCAACAAGTTGAGGCCAAATATTTTAGCCTGGTGACACCGGTACTCGGGCAGAGCAAAGCGAACGAGATAAAAGACGTGGTGGGACAGCTCGAACAACACCCAATTTCAATACTTATGCAGTTAATTGGCTAGATGATGGCTCCTCCGAGAGGTTTATCGGCAATTTCTCCCACAATAAATGTCGGCTGTCTTTGCAGAGAAGACTTAGAAAGATCCGCCAGACATGCAAGAAGTTTGGTGCGGTAATTAGAGCTATAGTGCCCTGTGGAGGGAATTGAAGCCCTCGAATTGCATCTCGTCATCCATTGTACCTTGAGAATCCAGGTATAGTCCGAGATCAAACAGACCATCTCCCAGACTACCTATGTTTGGCTGGAAAGTGTGGACGTACGGATTTCCCAACCTCTCTTCGACTCTTTCTTCCCCATTTTGATTAGGAACCGAAGATTGTGGCTCGTCAGCTACTGTCAGAAACACGCCGGGTTCCTTTGGTCTTTGGCTTGTACTTGCTTCCGTAGTTAGCTCTTCGCAGCCTCCCATGCTGCTTCCATGGAGTCGCTCTGCTATAGGCCCGTCTAGGTACTTGAGGAACAAGTCTAAGAGATTGTTATTTATTTTCCAATACTTCTGAATCTCCTTGAGGCTCATTAAGCACATCTGGCCCCGGTATAACGTGATGGTCTTTTGGAGTCCGGCTGCCGTTCGTAAGCTAATAGAATGCACGCATAGCGCGGTAAAGAAGCTTGTAATCCTACAATTCTTCTTTTAGAATTGTCATGTAAATTACCGGAGCAGCAGAAACACTATACTCACATATGCATCTGGCCGTATTGAAGGATTTCCTGTGACAGCATGTCCTCGGCAATTCTGCTGATTCGACTTGCTGCTCTAATAACGATATCACTTTCCGTTCCGGTGTTATGACGTAAAAAGCCATTACGATGCACAAGAATGCACAAGTGACTTGAGCTGCTCATTAGTCGCTACCGCTTTCAAGTCAGAAACATGATATGACGAACTTGTACGCCAGATGGAGAAGGTACTTCCAGACCGAGGGAGCGTTCTCGTCGTCTTCCCATCTCATGTTACTTGGTAATGACTGCTTCCAATTGTTCAGCGCAAGGCTTAAGTTTTCAACTTCCCCAGTGAACCCCGTCGTCCTGCCTGGAGTGAAGTGAAGATCGATTATTTTCCCGACTAAGAGCATCATCAGCGGGGTTTACAAGAACTTTTTCAGGATTAGAGTCATACGTAATCGCGAAATCTCGACCATTTTAGTTGCGTACGTTACATGCTCTGGGGTGCAAGAAACAAGGCTCGGCTCGCAATACGTCTCGTTCGTTAAATCCGAAGACACCAAAGGTTCAATATCGCAGTCCTCATCTCGTATCCTGCTTGGCAAACCAAGAGATGCAGCCGCTTGTCGCTCCCGGACCTGTCGTATAATGTATTGGACGTCGAGATCAAATGGACATCAAAACAACTTACGTAGATAGACCACCACATTCTCCGCCTCATCCGGGCGATGCGAGGGCTGTTGGTAGTGAACCGGGCGCTGTCAACCCAGTGAGTAGACTACCTACAGGAGACTATGAATTTGGGAGACATACGATCGGTGAAAGCCGTGCGATTCTGCTAATGTGATTGCGACTCCGAGCCAATATCTCACATCTCTAGTATCAGAGGGTCCCCCTCTCCAAAAGCTAAGCAGGAACAAGGCTTGAATTAGGGTCGGTCCATCCTTCTCGACATCTGCATGAAACAGGAGTCTCGCTCGTGTATACAGAACAAACTTCGCCTCTGAACGATCCGCGAAGCCCATGGAGGCAATCACTGACTCGCTACAGTACGTAGCAGCAGTGAAGAGGATTGCTTGTAATAAAATAGGTGAGATGGCCATGGACGTGACTTTGTGGTGAATATCTCGCTGGTCGAGAATTGGGAAAGCAGGGTGAAACCATGTAAAATAAGTCTCAAAGGCAGAAAGACAGGCTGGGAGATCCGGAAATTTTAAGGCTCCTTCATCGCGTAAATATCGCTCGGTACTTGCATTCATGTGGTATAGGGACTTTGGACTGGCTGTACTCATATGCTCTGCGGGTTGTGGCGTACGAGGAAGAGGAAATGTCATCTGGGCACTTCGCTGTACGGTGGTTGCAGGCAGCTCGTCCCCGTCATGCGGCGGTCTTGGCACAAGCGTCAGGAAGTTTGACTCTCCGAAGAAGAGGTTGCCTGATTGTGCTGCGACGGGCACTCCTGTCGTGGGCGCTGCCGTTGGGCGGGGACTGCAGTCGTCCTGGTGAACTGACGAGCCCCTTATTATACCATCAGGCAACGGAGTCAATATCACCGAAAGGGAAGCCGTCCGCGTGGCTGCTGGCCTTGCTTCTGAAATGACACCATCTGCAAATTCTTGGAGAGTGCGAGCAGCCGCCGCCTCTCGCTGGGCCAGCCTGGACTTGCGAGGATATCTACAATTTATCTTTAGCGTTGGTGAGAATGACCATGAACTGGTGTGGCGCATACCTCCCCCTCCGAGATGGGAGCACTTCGCAGACCACATTCGAGGCTCGGCAATTCGAGCAAGGGTGTAATTCTGTCACATCACACCGTACCCGGCGCGAATTGCACTCGCGACAAGCATGCTTCGCGCGTGAAGCTTTGCCCGTTTCTGAGCTTCTTGGCATGTGAGCAGTACTTCATGCGTCAGACGCCGTCTTGTGCTGATAGCCGAGAGAGGCCTGCATACACTTAGTTGCGCCAGAGACTCTTACACGCCAGAAGGCACCAAGTCGGCTATTAGATTTATAAGGGTAACTACCCAAAGTCACGTGGATGATTGCGGGGTTTGGTAACAGATGTATGTACCTACTTAAGTAGGTAGGTACCTGCAGCCCAGGACAGACTGAAAACCCAGTCACTGAACTCGGTGCCGCCGCCGGGGATTGGGGGTGTTTCAATTTGCTGCCAGAGCAGAAGCACGCAAAGGCCCAATATACCTGAGCCCCTCGAGTTTCCCTTTTGGCCATCACGAATGGTAACATACATGCAATAGTACAATTGCCAGGCGAAACACAGAGGCAGAATTCACCAACAATGCATTGACAAACACTTCTAATAACTGCGCGGGAGCTCGAGGACTTTCTCGCTGATATAGTTCAAGATCATCTCCCTACTCACAGGGGCGATCCTTGGCACAAGACACTCTCTGAACCATCTCTCGACATCATACTCGGCCGCGTAGCCCATCCCCCCGTGCGTGAGAACCGCCCTCTCACAAGCGGTGAACGCCGCCTCGGCTGCCATATACTTTGCACTGTTGCACGCGACTCCCACGGACGCCTGGGTGATATTGGCGTGGGAATCCCCGCATTTCTTGCTATTTTCGTCATAAAGTCTGGCGGCATGGTATGTTGCCAGCTTGGCACCTTCGAGCTTCATATAGGCGTCTGCCAACGGGTGCGCGATGGCCTGGTTCTGGCCGATCGGGCGACCAAAGACTACTCTATCCCTCGCGTATTGAGCCGCCCTGTTGAGAGCTGCGTAGCCGAGGCCGAGGGCTTCCCCTGCAAGAAGACACCGTTCGGCGTTCATGCCGTGAAGTATGATCTTGAACCCCTGCCCCTCCTGTCCAATTAGGCTGTCGCTTGGGATTGTGTAGTTATCGAAGAAGACCTCATTCGCATCTACCGCTCTTCCGCCTAGCTTTCTAATCTTACGCATGTCCAGGCCCGGCTGGTCACGGTTAAGATCGATGCAAAAAAGAGACAGCCCTTCGCTAGGTTTCTTAACCTCGTCAGGTGGGGTTGTTCTTGCTAGCAAAATCATCTTCGATGCAACTTGGGCACAGGTAATCCAGATCTTTTGACCGCTGATACGGTAAGAGCCGTCTGATTGCTTACTAGCCGTTGTAGATAGTCCCAATGTGTTTAAGCCGGCGTTAGGTTCTGTTACGCCGAAGCAAACGCGCCATTTGCCCGAAATAATATTCGGAATGGTACTTTCTAATTGTTCCTTTGTGCCGAACTTTGCTAGAGGCTGTGTCGCATACACATTGGCATGAACCGCCTGGGCTCCCGCCATACCCGCGCCGCTTTCTGTGATAGTCTGCATCATGATGGTTGCCTCTGAGACGCCTAAGCCTGACCCGCCAAGGGCTTCCGGAAGGGCTATGCCAAGCCAGCCGTCCCGGGCCAACGCAGCATGGAAGTCTTGAGGGTCTTGTTCGGTTTGATCCCGTTCTTGCCAATAGGTATTTGGGAAGTCGGAGCAGACTTGGCTGATGGATTCTCGAACTGTTAATTGTGTCTCCGTGAAGCCCGTCGTCTCCATTATACCTCTTGAAGCGGTGACTGAAAATGGACGATTGTAGTGTCCCCGTTGTATTCCCCACACTGAGAGTTGCGTGAGAGGTCTGCGCTGCGATAACGTTCTTATGATCGACCGTGACATTGTGATTGATTAACAGGAAATTTTGGCAATAAACAAAAAAAAAAACAGTACGTGCGAACATAGGATGTTACTTGCCTGGGTCAATTGGGTATATCTCCAACGATTTACCGTCTTGGGGTTCATAGCATATTGCCGGCTGGAATCGGCTACTGGACTAAGTCTAGAGGCTCAGCCAGATATGGCAATATAGGCTTAGTCATCACTTAGACCTGCCCACCAAGTACCAAGTGTTCGATTTTCAAAACAAAGGTAACATCGTGGGGTCGAATTGTAACAGGCAAATATAGAGCAGCTTAGATCAGCTGGCTATGTTTCCGAATCAGAAGCCGACATGTTCTTGGAAATGCAGAACAGACGACTGTACATCGGACGGGTGCTCGAGTCCGACCCGACACTGACGAGCAGCTCACTCTATCACAAGCCGAAATGAAAGGGAACTGGGGGAGAGGGCGGGGTCGAGATGAGGTATCTGCATTCATCTCAAGATGCCGAAAGTACAATCCCGTGCAACGCCTACCCAGGCGCCCTCCTCTCATCTTAGGCAGAGGATTTATTTACGAACACAGTGGTGTGTTACAATAGTCTACCAAAGTAACGCCGTGACACGTTTAGGAGGCTTAGTACTCGGTCTGCATGGAGGTAAGGAGAGGGCTTAATATGTGTATGAACAACTGCTCTAAACTGAATTGGATTATGTGCCCCAGTTGTATGGACGAACTGACCAAATAGTTTAGGCTAGGCAGACCAGACAATCAGCAGCGTAGAAGATACTAGGCAGGCGTATCATTGCCATACACTAGCCCATCTCACACTTTCAACTCAGCTTTTTTTATTGGCTCCAGCGTATACGCAGTGTCAATAAACTCGACGAACTCCACAATCTGCATTCCGTGCTCATTCATCTTCAAAGACATAAAATATTCGGTCTCGCAAGGTCCATAGGGAGTATCGCCTGCGGATTTCAGGTGGGCTAAGACTTGGCGACAGGTCTCGTCTATAATAGGCCCAAAATCATCCAGGACAATGAGGCGCAGGTTGGGCACGGTCTTTTTGAGCTCGATCACGAAATCAGAGTATTCCTCGTTGGTACGGTCCGAGACGCCAGCCGAGATGGGAAACATGCGATGTACACAGTCAGGGCTTCGGTAGGCAATGACAGTTTCGGACGTCATTTCACCGTATTCGTCAAAGGCTGCCTTGGTGGTTTTCCACAGTTGGTCGCGTAGTGAAGACATGTCGCTGGCTTGGTGATGATTTGTTGGATATAATGACAGAAATGCAAAAGTGGCTATCCCTTCAAGTGGTAGTAAAAACATGGTCAATTATATTGCAGGTATCCCCGGACTTATGGAATGTAAGAGGCCTTTCTCCGACACTAGAGGTGCTTAGTAATTTGTGCGCTCCGGTCCCAAGCATTCCTTTTATCTATACACTTCACAGGTTTGCACAAGGAAGTAAATGGTTTGAGCGCATATATTGGGGAGCATGAGCTTCTACTCGAGGCCTAGCGGTGCGCTGTCGTCGCTCATTCGCTGGTAGCCGGCCACCTACGGCCAGGACTCGAATAGCTGCCCAACTAAAAATCAATTAAATCACTACGTTCGGAGGGTTCGTTCGGAGGAGGTGTTTAAGGCCCGGGGGTCCAGAGCGTACGCTCTACGAATACGGTACGATAACGCGCCGGGCTCGTATGTCCACAGCGTTTGTTCAGGGTGTTGTGTAAGTGTTCAAGGGCCCGGAGGCCAAGAGCATGTGCTCTACGGAAAGTGCGTACGCTGGGCTCATCTGTCCACAGCGTATACGATACGGAGGTATACGCTGGGCCCGTTGGCTACAGTGTATGATACGGTTGCGCGACCCGAAGGGCTAGAGCGTATGCTCTAGGATACGATGCGATTACGTGCTGGGCTCGTACGTCCACAGCGAATACGGTACGGCTACATTACCGTCGTACAAGGCATATCAGGACCAGGCACTCGTGGAGTGCAGTCCGGCGATCCTGCGCCCGGCCCGGAGGCCTTCGAAAAACGTCCGCTGGGCTCGTGCGTCCAACAGCGCTGCGAAGCGATTCGCGTCCGGTTCGTACGCCCGGCAGAACGAAGAGACCGAATAACCTGCGCCCGACTCGCGCGCCCGGCGGCGCAGGTTATAGAACTAAGGGAAGGTAACGACCTCGCCGACCATCACAAATCACGACCACTTGCGAGTGGGAAAGTGAGGTGAAGAGGAAGAGAATTCCTCAAAAGGTGTCTGCGGCGAAGACGCCGCTTTATAGGGGCGTAGCTCGCGCGCTAGCTAGAGCCCACTGCTGGTTCTTAAAACCTCTCATCTCACGAAAGTCATTATTATCTGGGAGAGATGGCCTCGAAGCTCGGCGCTATAGATTGCCAAGCAAAGGACTAGTACAGCTATAGTGGTCATGGCGGCAATGGCCCCATGGCGGGTGTTCATGTTGATGATGCTTCAGTGGCCAACGCGTTTCCAGACGCGGCGACGATACGTAAACGGTTGGCACACGTCAAATCCAGTTTCATGGATCAGCAAGTGGTACAAGTGATGTTCACAAAGCTCTGATAGGGCACACGCTCCCGGCACCTTCCTCGCAGTATCATGTTGGTTAGGCCAAGTGGCTCACAGGAAGCAAAGTCCACGCACTTTCGATGCTGCTCCCTGTACCTGCGGCCATACCGCCAATATGACTGCAAAACAGTTCACATGATTTCCTAGGACTGCCTCTCCCGGGTCGCCCACATGGTGTCTACAACAAGACAGTGGGCTATAAGACACTCTTGATTGACGAACAAAACCCCTTGTGTACCCTCAGTGACGATCTCAAACGGCAAGAAGTCTCGATAAAGCTGTGGAAACGACACGTTGGCCCACCTCCAAGAAGTTGTCCGTATCGAGGACATACGATCACTCTCTGTGGAGGCCATCGTGGGCAAGCAATCCCGTGCCACCCAACTAAACAAAGCTATGTCAAAGATACAGCCGAAGCGCCGTGCCGAGGTTGGCGTTTTCCCACATGATGCCATTAGCCTTGGTGTTTCATCGGTCGCCTTCGTCAAGAACACTTATAAACCAGCAATAATCTCCGCTGAAACAATGAACGCGGGGGGAAGGATAAATATAACCCTCTTGACATGTATCTTGAAATGTACGTCGATACCTTCTGCCCCAGCGTCATTCGTGGGTAGCAATTTGTAACGTCTTCGAGTGTCTAGAAGCATGACGAAACAGAGATCCAACAATGGCGCAATGGCGTTGTTGCGTAATATTGGTACTGCCACGGATTGAGCTGTCGAATCCGTACTGCCTCTCGTGGCTACGCCAACAGAGCAATTTGATGATAGACCGTGAACGGCTACTAAATCTTGACAGAATTTAATGATCTTAGGATGTGGCTTGTCCCACGCATTGCTCGAAGAACTCATCCATCGGAAGCTGACAGCGCATGCAGTTTGCCCCAACAAAAACTACCTTATGCCCTGCCTACCCTCGTTGGTCGTGGTGACCATGCATGATACGTGTGACAGACCGGCATCGCCTTTGCAGATAACAGTGACCGGCCAGCAGTTCCCCGAGGATGGCTTTCTGTTGTAGAGAAACTCGCGTTGGGCAATAGTTGCAGCGGTTTTTATTTCGTTATCTACATAATCCTTGGCCTACGTACCTAGGCACTTACACACCTATCATACGATGCATTCTACTTACCTGGTAATCTGCGTAGGGTTCATTAGGATACGGGTGCCACCAAAATTAAGCGCTCTGTGCTGGGATGCAGTGCACCCTACTGGCTCTGGGCTAACAAGCTGTTAAGCTTGTATTGTCTGCTCATGAGATCATTCGGTTTAACGAGGCAATACGAGAAGTCCTCTGTGGGAGGTATCCTTTTGCAGGCCACATCCCCCTCCTCCCCTAATGGCCAAGAGTCAGCCGGCAACTATTCTGGTCAATATACACAATGGGCCATTTAATTGGAAATCTGAAGATCCTTTCCTGCGGAATATCAAGGTTCCGCTATTCTTATCAGATATGGTCATGATCACAGGTCCCGTTGGCGCTGGAAAGTCGATGCTTCTCAATTCATTACTTGGGGAAACGACCCTCAAGGATGGTTCGCTGACGTGTTTATCGACGAACGAGGTCGGATATTGTGCACAAGAACCTTGGATACCGAACTTCAGATTGAGGGGAACGATTCTAGGATCTTCGCCCTACCGTCCGGGCAGGTACGGAGAGGTCGTCCACTCTGTCAGCTGAGAGAGGGCATCGATCAAATGGTCGATAAGGACGAAACATTAGTAGGAAGTGGTGGCTTGCGGCTCTCTGGAGGACAGAGACAACAACTTGTAAGACTGTGTTCTTTTTGAATGGTCCTGAATCTGACACACCATAAGCACTCGCAAGAGCGGTGTACAGCCAGCATAAGCTCCCGCTTCTTGATGACCCCTTTAGCATGCTCGATACGAAGGTCAAGATCATTCAAGCAGAGCTTGCTGACAGCAATGATTTGTAATTCACAGTTTGGACCCGGAAACGGCAGGGCAAATGAACATGATTTTAGGCTCAACGTTCCAGAGCTGGACTGTTCTTATGGTCACACACGATCCGAAATCGATTTTCAAGCCGGATTTGGTCGTGTTGTCATGCTCCACAAAGGCACAATTGCTAAAGATGGCGAACAAACGGCGTTGCTTACGTGTCATAATAGCTATTTCAGGATGCTTTGGAGAGCGAACGCCTATTAGAGCTCGAGAGCTCGGATAATAGGCATAGCGCTGAATAGCTATAAAAAGTACGTATTAGGTAATGTGACGGAGGAAAAACGACGCCGTTAATGCTCCGCGAAGTATTAACGGTATATATACATATTATCCGCCCAGTTAATAACGAAGAGAAAAGCCCATGCATGGCTACTTCAACATCCGAGATGCACATATATCTTAGGCGTTCTCCGGATTGACGATCTGGTTCACGTAGGTACCTCTTCTTTGCGTCTTTCTATCCGCTTTTCTTTCTTACCATTCCCTTCTCTCTCTCTCTCTCTCTCTCTCCATTTTTTTGGTTGTTTGAAAATTGACTAGGTTCTTGTATACGATGTCAAGGGTCGAAACGGACGTGAATTCGACTTGCATAATATCTGGACTAAGTGGTCTACAATCCATAATGCTGACACAGAGTACTGTAACAGACAAATTGGTATAGTCGCTGTCTTTCTCATAGATTCATCATCGCTTTCAAGTCGATAACGCTCACGCTCACGTAGTTCGTACTACTAGGTGGTAAGCGACCAGCACCTATGATCAGCATCTTACTATCGTCGTCTTGGAAAAGCACCATGCTCCGCGCATACGCATTCGGTTGCGGAGTTGTGTGTTCAACCCACGAGTTTGGGTCGCCTAGTTTCCGGTTGACAAAGATGTTCGACGCACTGCCTCCGCTGAGAATGATGGTGCCGTTAGTTCCGCCGATACTAGACCAGACCACAAATGGCGAGCTAGTCGTGGTAGAGCCAGCCGTGGACCTCAATGTGTAACTCGGGGCAGAGAGAACATCGAGCGGATTGCTTGTCAATCTGTAATGGACGCGGCATCCATCGCTGCCACAAGCCTATAAATTGATCGCGTCAGTATGAAGCCCCTATTCGGTAGCGCGCTCCGACTATTTGTGATGTAATAAAGGGTAGTGACGGAGTTTCGAACCCATATAAAGCTTATAATACTTACTTCGTAAGCGAAAATGTAATTACTGTTAGGGAGCTTGGTAATAGCCGGCATTCCGGGTCTAGCCGCATAACTATTGTCGTGCACGTCGTCGACAATGGCGCTCCATGTCTCCAGGTCTGTGGTTGTCTGGTGACCAAGCTTCTGACCGTACTTACTGTCACGCTGATCTGAATAGTAACAGATGAGCTGGTTGTTATAAACCCTATCATATCGTATCGTGAGCGCCTATTTATAGAGTTTAGCTGTGAATGTTAACTCACATGAGCAGCGGCTCCCAGACCGGCGTCTGCCCGTTCACTGGCCGAGCCACCCCACCGCTTGCGACACTACTGACGAAGGACCAGGTAACGCCATCGTCTTTGCTGGCGTAGATATCTATCTTGGTCCTACTAAGGTTGGTCGGGATACTATTGCCAGCAACAAGTAGAGTGCCAGCTGGATAGCTTCCGATAGCGACCGGCAACTGGTAAAGGTAGGGCTGATATCTCAGGCCCCATCCGTTTACCGTGTCATCAACCTTACTGATCTGCGTCCAAGAAGCGCCTCCGTCCGTCGACTTATAAATAGGGAAGTACACCTTGGGCGGCTCCGGCGAATAGTTCTCCCAGGTTGCAATCAAGACTCCCGACTTCAGATGCACAGCCCGAGCGTATAGTACGCGAGGATCAACCCATCCAGCATTAGAAGGCGGTGAGAAGATGACACGGTTGGAGATTGTCGGCGTTTGTCGTTTCTCAGCGGGGGTTGGGTTCGCCGACGCTTGTAGCGACAGAAGCCCTGCCAGGCTAACGATCAGACTCTGAAGCAGCAGCAGCATGATCAATTAGTGTACCGTCCAATGATATAAGAATTCATAAATATCATTGACCTTGCGCACAAAGGGATCTCCAAGGCCTCTGACTAGGTTGGGCTCCTGGTCTTATAAATACACGGGTGGGTAATCTGCACTTTTGCCGCGAGATGGACTCCCGGACCCATGGATTGCGAGCAACGCACACACCACACAATATTGCACACTCCCTGTGGCCAAGCAACTCGTCTTTATCGATCGTTGTATTGATCTGGCCCCAGCAAAAAGCAGGGCATTTGACATGACCGATTGTCTTCCTCCGTAAGCCACGCCGTAATAGTCAAGGCCAAGCCGTTGGGGAAGGCCAGATCGGGTGCAGAACGCATGTGACGGTCCCCAGAGTCGGAACATTAGGCGCAATGATTGCGATATTATGGAACCAGGTAGGTAGACCAGATTGAAAGAGAAACACTTGTGGATTTTCGGCCCTCGGAGTAATTGAGTTCGATTGGACGTTCAATGCGTCGGACTGGGGCCCATCTAGACCCGCGACCCCAGAGCCAAGATTGGGGAATAGCCGCTCACGAATTTGTCTACAATACCCGCCAGCAGTTGGATTGAGGGCTGCAGACCTAGTACGTACAGTATTGAGGGAATTCTCGCTTTGGTGTTGTGGTCGTGATATCGGAATGGATGACAACAGACAGTCCGAAAACTGTTTCGAGCAGATGCAATAGAATTCGACCAGGTGTTGAAAAATACAAGCAGTTGGTGATTCGGCACAATGAAGAGGATATCTGAGATCGAAGAAGTGGAAATGAACGTAGATAGGGGCTCGCGTCTTGTCCACGATCATGTAACCATCATCAATCTTCTCTACTGGTACATCAGAGAAAAGCAAAAAAATTACAGTCACAGACTCAACTAATGTAAACCTAGTGCACAACTTTACAGATTATCTCGATAGGATTGTGGCTGTATGGCAGCATTACCAATGTACACACCATATTGAGTTGGAGACCTCATATATCCGTGCCCGAACCCTCCCCCTAATTGTGAGTTGTTTATGTTAGTAGCTCCTTGCCATTGGGCCGAAACATTTGCTGAACGAACTAACGTCATTTTCTTATATATCTGTACCTTGGGTCGAGATCTTACCCTGTCATCTCCTCGATCCTAAATGAGCAATGAATACTGTATTTAGATGTCAAAGGGGTGTGTCCTAGCTAAGTTATTTTTTGCTACAATATACAGAGCGAGCAGCCACATTGATCCTGATTTGTAGCATTGTCTTTCGAATCATACCTCGATTTAAGACGTTGAACATTGGAGTTAGGATTAAACGTTCTAACTGGTGGGTTAGAAATGCATATAAAAGTGCAGACTTGTATTTACATAGTACAATGTTTATCAAATACTGCCAGGAACCTATATGCTCGATCTACCCAAGCACCTAGGTACCTGGTAGCCAGACAAGCTTAGGTATAGTGTGTTGCAAATAAAGGAAGGACCCAAACAACTACTTTTAGTACGATCGAAGTTGCCTATGCTACCCGGCTTCTATGCCTAAAATAAAGCCGCAGAGCATGTTACTGGGCAGGTGCCCTGGGATTAGACCCCCAAGGGGTCGCACTTGGGTGCAGCTGTTGCTAGTGGCACCGCGCCCTGCGGGGTGGGCCACCTGGCAACAGTTGTCACACAGATAGCCCGCACACACACAGATATTACCAGCTTCGCTGGCAATATCTAGTTGTGTTCCTTTCTTTTAATCTATATCTTCGTTTTTACCTTATAACCTATATTACACTTCTTAAACTGCTACATAGAACACTTTATAACAACTACACTGGACTAACTACATTATAACAGCTATATAGAACGTTGTTAATTTTTAAAGCAGCTTTTATATAAAACAATAAATATATAGCTTATTAGTTAAAACGTTTTAAATTTAAGCGCTCTATATTATTAAACGGCAAGTTACCGCTTATCATTTTAAGCTAAATATTTGCGGCTATATTTACCCCGCTAAAAACAGCTAAGTACAATAACCCACCTTAGACTTTGGTGCTTTCAACTTTAATTTAAGCCGGTTATCGGAGGTGACTGACATCTTTTCTCGGTACCTAGGTAGTTCTTCGCATATATCTTAGCCCATAACGTCCTCACCAACGTCACGTATTACCCACTCCTTCTTCAATGGTATAGGAATTCTAAGCCGCGATTGGCTTCCTTCTATATGCAGCAGAATGAATTCCTTGATTCCCGATCCTACTTGTGACTTGCATTGGGGCGCATTCCGTGGAGGTAAGTAATAAAGCTGTGCCTAAGCACGACCAGCGTCGTTGAACGACTTTCTTACTTGACGTTGCAGCAATCCATGACATATTCGCAGCCAATGCCAAGCGAGTGCCTGATAGGCAATGTGTTATTGAGACCCGGAGCTCACGAAGTCCTGAGCGCATCTTCACATATCGCCAGATCAACCAGGCCTCGAACCAGTTAGCACATCACCTCATCGCTCATGGCTGCAATGTAGGCGATGTTGTCGTCATCTATGCCTACCGAGGCGTCGACCTTGTCGTTGCCTACATGGGTGCTCTGAAGGCCGGCGCAACCGTCAGTGTCCTCGACCCACAGTACCCTGCAGAGCGTCAGAAGGTTCTGTTAGGTGTTTCGCAACCCCAGTTTCTCATCTGCATCCAACGAGCCGTTGATGAGTTCGGTCATCTTCCCAGCCTTGTCAGCGATTACATTAACACCGATCTGGACGTTAAGGCCACAGTCCCGGCGCTGCACCTTTCAAACAATGGGCAGCTGACCGGAGGCACTGTCAAGGGTCGAGACTGTCTCGCAGCCCAGGCACCTCTCAAAGAGCACGATCCTGATGTCTCTGTTGGCCCCGATTCCATACCGACACTCTCGTATACCTCAGGCACTCAAGGAATCCCGAAAGGCGTGCAAGGACGCCATTACTCTCTGACCTACTACACACCGTGGATGGCAGAGAGGTTTGGCCTTTCGGAGACGGACAGATTCACAATGTTGTCCGGCATTGCACATGATCCAATTCAGCGAGACATTTTTACGCCGCTCCACTTGGCTGCTACGATCGTCGTGCCCCCGGTCGAAGTCATTACCTACGGGCTGCTGGCTGAGTGGATGGATGAGCACAAGGCTACAGTGACTCACCTTACTCCTGCCCTTGGCCAGATTCTCATCGGCGGCGCTACGACTCAGTTCCCCTCACTTCGAAGGGCTTTCTTCGTTGGCGATCTTTTGACCAAGAAGGACTGCAGAAAGCTGTGCGATCTTGCATCTAATACAAGGGTGATAAATCTCTTCGGATCAACTGAGTCGCAGCGTGCCGTCTCCTTCTTCGAGATTCCAAGCAAAGTTGAGGACCCGAATTTCCTTGACTCGTTGCCAAACATTATCCCAGTTGGCCAGGGCATGTTGAATGTTCAGCTGCTGGTTGTAGACCGTCAAGATAAGAACAGACTCTGCGGCGTTGGTGAGACTGGTGAATTATTCATCCGTGCAGGGGGTCTTGCGGAAAGCTACCGCGGAGACGACGAGAGAACAATGGAACTGAACCGGTCCAAGTTTGTGTCTAACTGGTTCGTCGATCCTGCCAAGTGGATTCGAGAGTCTGAGCCCCAAGGCGCTTCTGTTAGTCATTACAAGGGGCCGCGAGATCGTCTATACCGGACTGGTGATCTAGGTCGGATGCGCGAGGATGGAAGTGTCGAGTGCACGGGACGAATCGATACGCAAGTGAAGATCCGAGGTTTTCGGATAGAACTGGGCGAGATCGACATCTCCTTGTCCCAGCACCCATACGTACGGGACAACATTACGGTTATACGGAGAGATAAGAACGAGGAGCATACTCTCGTTACGTACTTTGTCCCCGAAACAAGGCTGTGGTTCCAACACCTCCAATCGCAAGACGATCTAGAGGTTATTGAGGAAGAGATTGCGTCCGAAACGATGGCCGGCATGCTCAGGCGGTTCAAGCTGCTATCTGACGACTGCAAGAAGTTCTTGGCAGCCAAGGTTCCCAGCTACGCCGTCCCAAGCATTTTTATCCCGCTGGCCCGGATGCCACTGAATCCGAACGGCAAGATCGACAAGCCGGCGCTCCCTTTCCCCGACCCAGTGGATCTTCTCTCATGCGCCAAAAGGAGAGCCTCGTCAGTCGTCGCCAATATGACTGATACGCAGAAGAGACTAGCCGCAGTGTGGGCTTCGGTTCTCCCCAATCGCTCCGCACGAATGTTCGTCCCGGAGTCCAACTTCTTCGACGAGGGTGGGCACTCCATTCTAGCACAGCAAATGTTTTTCCGTCTCAGGAGCGAATGGAAGGACATCGACCTGCCAGTTAGCGTCATATTCCGGTCCCAGACTCTCCATACCCTCGCCTTAGAGATTGACAGAGCCTTGGATCCTATTGGTCTGCGATTGGACGCTATGCCTCTTCCCGGGGATGGAGAGTCCGAGGATGAGTCGTACGCGGCTGACGCCCGGGAGCTGCTGTCCCAGCTCCCAGACTGCATCCCGCAGGCGCCGATAGATTGGGACTACACGGAGACGCCACCTACTGTGCTCCTGACCGGCGCCACTGGCTTCCTCGGGTCGTATATCCTACGTGAGCTTCTCGAGGGCCCAGCAAAGGCACGTGTCATTGTGCACGTCCGCGCGGAGGATGCAGCAGCAGGTCTCGCACGCGTAGAGTCCACGGCAGCGGCTTACGGCCTCTGGTCTCCGGAGTGGTCGTCTATGATTGAGACGGTGGTCGGTGACATCTCCAAGCCGTCCCTCGGCGTCTCCAAAGACACCTGGAAGCGCCTCTCCAACTCTGTAGACCTCATTATTCACAATGGCGCTCACGTCAACTGGATGCTGCCATACTCAAGTCTAAGGGCGACCAATGTGATCGGTACTCTAGACTGCATCCGGCTGTGCGCTGAGGGGAAGCCGAAGCGACTGTCCTTTGTTAGCTCTACGTCGACTTTAGATACCAACCATTACGTACAGCTATCGCGAGATATAAAGACCGGTGTGCTGGAGACGGACGACCTTCAAGGTAGCCGCAAGGGCCTCGGGACAGGCTATGGGCAGTCCAAGTGGGCCAGCGAATACATTATTCGCAATGCTGGGGCCAGAGGGCTTACAGGAGCCATAGTTCGGCCTGGGTATATCACTGGAGACCCGGCGTCCGGCATCTCTGTCACCGACGACTTCCTGGTACGGTTATGGAAAGGCTGCCTGCAGGTCGGAGCGCGCCCAGATATCGCCAACACGCTCAACGCAGTACCCGTCTCGCAGGTCAGTCGCATCATTGTCGCTGCAGGATTGCTACTTCCTACCGTGACCGGGCAGTCTCTTAGCGTAGCCCAGGTCACCAGCCATCCGCGACTGAAGCTCAACGAGTGGATTGGCGCTATGGAGCTCTATGGATACCGTACGCCTCTCGTACCGTACCGAGACTGGTGCGCCAAGGTTGTCGGGTACGTAGAGGATGAGGCCAACGAGGAGCATGCCTTACTCCCACTATTCCACTTTGTGACGGGGGACCTGCCTGCCAATACCATCGCTCCGGAGATGGACGACTCACAAGCTACAGCCGCTCTTGAACTGTACGACAAGAGAACAAGCTCTGGCGCCCTCGGTGGACCGCTCGCTGTTGATATAGGCATCATAGGCATGTACCTTGCGTATCTAGTGGCAGTTGGATTCCTACCCGCACCAGTGGAGAAAGGTAAGCAAGAATTGCCCGAGGTAGACGTGAGCAGGCTACAAGCTGTAAAAGATGTGCTAGGTGGGAGGTCAGCGAAGAGCTAAGGGTAAACAATATCACAATTTAAACCTTTTACATAAGTGTTACGAAGTGGTAAGTAGGTCCTGTTAATAAAAACCGGCACTCCGTTTTCATTGTCGGCTGGATTAATGGCTAGACTGGACAAGATCAGGGAGATATATGCTAAGCCGGCCCCCTTTTTCAGTTGTGCGATTGGCTGTCCGAGCTACGAGTAGATATAAGCGGACGACAACATGGCCCGGCCCCATCAAAACGTCTCGCGCCTCCACCAGAAATCATATACAGAATATATTCGTTGGCGGTAATGGGACCAATGGGAGACGGAGGAGTAAAATTCATTATGTCAGCTAACTTTCGTAACATCGTAGTAGGCTTCGACCTTCCACTAGTCAACACTTGAGAGCGGGGTATTTTGACCGTTAGATCATACTGTATAACATATCAATGCATGGCATCCGCAACCTGCTCTGCCCAATTGTGTTCGCCTAAGCCTGCGAATTCCATTCTCAGTGTGACATGAAGGTTGCATGCATGTGGTCCGGGGCTTTTTGCGACTAATACAGAACATGATTGACTCTCATCAAGACTTCAAGTTTGCAAAATTTCAGGTTATTTGTCCGATACATGCGCCATGACAACAAGTTCCGTCACTTGGAGGGGTCATTTGCTGCCTGCTCTGGGGTTGGAATTTGGGCCCGTCAAGAACCCACGGGTCTACCCGGATCGGGCTAAAACCCATGGGCTCCCTTGGGTCCCAGGGTCCTTGGCATTGGACCTGCCAACCCTAGCTTGCTCTTACATGGACTCGTCCAGTAGGGGCTGCAGATGTCGTGTCTACAAGTCCTACATAGTAGAGTCAGCTGCGATAAGACCTGAAAATAGCTAGTGACTTGCGACGATGGCAGAGGGGCCGCAGTTATGGAAGTTTGGGGCGAAACATGCGCGTCGTATTTTTAGCATGTTGTAGTTGCGTCGCGGTATATTTTCTTTCGTACACAATGTTTACTTGGCACAGAAACTTCGCCGCTGGCCTACATTAGGGCTGTGCGATCTTCCTATTTATGAAGTGGCTGTCTCTGTGTTCAAAATTCTCGCCCTGCAGGTCTCGAGAATGTCACCTTGTTCACATCCGTTTATGTTCACTTCTTGAACAGACGACCTACAGCCGAATATACCAGCGGCTGAGCCATGACAGAATCCACAGAGATGAGGCGGCTCCTGTGGGAGAGAGTGGGATCGCATACAGATCCGGCTACCGCCAGCCTTACGCCTACAGCTGATACCAGGCCGGATATCACAGCTCACGAATTTCAACACCCACTTCAACACACGCCAGCCGCAGATGACCGCTGGCAAAACACTTTTGCTCGTTTTAGAACCCCACGAAGGCCTTTACCCCCAGACGTAGCAGCTCAGCACACGCCACCACAGCCAACATCACATATAGGATCTACTCGCGGATCGGGTTGGGCGTGGGAATATGCCGCATTGGCTGTGAGTGCCAGCGCAGTAACAGCGCAAATAATCCTACTTGCTTATATCGACACCCTGCGATTGTCTCACTGGAGATCACCGATCTCCCCCACCACGGTGGTGTCTATTTTAGCCGCAATTTCTCGAGCTTCCCTTGGTTTTGCCATCAGTTCATGTCTCGGACAAGCCAAGTGGAATTGGCTCAGGACACGATCCGATAGCCTCTTGGCTTTTGATAGATTTGATGACGCTAGTCGGGGCCCATGGGGGAGCTTCTGGTTGATTATTTGGGTTAGGGCGTAGTCAGTTACCACCAATATCCACAGACATGGTAATCCGAGCTGACTAATTTCTAGTCATAGGGTGGCAATCGGTGCAGCTGTCACGATACTTCTGCTAGCCTTTGAGCCGTTCTTCCAAGCTATTCTATCTTTCAACGGCAGCATAACCTCATCAGAAACTGCTCTCGAGGCACGTATTGGTCGTAATGAGGTTTTCGACGCGGGTACATATTACAGTCCCCACACCGCTGAGATGGTAATGGCGCTCCCATCGAACGAGACGATTAATTTAGAAGCCTACATCTATCAGCCAGATTTGGGAATGGTATCAGCTCTAAATAGCGGCTTCTACAATAGCTCTGGGGCAAAAACACAAACAGCTACTTTTACATGCCCTACGGCAAACTGCACTTGGAGCCCCTTTACTACACTGGCCGTCTGTAGTGCATGCAATAATATAACAGATCATATAAAGCGGGTAAAGAAAGAAGGTGAAAACCTTGGGAATCTTGCAAACCACCTTGCGTTGCTCTACACGAACTGGACTATCAATTCATTACCGGATGTTAACCTCACTAACGTAAGCTCGCTAAACGGCACAATTATGCAGGCGGCATACATGGCCGCCACAAGGCTAACTAATCACCAACACACAGTCTCATTCAAGAACCTCAGCAATATGATAACGACTGTACAGGTGCTTAAAGCTGCCGACGACTATATAGATGGATATGTGACTTGGGATGATACGTCAGTCACCGCCACAGAATGCGCCTTATACTTCTGCACCAATGCCTATAGGTCTTCGGTTAAACAAGGAGAGCTGGACGAAGAGATAATCGCGTCGTGGTCTGAGCGTGACCCTACTTCCTATAAAGGTCACGATAGCTCTGGCGAGTCCACTACCGCATTCGACAAATGGAATAACTACTCGCTCTTCCCTGGATTTTACGATGTGGACAGAAGCAACTTGGAACTTCTAATACCCCTTGAAGATACTCGGCGTTATGACTTACCCGAAAACGTTACAAGAATATTCAACTTAAAGCAGAACGCCGTTGGCAGCACAGTACGTTTTCTTAATACCGACTTCTTCGCCGAACAGATGGTTTGGCCGCTGGAAGGTGATGTCGCCGATTCGGTACCGCCAGTGGTACAAGCTTTATACCAGAGCACCAATCTTTTGGTAACTTTCGACAAGGCGGCCCAAAGTATGACGAAATGGATACGGGATATCCCAAACACGAGTCCTCAGATCGGCACAGTACAAGAATGGGCTATACGGATACATGTCGAATGGCCATATATCACGGCCCCCCTGGCAGCATTTGTAGCAGGTCTAGCGTTCTGTATATATTCCATATTCGAAACCCGCAAGCTTGGGCTTGAAGTCTGGAAAACGAATGCAATTGGTACGCTCACGCACTCGGTGGACGCCGAAACACGAGCCCAACTCAGGCATGCTTATCGGCAGGGATATCTGGATAAGGCCGCAAAGGCCCTGATAGTGAGGTACGAGGATGTCGGTAACGGGCTGGAACTCAAAGCCAAGCAGAGTTGATGCCGAGCACTTTGTCAACTCGCGGGTTGGGCATCTGCACTCATCTGCGGATCCTTGCTCAGTTGAACCAGGAATGATGCCTTCTGGCTCAGCCCGGCCTCTGGGACTAATCCAACAAAGCAGGGTACTTAACAAGATGGAATAGGCATTGGAGGTATATGGACGACGCAGTGTGGTTGCGGATATTATTTGCAGATACTGAAACAGCAGGGGCAGCCCGTCGAGTGAGTGAGATCCCGGAACGAAGCCCTCAGCTGTCGAGTATACCCATACGGTTTAAATCGGTCGCCTGCAGACTTTGTAAATACTCTACGGGAAGCTTATGCGATGTAATGGCGGTTCTTTTCTCTCTATATTTATCCTCATTTAAACCGCACCAGTATGTTGATGGAGGAAACTTAACGCGGGAAATACATGGTTGGGTTATTAACGCTAGGCCATCCTGGAAAATCGAGTATTTGATCTACTTCTTAAAATGCTTCCTTGGAACATTTGCTTAATGGCTCACGAGTTGACCCGCCCGGGTCTTGCCCTGTGCCCGTACCAACATCCACGATACGAAGGGCAGACTCTGTCAGTGGGATCGAAGGATGCATCGCAGGATTTTCTTCCACCGGTTTCGCTGTAGCAGGTCGTAGGCGGCAGTACAACATAGAACTTGGTGGATATAGTCCCTTGCCTGGAGTTGGCGCAAAACAAATTACCAAGGGTGGAATGCAGCCCATCAAACGTTGCAGGACCTAGGTGCTGTCTGGAGGAGCCCAATCAGATTGCGCGGCCTATGATGTTCCCTGTCATGGACTGATCATACCAACAAAGCCAGCTGAACCCGGACCGAGCGTCAGCTTGTTCCTGACTGACACAAAAACACAAAATCGGTAAATGGGCATCTTCAGGGTTCGTGATAACGCATAATTCCCATCTGGACATGGTAAGGCTTTGAAATGCTTCGGGATGTACACGACGGCTTCATCAGGCGACCGTCGTTCTTGTGTTTCTAATCGGTAGGTTTAGTCTAGATGATCACTCAAGCATTCCTTTATGATGAACCACATTGCCCATCTCCGATAAACTTGCTCCCCCAAACCGGTCCCATTTGCATATGCCAATCCGATTGGCCAAACTTCTATCATTGGGCGGGTGTAGGAGAACCAGGCCGAAGGTTTCCAAATCTTTGCCCCCAAGCTCGAGCACAGAGACGGCATCTTCTCCAAACTCTTCCAAGGTGCTATCCATGAGGGTAAACATTGCATCCTGGACATCTTCGATAGTGCGACCCTTCCGAGTTGGTTGAGCGGCATTGATGGCGGGGTGTTCTTGGACAACATATTCATCCAGGACAATATCGAATCTATAAGACTTGGATTTATTTAAAGACGCCGCCCAATAGCGTCTTAAACCCTTGAGCAAACACACGGCTCCCTCAACTTTTGCAACTCCCGTCGACAGACCAATGATGGAAGAATAATTGGTAAAATTATGCTCAACCCAATAGGCGAAGCCATGGGGGAACGTGATGTCTCTAGATATTTGCCAGGACTTTCCACGAGGACGCCCCGGTCCAGCGTGGACGAACAACTGGCCCAAGAGAGGGGACTTGGTGTTGAGCGTGATGGCGAAGTCCGTCTCCAGCTCCCGAAGCGATGGCTTCTTTCGATTGGCATTGTTTGGTACGGCGTCGCCAACTTGGATGTTATACAAGGCCATGATGCCATAGACCCTGTCCTCGGCATTTGTAGCGTTTCTGTATTGTGCCGCGGCCCACTGGATATTTGGATTGTTGGCAAGGTTGCTCGCCGGGAATCCACATCGATCGATGGCTCGTACGACGGAATCCACGAGGTTGCCGTACGAGGGCTCTGTGCATCGTGTATCGTAAAGTTCCAGGGCACTCCGGATAGTGGAGAAGGCGCTGGTGAGCGAGAACATTTCTGCCTCAGGACATGCGATGTCGACGCGGTGCTGGACGCACTCGGCTTCCTGCGACAGGAAAATGGCGTCTTGCCTGAGCAGGCCTTCCTGCAGGGTCCACAGCGAAGAAAACCACGGGTCGCCCAAAAGCGTCTTGATAGACGCCTCTAGAGATGATAAAATCGCCTGGGGGATCCGGCTGTGGGTAAGTTCGTCACCCTCCGGGGAGGCAATGCGCGGCGCACTGTCATCGTACATCACAGAGGACGTAGCGAATGGGGGCAGCTGGCGGAAGGTGCCGTCCAACTCCTGGAGTGAGGCGCTGCAACGCGTAATATCATCGTAGACGTCCTGCAATCGAGCGGTAGGGAGGCTCCAAATCCACACGTAGACCTGCGATGCATTCGCAAAAATGCCGACCTGTCTCCCGATTTCCTCCATCTTGGCGTCGTAGTTCTCTTGATCGATACAGACGACGTCGATCCACGCAAAGTCGTAGATCTGCCCCATCTTCCTGATGACCTCTTCGAAGCTCGCAACGGTGAACTTGGCCTCGTCCACCGCAGGTATGGCCCACGTGGTGCCCGAGACTGGGATGTGGGGGCCGCCGGGTGCTGGCCAACGTCCCCACGTGTAGGTGAGAATGTTGTAGCCTGGCTCTTTCTCGTCGTGGGGGCCGTATATGTTGCCATCCCGCCGCTCTACCGAGGTCATTGACGGGATGTGCAGCAGTCGCATTGGCCACTGCGGCTCCACGTCCTCCCAGAGGAAGATGCCTCGGCCGCGTCGTGCATGTCTTCTGTGAGCCAAGCTCCTTCGTTCCCGGGGCATGGTGAGAACGATACGTAAATGCAGCGGCAGGCGAAGTCGCGATGAACCGATCAATCTCTTTTGAAAGGGGATTTGGCGCCATATTCATTTCCAAGTAGATCTAAAAAGCAGAATGAGGGGTAAGATGCAGAAGTTTAGATAAGGCTACATCCCGCCTTAGGCACTGCTGCCTCCGGTGGCGCCGTAACTGCTATTGAAGACAGTAAGCCTTTCCTTTTTCTACTAGAACTACCCTATGGGTTGAGTTTAGACCCAATATCTAGAGGATGCATTCAAAACATGTTGTGGCAGCGCCCAACTCGTGGCTGACGGGCCGTGGCTTGGTCCGGAAAAGGCAAATGTTAAACAGGATGGCGGGTATAGTTAGTTGGATTTAGCTATACAGGACGAGCTAGTAATACACTACCGAGGTGTCAGATTTCGTAGTTAAGAGCCTATACGAGCGTATTAAATATATATAGGAAGCATATAATATATATGTATGCAGGTCCTAGTTGCCTAAAGCATCCAAGGGCTCTGCATGACATTATAAAAGCGAATTTTATACCGACTTAAATTTTTTTCGAACTTAAATATAGCTATTAGTTAAAAAACAAGGGATAGAAAAGCTTCCGGCCCTTCGTTTAACTTATAGCTAAGCTTGTAGCTAGTAGCTAAGTATATAGCTAAATATATAAGTTTTTAGTCCTTATTAAAAGCGGGCTATACTTAATTAAATAGATTAAAATTAGCAAGGTATATAATTATTTTATTTTAGCAAAAACTAAGCCGATCTTAGATTGCTTAAATTTTTAATCCATTATACCCTTTTAGGATATTTTAATATATTAACGTTAGGTTTACTACTTACCTATATATTATACGAATACTCCATTAAGCAGTGAACCTCCGGCCATGACCTACCTTACAGCAAACCTACCCTATATGCTTAATATAACCTTCGACACACCTTTTTTAATTCACAGTGATGTCAATCGAGAAAAACAGCCCTAACGACAACTTCCTCATGGCAGCCGACGAAGCCGAGCAGCTTCTCGCACGGCTGATACAATGGAAGCATACCTATCATGATCAGCCGACAAGTTCTTGTATCTTGTCCGAGGAGTGGTTCGCGTTTCAAAACGACAAATGGCAGAAGTACGACATCCTCAACAATCGCCGCTTGCATCTTGGCATCTCTCCGTTACCTTGGCAGGGAGAGGTGGGGGATTGTCGAGTATCATTGGGCCAGTTTATGAACGAAGCCGAGCAGCTTCTCACACAACTGGCACAGTGGAAACAAACATATGACAATGAGTCGACTCTTCATTACATCTTTTCAGCAGAGTGGGATGCGTTCCAGCACGACAAATGGCAGCAATACGACATGCTCGAAAGTCGCCGCCTCACCCTCAATATCCCTCCTCTGGCCTGGCACCATGACATGCAAGACAGCCGGATATCACTGGAGCGGTTGAGGACGCAGAAATTCCATTCTCTGACCAAAGAGCTCTATCATATCTGCCCGCTGGCAGTTCGACTGAGCCAATTCGAACCTCGTTTTAGCCAGCAAAGGCTCTACTCATGGGCCGCAATGATGACGAGCTGGCGTGACTTTCAATTGCTATACCAGTCCAACAAGGAGTTTTGGCACTGCCTATCCGCCTCACAACGCGCCTCTTACCTTCTGCTGAGGGACTGGTGGGATGCTTCATACTGTGACCCATATTTTTTAAGCGAAGCACAGACATACATCGAGATGCGAAAGGATGTGCCATATACTACTCCCCCAACTACTCCCGGGGGACTGGAAGACGCCATCGATACGAAGTTAAACGCTTCACTATACCAAGCTTCGTGCTTCAACCTTTTTTTGCGCGAATTCCACCCTCAAACGTGGGAACCTAACTTGTGCTTGGTCTATTTGCCAGTCCTCCGATCGTTTCGGTACGAAGCCGGCTGCCATGCTCTCGCACAGCGTGTTTCATTTGCCGCGCTTGGCGCACCACGTCTTGGAGTCAACATCAGCTTTCCAGCGGTACCGCCGAACGAGATGCCATGGGAGCGAAGGAAAGACACATCGGATTTTCCACGATACCTATGGGACAAGGATCAAATGAAGACTGTGCTGTTCGACAGCATTCCCGGTCAAGTCGAGTACATGTGTGTCAGCCATACCTGGGGCCGATGGCGCTGCAAAGACGCGTCCGAAGTGAAGATACCTGGGGTAGACTGGAAGGTCCCGAAGAACGAGCGATTCGATGTCCAGAATCTACCAGAGAAACTCAAACGTCTACCGTTGCGATACCTATGGATTGACCTGTTCTGCATCCCCCAAGACAACTCACCGGAGGCCGATATTGAGATAGCTCGACAGGCTAGTATTTTCAGAGGCTGTCGGCGATGTATCGCATGGATAAACGACGTGACGTCCTGGGATGGTGTCAAGAGTGGCTTGAAGTGGTTGAGCCTGAAATGGCAGAGGAACACGATGCGTCATTATGGCGCCTCTACGCCAGGGCACCGGTCAGTATCTGAAGAGGACCTGGCTCTTGCTGCCCAAGAGGCAGAGCAACAAGCAGAGCTCTGCCAGCTTGAAAGCAAGGTTGATGAACCCGTCAGTTGGTTCTCGTCTCTCTGGACGCTGCAAGAAGCCGTTCTTTGCCCTGATATGATCCTTTGTTCTTGCGATTGGACCCAGTTGACCGACGGGTGGAATGCCCCAATTACTCTACAGGCACTTGTGGGGTTTCTCAACCAATGCCATTTACTTTGTTCCACCGAGGGCCCTCTTGCAAAAGACTTCATGCAACCCCTGGTCTACACCACGGCACTGCAGAAGCATCTGGATTATCGACAGTGGGACCTCAACATTGACTCATGGCCCATGGCAGCTAGGCAGCTCAATCATGTACGCATCTATACACGCTTGGATAACGCCCTAATCAGCCGGTCGCCCGCCGCTATCTGCGCCAACGCTAATGTACGCTACTGCGAGTCGACAAATCGGGCGCCGGCCATCATGTCCGCACTCGGGGTGACTGATTGGTACACGCAGAGTACATTGTCGTCGGCAACGTCCTCGTCCGGTTCCCCCGCACTGAACCCGCTTCCAGTACGCCGTGGCTCCGTACGCAAGTCCAAAAGCCCAACCGAAGCCACTGTCCTTGGCATGTACCCCCTCAAGTTTCTTCAGGAAGCCCACATCCGGTTCGGCGCTTCTTTCTTCGAAACGTCGTCCTGGTCCTTCTGCGTGGATGACTACACCAAGGCCGCACTTGGAAAGGGGCAGAGCATGGGCACTATGTTGCCTTTCACCAAGACTCAAGGCTGGAAGTCGGGGGTGGCTGGCACTTACGGAGCGAGCACCAAGACTCAAGTGGTTGACCACCAATCGGTCGCGAACTGGGAAATCCGCGAGGACGGGAGCGTCGCGATGACAAGCGTGGGATGCGTTTTCTCCACCACCAACGACCGGCATCACAAGGCAGCACAACATAACATTCGGGCGAGTGTCAACGTGGCCGGTGAGTCGAGGAATACAAGAAAACTCGAGCATTCGGACAACGTGGTTGAATACCTCGCCGGAATTGCTGGGGCGGACGGCGTGGTGTATGGAGTGGCGCTTTACGAGGATTGCTACATCCAATATGGGATTCTACTATATGGTCTGCTTGACCAAGACGCAGTCATGGAGGAGCAGCGCTTGATGAAGATAGGAAACTTCATAGCGCACGAGTTTGGCGAGGTGGAAACTAGATCGGTTCATTGGACTGTCTTATAGTGGATTAACACCGTTGTATCAACTTATCTACTTATACGTATAGATTATTATGTTCATCAAGGATCCTACCGTACCCACCAGTCAACAGGCACAGACTCGGGAACGGAAGAGCCGGAATTCCATGTCTTAGCAGTAGTACTATACGCGCCCACTTTGACAAATGGCCCGGACCCCCTAGTAGAACGTTGTAAGATAATACCGCGCACCTCAGAATTTGAGTACATCGTAAAACCCGACCCGCGACGGGCTCTGTTAAAGACTCTGCAACACGGCTAAGCGGTCCGCTTTGAAGCGAGGTACTGGTAGGCGCAGGTCACTTAACGGGTGCGGGTCGTTATGGAATACATCGACAATAATATTGGTGCCCATGCCTCGGGCTCCACACATGACTTCGCTGTTATCTTCAGCAACAACTTATTATGATGCTTGATTCGATGCCAAAGTGAAACAGCTGTTTCAGCCCTGGCCTCCAAGAATCTTGTGTCACACTACGAGACCTATGTGAATCTACCTACAGCTCATGCACAATACGATAGTAGATAGCGCGACATTTTATATCCATGGAGAAAACGCCAAATGTAACACTATATTAGTTGGGGCTAGTTTGTATGTAAGCCCATACAGTATAGCCGGTCCGTGAGGGGCTAGTCTATGAGGGGGTAGGTGATCTTATTAATTAACGAGCTGCTCATTCCAAACTGAGATATCCGATGAACCCCTAATAGGACGCTATGATTGACTTAAGCGGAAGAAGATGCCTCTGGAAAGTAGAATGTTTTTTTGCCCTCTTTAATGTCATCCGGAACTTTGTCAAGGCAAAGCCAACTGCGGGCCTCGCGAATGATCACTATCAACGACCTCAACGGGATTGCAGTGCTCCCTTGATTCATCAAAAGGTTGCCAGGATCGGTTATATAATTGCATATCTGGACCTAGCAATGACTCTTGCAGGGTCCATAAAGAAGAAAAATAGAGGGCAGCGTCATCCCTGGTCTTCATGAAGCTCATAGAGTCTTTAGCTGCACTCGAAGAGGCTGCCAATTTTGCTTCGAGGTCATTGCCTACCTCACGAAGTGCAGTGCACTTTAGATATTGCAGAGCCATCCAGTCTAGAGATGCCTAGATCTCGTCCCAAGACTCGATCTCGTTGATCCACGCAATACATCGGCGAGACTTTTGGAAAATAGCTGCCTGATTACGAATTTCTCGATCTGCTTTAGTGCCGCCATTCTGTGGAATGCAAAATAGATCGAACCAGACGCATTGCTCCCCGAGGAGTGTTAATGCGTCTGGGAGTTGTTTAACGTCATAGATAGTGTTCTGTGGGACGAGCCAGGGCACCCCGAAGATGCGAACATCTTTTTAGTTATATAAACAAAAACAAATATAAATAATACTATTACTAAAACTACTACTTTATAGTTTCTATATTATTTTTTATTTATACTTAAACTTTAGCTTCTTTTTTTATTTAAAAACCCCAACTTTAAACATATAACGTTATACGCAAGCCAAAAAAACACAGCTATTAAAAACAGTTTCATTATTACGCGCGCTTTCAAGTTTAATTTATAATATATTTTATGTAATATAAACTAGATAGCTCTATACGCTGCCAGCCCCTAGGGAGAATAATTATGTCTTCCCGCAGAGTTAAATTTACCAACCAACCAACCAACCAACCAACCATCCGCCCATACAAAGTTGCCGGTCTGACCCCAATATTAAACTCGTCTACTTCAGGGAAATATAAATAGTCTAAACAGACCATAGGGCTCGGGAAGGAGTAATATGTACCACTCGGGCAGAATGACAGGCACCTGACACCTGCTTGCTGGTGGTATAGTGATATACGTGTGTGTTGTTGGTTCTAACTAAAAGCGATGCTCCAGGCCAACCAGTGATCACCATTATCATTCGAAAGGTTCGTAGTCCGATGCTCGATGAGAGGGGCTCTACACACATCACTTACTAGTCCCGAATTTGGATTTTCCCCCCTAGAATCAAAGCAGAGGCAGCCGTAATACTTGTAGAACAGTATGTGCAAAACAGGCACCCTAAGCCTCGAGAGTAGTAGCGATATCAACAAGCCCATCATTTCGAAGCCTCCACAGCAACCTGCGCAATCTACCGGGAAGTCAAGCTGAGTCGACCACAATATATCCAGATGATAGAGTAGAATATCGAGCGATCCCTTCACAGGGGTATACTTCACTGATATCGTAACCAAGTCGTTAGGAGGTTTCTCCTATTTACTTTAAGAAGGTGACTAATGCTTAGATTGACTACTGGGGTAAGGAACGATTATATATAGAGAACACGCCTTGGCTATTATATTGGTTCCTGCCCTCACCCATCTTCCTGATCGCGCACCTCCCTGGTCGCCATCACCAGGCTTCATCGGTAATCCTTCTAATCACCTCAGGTTATGGGCACAATCACTGCTTCCTGGAGTAATTTATTACGTTATCATATATACTCGTACTGGTACATGTTTTATTGGCCGGTCGCTTCAATCCATATTGACTCCAATAATAGGGCCCGCCGGATCGTTGCTTCGGAACAAACAGGTAATTAAATATTAAATTAAAAAATTTAAACTACTGGAGCTCGGCCTCTCTGTGCGCCTTGCAAAGGTTTCATTCGGAACTTAACTTAAAACGGTTCGCCCCCGACTAAGGCTGTACCACAGACCGGTTGGCTTCGGTGATGGCGTCGCCCATTCTCGAGGTACCTAAGTCCCAAGTGCAGAAAAGACTTCAACGTCGCAACGGCTTACCCGTGCCTAGAGCTCCGCCCAGAGTGCTTAATTCCGTGAAAATTACCATACTCCATCACTCTTGAGGTAATTTCCGACCCTAATAGAGATGATAAAAGTACAACAGAAATTATATTATGAAAAACTGATCATATTTAAGAAAACCATAGAATGATTCATGACTATAACTTTTAGATTATTTTTTCCCCGCACTCTCTACCGCCATTTGTATAAATATAAGAGGTTCTAAGAGCCAGCAGGGGGACTAGCTAGCGCGCGCTACGCCCATATAAAGGGGCGTATTTTACCGTGGACACCTTACGAGGAACTCTCTTCCTCTTTGCCTCATTTCCACACGCAAGTGGCTGAGATCGGTCGGCGGGGGCCGTTCTACTCACCCACCGTCACTCAGGAGAGTTGGGTGGAGAGGAATTGATGGAAATCAGGGGACAAGAAGGGAGGATTGCGCTGGGCGTTTTTTTCTTCCCCCCCCCTTTTTAGGATGGATGGCTTTTAGACCCAGGCAGTCCTCGGGTACGACGCCCAACTACCTAGGTCTATAGCTGTTCATGCTCCTCCAATACAAGTCGTCCTCAAACCACCACCCGTTGCCTTCCTGCCGAGCGATTAGATGGGTGGTTAAGCTATTTGTTACTTATCGCTGTGACTTATGCCATCATGATACACTGTATCGTATGCTACACATGTGTGGATAGTAAAGGACCAATGCGGTTCAACGAACACAAGGAGAGGCTTGGTGTATAGGCAAGACATTGAAATCGTACGGGGTCCTTCTAACAAGTTGCCACTAATTACGGGTTACCAACCCATTATGCCTTTCCGGCCACAAGGCGTCTCTCGGGCCAACTAATTGGGCGTTTTTCCCTCTGTAAATACTACGGCTCTCCCAGGATTTTGAATCTTAGGTCATTTCAGGCCCCATTACAGATTTAATGTCATAAACAAGCCAATCTGGGGCTTATACTAAGATAACAATCAATTTCTTAGAAAGAGGTATAACGTAATAGTTAACTAGTATCAACGCATCCCTAGCAATAATCTCTTCAAGTTAGTGGAATGTTTCAACAAGTAGACACGCCACGGGAATAGGCCCGAATATGTCTGTAGGCTTGGGCTTCCATTTAATTAGAGCACATGTGAAAGGTAGTTGTGAATACTACGCCCTATCTTGCACTTAGAGAAATAGAGTTGCCAATCACACTCTACACGGGCATATCTGCGGCTGAATTGAATACAGGCCCGGGTTAGTGTCGCTGTGGAAATGGCGTAGAGAGAACGGCAGTGGTATCTACGTAAGTATCATTGGGGGCGTGGCAATTAACGCTGTCAATCTGAAAAGGGGCTGAAATACCGTTGCCAAAATTACTTATCTTGATTTCACTGCATATACGAACGATACACTGCATGGTAGCCTCGAACCGTAAAAATATTTACATTAAAAGGGTTGGGGTCGCATCGTGTAACCCACGACTCAGTGGCGGATTTTGTCTGGGTGAGGTAAAGACCAATCGATACCTTGGAAATCGTGACCAACATCCAATACTCGTGCATAATGGCATGCCAGATATTAAGGAGCATCTATTTCGATTGGTTGAAACGGAGAAGCCGGCCCCGAATATTTCATTTGAGACAAGGCTGTGTCTTTTGCTACAGGTTGACACTTTATCTTGTCTCTCTTAGGCGCTCACTTCATAATAAATATTATTATGTCCGACGCTCATGGGTATTGCACTACGTCTAAGCAACTTACGCTGGTCTCTCCCTTTCATCCCCTACTACCTGTCTTGATTATGGAGAATAGTGTCCATCTCGGCGTCTGGACGAACTGGTCTCGTGGACCAGTTCTAGGTGCAACTCTCACGACAACTAAGTCATACGGAAATCTTCTTATTGCATTTACGGCCGTCTTCGTAGCTTTCGTGGCTTCCCGGTTCTGGAGAATCCTCTGTTTTGTACTCCACAGATGGTACTCGACATTTGAAGCGCGAGACGCCATTCATCATCAACGCCAAGTCGTCCTACGGAATTCGATGAACCCAGAGTCTGGTCTCTTGAACATAATAAGACTTGTCTGGGCCTGGCGCAAAACTCCACTCAATCGTCTCGTCCGTCTTCTTCCCATTGGGTTACTAGCAATTACATGCCTCATCACTTTCACTGTTGCCAGCGGCTTCTCCTCGAACATTTCCATTGCGGCGGGGGATGAAGTCTTGGTCAGGAGCACTCACTGCGGGCCAATTCAATTTCCCGAAGCCACGGTGAAATTTGTAGGAATAGGCTCACGCTTTGACGCAGAGAAATTGAACGACGCAGAAAATTATGCCCAGCGATGCTACAGTTCTACCAGTAGCTCTGATAATACGGCATGTAACAAATTTGTCGTCGGACGCTTGACAACCACTACGATTAATACAACTGCTACATGTCCCTTTCAGCATCGTATCTGTCGGGATCCGCAGTCAAGCTTACGCTTAGATACCGGTTATGTCGACAGCAACGATCAGCTGGGTCTAGATGCTCCTACTGATCAAAGATTTGCATGGAGATATGTTTTACATTGTTCTCCGTTAGAGACTGAAGGCTATACAAGCCGCGTCTCTGAAGCGGATAAAGGATGGATAAGGTTCCACTACGGTAACGTGTCGGTAGGAGCTCCAGAAAACCAAACAAAGCGAGACTACCTCTATGAAGTCGAGGATAGCGACTCTCAGTATCAACTTAGAAAGGGAACCAGATTAGCAGGCTCGAGCTTCAGATTAGGGTAAGTTGATATTATTCCGAAAGGTTCCGATCAGATACAACATGACATCTAATTTCCTCTGACACAATAAGTTTTGACAATTCACCAACCTCCGAGGGGAAGCCTGCGAATGGATATTTCACCCCCATCCCCGAGCTCGCGCGATCGGACGGAGATACTACTATGGTGTTTCTCTCAGGAAACGGGGTTCCTTTTAGTCAGCTCATGGACGACGGATGGTATCGGGCGACCGATTTGCTAACAACTATCATCAATTCGTTCGCCTCCGGATCTCAAAAGGTTTATCGCCCAAGTGTTGCCGCGTCGCCAATGGGATGCGTTGAGCAATGGCAATGGTGTAACTCAGCATACCCAAGAGACAGAGGATGTGGACCACTAGCAGGTAGCGCTGACGCACTCTATGGCGCTGCAACGCTGTTCAACTTGACGGGCGAGGAGTTATATTTGGAAAGGCCATTTTCGCCTGGGTCACTAGGGACACGCCTAATTTGGCCTTACCTACTAATATATGGGTATCCTACCGCCCTACCACAATTGCTGGGTCATCTGGGAACTAAGTCACTGGCATCCCAGTCTCGGTTCTACAGTGGTGTTCAGTGGCCTCTGCCTAACAACCAGTGGCAATTGGACGTGATCCAATGGTGGAATACGATATTAGCTTCCGTCCAGGCATCATGGTTAGTAGTGAAATCCTCTATATCCGATGCCCAGGTCGCCTCCTAATCCCCCTTTATTTTTAACGTATTTTGGTACTGACACAAGAGCTTTTCTAGTACGCGAAACCACCCTCCGTGTCATTTCAGAATCCCAGCATCCTTCTTAAAGGGGGCTGCGGGATTATTCTAGGGAGTCTATGGAATTAAAGACGTCGTATTAACTAGAGGATAGTTGTCGAAGCTGCTCAAGGGTTTAGTGATCCGGAGTTTCGAGAATATACAACGCCGCCACACAACGAAGAAGAGCAAAAACTATGCAATAGCCAGGTAACGCTCTTCCCCTCTTACTCATCTCTAGTTCCCGATGCTATCCTAAATTGAAAACAAAAACGCATTCTAACGATTAGCACAGAAGATTAGGAGCTCGGCTCACTCGTCATTTAACCTCTTTGGCCTCTACTTCACATTTATTTCGGGTGCCATCATCACATGTGTTTCCTTTGCTCTAGAGCCGTTGCTGGCGTGCCTCTACAAACGCCGAGAGTACAAACCTTACGCCCACTTCGAGTGGATAAGCAACAACAGTCTTCAACTTCACCGCCTAGCGCAAGAAGAGTTGGGTCTAACTAAATGGTCTCGATGCACTGAAGAGGTCCCAACTACTGATGACGATGTTTATTTAGCTAGCCTCGATATCACTGACCCAAAGCACCCCACTCTTCATTGCCTAAGGAACCCAGGGATGGCCGATAAGCCTGAGCAGGAAGTTCCACATAATAGCGTGGAGCCGATCGAGAATACCACAGACGAAAATCACTCAACGAATGAAACTCTGGCAGGGGGTACATCAACTAATACCCAAGATGAGGTACGACCTGGACCACGCCAAGATGCCCATTTGAATTTAAACCAAAGTTACGCAGATGATGTAATCATCATTGGCGACGGGTATAGTGAGCAGGCTCCACGGCTTCATGTACCAATCAAAGAAACATCTCCGAGACCTCATGCCCATCATCAACCTGTATCTGAGTTAGGAGATGCGCAGGAGACAGCAGGAGGCAATTAGCATTGAGTTTCTGCCTTGGGGTTAAACAAAGGGAGCAGTACTACAGGCCTTGGAACGTAGATTTGGATTTGATATACTGGGTTAATTATTGTCACGGATAAGTGGGTCTTACGAGATCCAATACACTATAGATCGGCTGATCTATAGACCGTACGATCCCTTGTATAAATAGGCTTTTTTTGCAACTGTTACATAGATCTACAACTTAGACGGGAGATTATCTGAATACAGTATATATAGCTCGCTTCTGGAGAGTGCACTGGTTCACTTCCTCTAATTGATCGCAGATCCACATTTCCGCGATAATTATCTCACGGTGGAATGAAATTAGCTAAATGGGCTGCAAATACGAATTGAATACCGCCAGCGCATGGGACATTACCAATCTGAATTGAATGCACCGAGTAGCAAGTAATAGAGAATCCCAAAGGGATAGCCTAGGATCATTTTCCATCTGCCAACATTTCCCTGTCAGGGGCTAACTACCAGCTACCCGTAGGATAGCCGTAGTAGTATTTGTATATATTTGGGATGTTCAAGAATCAATTGATCGTTTCATTGAGCCCTAACTACTACCCTGGCTGTGAACAGGTCTTACTATTCACTCTCGAGCCAAACCACATGGCATTCCCCTACGATAATTAGCGTATAGAAAGGTGTGGTACCTTTTGCTGTCTAGCGCATCACGTCTAGGCGGAAAGCGGAACCGTTGAACCCCGTGAAGCATCTACTACAAACTACCAAAGACATATTACGACCACGACGAGCTGTTAATTCTTTTGTTTATTCTTGTTGTTTTCTCTCCTGTTAGAGTAAAGGCATAGCTAGTAGGCTATAGGGCTATGGAAGCCAAACTCCCTAAAAGCACCACCAGAAAATAGGCATAATGAACACTAACCAAGTAACGATGTGTTATCACCGCCATATGACCATCATCCTATTTTCTTGTCTGCCTTAGTCGCCGCCTTTCTAGTCTCCTTCTTTCCAGCTCCGCCGCCCTTTCTTCCTCCGCCTTCCTGTCTTGTTCCGCCTCCTCCTCTCTGCAAGCCTGGCAGAGTCGATACCTCGTTATAGTCTGGTCCTCGATGCCGACCGGGCACTCTGCCTTAGCACACCTATCGTCGACGGCGCGCTGACACTGGGTATAGATATACCCCGCAGGCAGCACGTCTCCTCTACACACCGAACAAAGAACTTCGTTGAACCACCTGATACACATCATAGGCCAGAACTGCAGGACGAGGTCGGTGAAAACTCTCTGGGAGAATCGTATGTGACCAATTTGGCGAGTAATGAACTCGGGCGGTTTAGGTACGACTAGCACAGGTTTAGCGTTAGCAGATTGAGCACATAGAGTAGGTAGATGCTTTTTGGAACTAGTTCTTTACGTGTAAGTCTGAGGTTTTAATACCGTTCCCATACCCCGCCCGATTTAGGACTTGGAAGAGAAGTTGCTTTCGAACTCTTGTAATAGTGCTGTTGCGATCTTGTAGACTCGGGCAATAAGGATTAAAAGATAAGCCCTCGAATTCGGAGGGGGAAAGTTGTAGCTGTGAAATTGTAAAGGTTGAGAGAAAAGAATAATTGATAAGGAGAAGCGGGGGATTTCGGGGGTGGTGGGACGACATACGCAATTTGTATCTAACATGGACTATTATAATCGAAACTGGTAGCACATTCATGCTTGTCCGTGGACAAGTGTGTCAAGTGATGGAAATACTGTAACTGGAGCACCTGTAGGACTTTTTTCTAAAGGTGACCACAATAGGTTCCCATGTGACAACATCTGAGCACTTCTATCTATTACTGGAACGATGATTTATATCCTAATTTAGCCGCAACAACCATTTCCTATTTTATTTCACAAGGTGTTAGGGCCTTACTTGATAGTGGGATATAGGGCCCATATGATGACGTTTGTCGTAGTACGAAGGGCAAAAATATGTCCGTCGGGTAGTTCCATGTGACGGACTAGGTAGTGCAAGACTATTCGCAAGGCTTCCTGTTTTAAGTGGGAGATGTAACTACCGCTTGATCCGGGCGATCCTCGGAAGCCACGTCACACAATCGCACACGCCGGCCTATTGTGTGGATCTCCCTAGGTGACCGGTAGATTTCCTTTTATATACAGAGAATAATAGAGCTCCGTAGACCCTTGTACGTGCTCCGTTAGAATTATAAGCCCGGGTTCACTTCGAGGCTTGCCTTGAAGCTGCTGTTCCACTGGTTAACTGTACGTGATCTCTTGCTGACAGGTATATAGCTTGTTTATTATTTTTGGGACATGACTTCGTATACCGCTCTGACGGCTACTGTAAGCGCCGGATTTACATCCGGATTATATATACAGATCAATTGGTTATACGTATCGGCATAGCCTCACTTTTCACGGCCTAATTTCACGGCTGCCTCGCTCTCGTATAGCTGCCTCGGTGCACTATAGGGTATTAGTTAAATATTAGGGAGCTAAAACCCTCGCACGAGTGTCGCACTCGTATGCCTATTTTCATAATCTAGTCTTGGGTGATGGGTGATACAAGCCTATACAGTAGTTTCAGGGTTTCACCGGATAAATGTCGGGTGAAGCACTTTGTCCTACAGATCACAGGTGGTATAGGGTTTTCTATGTTCAAATCCTGAAACTCTAGTCCCAGAGGGTTCCATACCAACTTGCCTTTATTCGTATACAATCTCAACTGTCATTATCTGGTATTAAATAACCCAACACCTCACTTTCTGCCTTCAAAGACTTCAGATTGAGGCCGTGGCCGGCTCAATGTTCCCCCCATTGACTTGTACAGCCGCAGCCCCTGTACCCCGGACCTTTAACTCTAGTTTCTCGTGCGGCCAAAGGGTGACGTAGTTGTCCGACCAAAATACTGGTAGGACGTCCTCACCAGCTTTGTCTACCAGATTCAGCGAGACGAAGAACGCGGGGACGGTTGATTTGTTTTCGAGTATCACAGTGCTGTCCTCATTTGGCTTTGAAGCCTTTGACGCCTCAATGGACACCGAGACCTTTGCGCTTTGTAGCTTATCCAAGGCCGTGTAGTCCGCATATTTCGTAACAGGAGTGAAGAACCAATCGGAATCCTCCCAGCTCATGACATCCAGCTCCTTGGATAGCCAGTAAACGTTTCGACTGAGCGTAGTCTTTTTGCCATCTTCTAATGTGATGCGTAGGAACACTACATCACTTACCGATTTTAACGGAGTTGACAGATCGAGGACGTTGCGGCTCGTATTTGGCTCAGTCTCGACGGTTTTTGTGGTAGTATAGAGTGACTTCCCATCCTTGTCAATTACATCCACTGAGATCGTCCTTGACCCCTTTTGGTCAATGGAATGGTTGATCAGATAAACCGCTTTCTTAACGTAATCGTAGGCGACATGCTCTATCCTAGCACCTAATTTAGCCCCGAAATAAGATCCCGCCGGATATAGATAGTAGTCGAACAAGTTCCAGTGTAGGCTCGGCCAGGCGTTATTAAGCATCCAGTATATAAGCCCGGTAGCTGGTCGCTCTTTACTCCAGAAAGCCGACACACCTTCGAATTGTGATCGGGTCGCTTCGTAGTCCATGATCTGGGCTTTCAGGAGGTAGTCGTCCAGAGACACAGGCGCCCCGTAACGTGCCCATAGGGCGTCGTTATAGATCTTTCGATCATAAAACGATGAGACATTGGTAGACATATGGTAGAGTCCCTTGTTTGGGCTTTTCCAGAGGTCATCTAAGTCTTCTTTAGACAGAAATTTCCTCAGACTGCTGATTTCCGGGGTTCCAACACCAGCACCAAGCTCAGATCCAAACCCGAATGCCGCTCCGAGTCGGTCTTCATATGGTTCGATATCATACCAATAATTAGGCGGGATCCAGTCGTAAGGGCCATCCATTTTCATGCCTGAAGGTCCTAGGATTTTGGGGTACCCCCTCTTCGAAGCGGAAGCGACGATTGGAATTTCCCAACCCGATTCCTTGATGGAGGAGGCACTGGAAAAAGTGAAATTAGTTATCACCAATTGAGTGCAATCCGCGAATGGTGGGGGGGGAACTCAAAAGACATGTTCTTGGCCTAATAAGGAGCCTTCGTACTCTTAAAGCGACCAACATAAGAAGAAAGTGTGCCGGGGAATTACTCACTATATCCCCGCAGCGCGGTCGTTCGGCCAGTAATCGCTCCCTACGAGGTAGCCGAGCATACTTGGGTGGTTTTGCTGCATGAGGGCCTCGTGCTTAATACTCGCATTAGCAATGACATAGTCCTTTTCTGTCCACTCCGACTTCACGGCCAAGTCTTCATTGTAGGACCAAGCTTCCCACTTGTCGCAGCACTCCCAACCCGCGATGACCATCAATCCCATTCGATCCGCAATCTTATAAAGTTCCGGCTGTTCGTTCTTCCCCTCGAGTCTAATCGTATTCCCACCGAGGTCCAGGGTCAATTGAGCTTGTTGGGTAAATTTCTCGTCGTCCCAGCGCAGGAACATGTCTGCTGAATAACCACCGCCAATGACTTGGAAAGGCAAACCGTTGACATAGAATATAATGTCGTCATGAGAGTTCACCTTCGACGTGACCTGACGGATACCGAATGTGTCGTTGACCGTATCAGATACATCCTCATTTACCGACACTGAAATCTGGCTTGTATACAACGGTTGTTTACCCCATTGTTTCGGCCACCAAATCTTGGGATTTTTCAATGCCCTTGTCAGCACCACCTCCCTAGACTCTAATGCGCCTAGTTTTACGGTCTGCTTCCAGGTGTAACTTTGACCGCATTCGGAGGTCACTTCGCCTTTCAGCTCAACAGTAACGTCGTGTGCCTCCAAATTCCGAGCCACTGATTTCAGCGTGACGTTGGCAGTAGTGCTGTCCTTTGGCAAGTCCGTTTCCGTTGTCACTCGCAAAGGCCCTAATGCCACAGGCCCCGTTTGCTTCACCTCAATGTTCCGCCAAACCCCCGTCCCATTGTCGGGGGGATATGGATTCCAGTCGACGAAACCTAAAGCAAGGTCGTAGTTATAATCCGTGGGATGAACCCGCACTACCAAGGCGTTATGCTTGTCCACGATCTGGGACACATCGTATTCGTGACCACCATAAGCTCCAGCTTGTGTCAAGTTGTTAGCCACTTGTTTTCCGTTGATAAATATGTCGCCCCTGGACGTGATGCCGTGAGTCTGTAGGAAATAGTGCTGGCCAGGTTTGGTGTCAAGATCGAACTCCTTTCGATATACCCACGGAACTCGAAACTGGCCAGCATCGAACTTCCTTAGGTTGTCTGAATGAAATAATTCATCTTCATGATAGACACCTGCTTGCAGAAGGCATCCCATCAAGGTACACCTGGAGCTGTTGATATGGTGCCATGACGATGTATCAACGCCGGATTCAGACAACGCCTGGAGATTGTTGCCAACCTTGGCGGCGCTTTCAATATCCCATGACGGGATGATTGCTGAATCGCCAGGCTTTGAAAGCAGTGAAGCAGCCCTGGCTACTTCAACTCCTAGGAAGAGCCCCGATAGGTCGTATGCTCTCATGACGGGCTAAGTATGCTAGCTTCGCTCAATCACGAGCATCGACTGAGGGGGAGTCGTGAAATGCTCGAGGCGGCAATGCCCTTTTTGTCTCCAGCAGTTACCTCATATGGCATGTTACGCTTGCGAGTGGAACCTTGACGCTTTCCCCGCAAATCGGCAGCAGTTCCTCACGGTTGATGGAAACGCGTTATTACATGTTGGGCAAATTAATCAATTGCTCGACCCGATCGGTGGTTCGAATGAACCCGCACCTGCACAGGCTCGATCATTGGAGGATACCATGAGATGAGCCCAGGGGTCGGGTAAAGAGTGCTGTTCCGGCACTGAACATATTAGGCGATGCAGGGGACCTGCGCCATTCTGCAGCCGGGTAAATCTAGGCCCGTCGCTGCAGTTATTATCGTCGTATTTGCGTCGTGCATTGTCGCGCTGCATTGGAAAGCAATATATCAACGATGTGAGCTCAGCCCCTGCTGCTCACACAGTCCACACAGCCCCAACTCGTACCAGCATCAAGTCGGTGAAAGCCCAGGAGATGTCACGTTACTGTCTACTACAACATACAGCATCGCGAATGCGACAGCCACTCTGGTCTCGAGTCCTACCGGGTCAGCTCATTCGGCAAGCCGATTCGACTCTCAGCTCATATGTTGTGTTTGGAGGTCAACATGACGGAAACGCTTCGATAGCCTGCTTCTCTAGCACGACTGCACTCGAAATAGCGAGAGGATTTTAGCTGCTTGTCATGAATAGATCATACGTTGCAATAGATAATAATCAATTTATCAAATCTAACGTACTTAGATGATCTTCAAATAAGACATTGGCGGCGGGTTTGGTTACCTAGGACGAGTCATCAATCGCCTTACGCTTCATTACAATGTCAGCGTACATCAAGGATGACTCGTCAACTTCGGAGAGTGCCCGAACTCAAATATAACTAGATGAAACTACGGTTCATGTATGATGATGGTAGCTTCAATTAAGAAGAGGATAAGGCAGAAGATGTAGGGAGAGCGGGGTTGTAGAAGAGGGTCGGTTCGGTTCGGCTCGGCATTCAGAGTTCCTTAGCGTCGCCAGCTGGCACTGCGCAGGTTGCCAACGCCATGCACCCGGCCAACTCCTCCTTCCCCAGACACCACCCCTGCCGACTCCAGGACCCGCGGGCGATCCAAGTGCCCCAAGCTCCTCTGAACTTTTCGATAAACGGCCTGAGACAGCTTCTGAAGGCACACGACGGACGTCAAGCTTTCAACAGCCCGCCTGTGACGACAGAAACTCTCCACTCCACCATCTCCCATCGCCGATTACCAATACACCGCCGACTACAGATTGGGATGCGCAAATCTTGCAATTGAACAGACGCATCGGACGACACCATGTTGACCCCAACGACAACCGCCGCCGCAGCGCGTTTCGCTACACTCGGCAGTCGGGGTCTCCAACTCCAACCCGCATTCGCACGAGGCGCCAGCTGCCCGTACTCGTCGCCGTTCGCGTCGCTCGCCCGACAGCAGCCATGCACCGTCCGCGCGCCATCGAGACAGATCTCGACCAAGATCTCCTTCCAGACGACCACCCGAAAGCCGTCGCCGTTCCAATGCCAGTTCGCCGCGCGGCGAAACGCCAGCACGGCGTCCGCGTCCAGCTCGTCATCCCCCTCCACCCCCAAACTCGACTGGAACGGCTTCTTCCAGCTGCGGAAGACGCGGCGACGGTTCCAGCTCGCCAGCAGCATAGTGACGATGGCCATAGGGGGCACGGGCGGCGCGCTGCTGCTCGTCAACATGAACATGGACTGGCTTCTCAGCAAGGTGCCCATGGACCCCATCTTCGCGCTCGGCATCATCACGCTGAGCTTCGCCGGCCTGGGATGGCTGGCGGGTCCCAGTCTGGGGTCGGCCATCTTCTACACGCTCAAGCGCGGCACGAAGCGGCCCATGGCCATAAAGGAGTCAGAGTTCTTCAACCGCATCAAGAAGAACCGTGTCGACCCGAGCAATAGCTCTCTGAGTGGAAATGCTGGTAAGTCTATTTCCTGTTGAGATGGATGTGGGGGTGGCGCGGTTTCTCGGGGCTTACGCTAACCCTGTTCGCAGTGCCCGACTTCTATGGTGAGAAGATCTCGAGTGTGGCGGGCTATAGGCAGTGGTTGAAGGACCAGAGAGCATTTAACAAGAAGCGGACGAGCTTTGTCTAAGGCACTAGGATCTCGAAGGGTAGTGACCAATGGACTGCGAGGACGACTAGGACGCGTTCATTTCCAAACTGTAGCAACGGGTTTTGATATGTCTATACGCATGGATTCGATTTTGGATGGCGTTCGGAGCCTCTCCCTCGAAGTTGTATCAGTATTAACAGAAACCGCCGAAGAGTCAGTCATTCGAACAATCCTCTTCTCCGGTCATGCGCATTTGTCGATATGCATCTCTCGCGTGACCAATTGCATTACTATGTGAAGGGCATCGTCTGATCTACTTCGAATTTCCAAGCCCTCATACCCCCCTGTATATCTCCTATGAATCGCTCTCCATGCCTGTCAAGACCCATGTCTTTAAGCTTCTTTGTGACTAATTGCGAGTCATTTCCAACTCGACAGACGACGTAGATGGGCGCATCAGAGGCTACAGCCTCTGGAAGCCAATTCAGATGAAGAGCATCTCCGTTTTGTGTTGACCTACTTTTGGCCTGGAAAGTCGAGAATGGCACATTAATGGCTCCCGGGATATTGGCGATATCGAAATGCTCCTTCTCCCGCACATCGAGCAGCAGTCTCCTCTCTTCCACCCCTTTTGTTAAGATAGTGTTGTAATGCGTAGCACTTATCCTTTCGTCGGGCCGCAATATGTTCACAGGCGTGGTGACGCCGCAGAACTGAACATAGTCGAGTGACCCGGATTTCAGCTCCTTCAATGTGAGCGTGGACGATACCGAGCAGGCGAAACAGTTCGACCGCCGACTTCGCATTCTGATCGATCGGAATGGCGTAGGCGAGTTAGCTGAGAACAGCAACAGACTTGGCGCGAGAGGCTCTTTGGGAGTTGGCCCGTTTCCGGGCCGAATGCCAGCAGCAATTAGCTTGATCGCCTCGAGCGCCTGTAGCACCCCCATGACGCCAACGACAGGGCCCAAGATCCCGCCTTCGCCGCAGCTGACGACGCTATCGGCGGGGGGCGGTTTCGGAAACACACATCGATAGCAGGGGCCGCCGTCGGCAGAACCCTGGGCAGCCGGCGGGTTATTCAGGACGATCAGCTGGCCATCCGTGCGCAGCGCCGATGCCGAGACGAGCGGCTTGCCGAGCAAGACGCAGACGTCGGAGATGAGGTAGCGGGAAGTCGGGTGGTCGGTGCAGTCGAGGACCACGTCGTAAGCGCGCACGACGTCCTCGGCGTTCCACGGCGTGAGATGTTCGCCGTGGCCGACGTACCTGACCTCCGGGTTGAGACCCCGGCAGTATTCGATGAGGCTGGCGACTTTCCCGATGCCGACTCGCGCGGTGCTGTGGGCGATCTGGCGGTGCAGGTTCGAGACCTCGACCGTGTCGCCGTCCACGATGCCCAGGGTCCCGACGCCGGCGCCGGCCAGGTAGGCGGCGGCGGGGCAGCCGAGGCCCCCGGCCCCGACCACGAGGACCGCCGTCGACTTGAGGCGCAGCTGGCCCTGGATGCCGACCGACGGCAAGATGAGCTGGCGGCCATACCGGGCATATTCCTCTTCTTTAAGCGGCCACTTCCATTCGTGGTGCGATACCCCCGTAGGTTGGCCTTGTACTTGCGCCTCCTCTGATGGTTCTGGTGCGGGTGTTGGTGGTGACGCCTCGAGCTCGGCTAGTTGACTTTTCAGTTGGTGCAGTTCCTCCTCCGTCTTCGATATCTGCACCTTCAGGCGCTCGATCTTGCCTGAGACCGTATCCATCGGACAAAGTAAGTCACGTTAATGTACATGTGCGAGGCGAGCGCCTAAAATTGTATGTAACATTTGCAAGGCTTTCAGCTGAGGTTTGTTTGATCTTACTACCTAGGTACCTGAGGTACCTACTTAGATGGAGGGGTCAAACTTGGAATAGGTCCCCGCTGCCCACATGTAGCGAAGGTGGGATATGTCCTATGCGCTTATCCGAACTGTGCAACACAATCTTGTGTCATGTACAGCGACGAAATGCAAATGCAAAAATCACTCCTGCAGAGGCCGTATCCGCAGTCTAAAAGGAAAGCTAAGCCATATTTCTAAAGAAATATCAAAATCATGGCTTTCGCAACCGCGGGCATTACCGATCCTCTGCACCCAAGAGATGGCTTAGCAGTGCTATCTCCACATGTCTGGGCAGCAGTCTGTGACCAGTGTTACGAAACTGTTACCTTACTCACAGCTACAAGGCCCTTTTCTCGGCTTGCTATCATACCTGCCAAGCCAAGGACCAGGAAGCAGCAACGTCTTTCAATCTATTCGTACAGACAATTATGCCACAGTTTTGGAAGTCTAGCTTAAATGCTGGCTAACAAGTGGAATATATTATAATATTTAACACCTCTGTTTATGACCGGAAGTTTTCTACTCATATAAAACTACTAGAACTACGAAGGCTAAGAACGGTAAAAGCATTAGAAGAGTACGGACGCGAAGGAACCACGGCCATATAGGAAGCAGTAAATACGGCCCGATAGAAGGCGATGTGCGAGATACCTGTGATTCGGCTAATAAGCTATATGTAAAGGGCTGCCTTGCGGGCCGGCCCGTCGCAGGACACAGCTGTAGTGCTGTGCTGCTGGTAGTCTTGTTTTAATCTGGATCATTGCCGTATCTCCCAAAAGCGGCGCCTGACCAGTAAGACCAACATTGTATCATTTGACACTCAAGCTCAGATTCTGTCGCCGATTGGCTGGTCCCGCTGAGACCAACATCAGATTGCCATATCTAATTGTGTTTAGAGTTGAAGAAGAGCTAAAACCTCGTATGCCACTACTTAGACATCCTCGTCGTTGGTGCGGGTCGCCATGTTTATCAATCGCTTCCATGGCCCCGGAAGATCTGGCTTCTGTATTACGAGTTCCATCTCCTCTTTGCTAACAACAAATATCCCAAATTGACTAACTCCGCTTTCATTTTCCCCACCATAGAGCATCCCCTCTTCATCTGGCGAATTCCCCCAACCCATCCAGAGCCCTGCTTCAGCTTCAGTTAATGCGGCTGCGACCTCCTCGGGAGACCGTGCATCGGCTGGCAGTCGGCCTAGAAGATTTCCGCCTGCAACAAGCGCCATCACAGACGCGATGGAGGTCGGCCTTCGCGGCAGTATGTTGGTGGGCGGGCCGGCTACCCAGCCTGTTATCGAGAGTATTAACGTAGTGGCCAGCAACGCCGCCAAGATATGCGTCGATGCTGCGTCCTGGACGACGCGGCGCCGCCCTTCTGCAGCGGTTACAGTAGCGTTAAATATGAGACTGGAGTCGTTGCGACCAGGCCCAGCAGGCTTTTTGTGAGGCTCTGCGACCAACACGTTTGTTTCGTTGGCAGGGCCGCGATTCTCAGCCACCAGCTGTGCCTTATAAATGCCACTGTGTAACTTGACGGCATCCGTGACATCGGCAATTGCGGAAGGATGCCCCAAAGCCGAGATTGGAACGGCCCAGCGAGATGTCACCACAGTGGAAAAGAAGGGGTCCATCAGCGCTGGACTGACGTCAACCTGGACAGTTGCTGCACCTGCTGACGCACCACTTGATCCGACAACAGTCGCGTAGCTATTATTACGCACGGTGCTCTCGAGAGGCTGGGGTGGGTTCTGCGGGTCGAAGTCGAGGCCAGTGCCGATGAATGTTACACTAACGTCGACGGCCTCGAAGGACGTGTTGCACGCCGCAGCGGCGATGTGCTGTATCACGGGTTTAGGATTGTGATCAATCTTGCCCCATATGTAAAGCGACTCAGCACAAGGCCGGAAATCTTGGGCGTCTAGGTTAAATGCGTCGGAGTTTAGTAGGTCTAGTAATATACCAAAATAAGTAGTATTATCGAAGATGACGGTTTCGAGAAAGTATGGGTCACACGATTCATTAAGAGACTCATTGAGAGATTGGGTAATTCCTTTGGATCCGAAATCGATAACAATTTCCAAGTGATACCCATCTGACGAGTCATGTGATTCGACTTTTGTTCGGATTTGGGTCGAGTTGTACGGGTGGCAGTTCATTCTCTCCCTCAACGCTGGAATTACAGTTGCTATTAAAACTGTGGATTCGTTAAAGGTAGAACTGTATTTGGGTAGCTCTGTAGTGGGAACAAGCTGTGGGAAAGCCAAGTTTTTATAAGTGAATCTGGGAAAGGAGTAGTTGCTTTCGAATATCAGGGACGGTAAAATGTTCTCATAGAATAGCTCGGGAGATCCCGTCAAAGAGAAAGATTGGTTTGCTTTAATGGTCATGGATGTTTTAGGTAAAACGGAACGTTCTTGAAAGACTGAGGCCGAGAAAGTAGTGAAAAGGGATGCTATCAGAAACCCCGTGGTTGTTGCGAGGAGCCAGACTGATTTGAGCCTAGCCTCTTTCCATATGACCTCGGGAATCATCAGATCCAAAATTTCGAGTTGTGCGAATTTAACGCTCGCTACACTTCGCGCCAGTATCGCATATGGAGCAAGTAACCTAGTTTCTAAGTCGATCGCAGATAGAGCTATTGCTAGACCCCCAACAGTCAGTGCCGGTATTACACTCCATGCGTAGTGAATGTACGTGTCGCCTTCGATGTCGCTAAGACCATCTTGAATGTTTGACTTGTGTAGTAGTGTTTCGAGGATAACAATGAGACCCACTAGCATACAGCATACAACCAAGCGACAGGCGGTTCTGAGAACGGGAGGGTGGTAAGGCTTTGAGCTAATTTGTGGGAACGGATGAGTACTTTCTCTCATGCTAACTTCCGTATCAAGAATGGTGAATTGGGGCTGACTAGACGTGGCCTCATAAACTGATTGGAACTCAGATGCTCCTAAATAACGAGCCAAATATTCACTATTACATGCCCCGGCATTTCGCAGCTGGGCTAGTAGCTGAGGGCTGTAAGAGACAAGCAAGGCTAGGCTAAGCAGAGTGCTTGGCTTTTGAGGTAGGACGCACTTTTTAGGAACAATAAAAAGCATCAATCCTACAAGAATGAAGCAAATAGCGATTAATATAACCATACTATGAGCAGTCCGGGGATACACTTTGAGTCGGTATTCGGTCACCGTAGCGGAGCCTACAGCATCTGCCGACGCTATGTGCATTAGGGACTGTTTAGCGACAATGGCACCTATCTGTTGATAGTATACCGTAATAGTCTGTTGCAAAAATTTGGGCTCAAAAAGAGATGAGGCTTGCGTTCCCGCGTCAAGTTGTTCAAAAAATCCGGCATCCAAATATCCATCGAGATCCACCCAAGTCGTCGAAAGCCTCGCGGGTGCGGTTTCGACTGTGACGTAGGAGGGTTGGGTAGCTATAAGTTGCGCTTCCAATATATCCCATGCGGTGACAGAGTCGAGCGATCTGTTAGCAGCTCCCTCTTGGGGCTTGACAGTAAAATTTCGTGTTCCGTTCCGAGTAACCTCGACTCTACGGATAGTATAGGTCGGTATGCACAGGAGTTGAGTCGACTTCTCCAGCACTCCGACAGAAGGATGTGGACTTGCATAGCTAGGGTACGTCACGTTGCCAAATATTACCAACACTCTCTTTCTTGCGTCGCTCTTGATGCCATCACATTGGATCTGCTGAAATCTTCCAAATAGCATCGACCTAGTCGTAGAGTCTTGCGAAGACCCAAAGCTTTCTGGCCACACACCCGTCAGGTTCGCGACAGTTACATCGCAACCAGGAGAAGTGAAAGAGAGGATGAAAGGGCTGAAGTTATCTGGACTAGGCAGGCTGACCGCTGCTGAGCTGAGCTTTATGGGCCGACAATCGAGCGAATTCGTTAATCCATCAATAATGACTTGTGTCTCCGTTGTATCGGGCAAGTTCGTCTGCACGGACTGGAAGGCATAGTCACTAGAAACGCCGTCTGGTAAACCCAAATTATGAGATTCCATACCCTGCAAAAGGTACCACGCAAGGTTTCCAGTTGTTGAAAGCTTAGCGTTACTATCAACGAAGCTGTCCCGAAGGACCATAGAAAATTGGCGGTTAACGGTCGTTAGGGACAGAGATATCAGGCCAGTAGATATGATAATGAGGATTTTGATAATGATTGACACGGTAATGGCAATAAATACAGCAAAATCCTTGTTGCGTAAAGCGCGAAATATCGCAAACGGCGGTGACTGTGAGATATAATCGAGCAGGAGGGTACGAGAAGCAGGGGCCGGATTGTGCGACAGGCGAGTCCATGGGGCCACCAATTTGCTCTGGAACTCCGTGCGAGCCCAGAGAGCAGATACACCTGTGAGAAAGGCAGTCGGCCCATAGGTCCAGAGATAATGCTCTGATGAAGTGCTAGTTTCGAGTCCATGGCGTCGATTGGAGACATTGAGGAGGCTCTCGATGGCGATAATTATGGAAAGAAAAACAACCATAAAACCAATTAAAGTCATCCGGCGTAGCCATAGCGGTCGCCAATTCAGCAACAGGTTGGTAACATCGGGTGTAGTAATGTTGTAGGTGATTGGGGATGGTACGTTTGGCTGCGGCTCCTCCGAGACTGGTTGGTAAAGGTTATGTCTAGGGCACTCGAAAGGCGAAGAGGGTTTGGGACCTGGCGGAATCATTGACGACATCTCTGCAACTTTGCCCAGCTTAGAATTTGCTTTCTTCTGTTATATGGATATGCCGCACAGAATAAGAGGAGCAGCATATTCAATATTGTACGTAGAGTGAAATACACAACAACGCAGCACTCTGGCCTTTTTTTATGGGGTGAGCGATGTAAATACTCCTTTATGCCTCGACAGGACTTGAACGGGAGGCGTACTCTGTGGACATGTTCGCTTGTAGACCGGCCCGAATATGCCTTGACATATTCACTCGAAAACCCCCTAAAACTCTGACAAGTGACTCGACCCACATTGCCTGAAGTTGATACCACCTTATTTTGTCGAGGCGAAGTTGAGGAGGTTTTGCAAGCGCCTAGAAGTGCGCATGTCTTTTGCGATACTTCCATGTACATACGTAGGCAGATCACAATCTAATTCGGGGGGTAACACGGTCAGGATCAGTATGTATCGCAACTTTTGTTCATATGCCTCGGCCTGGTGTCATATATATTAACCTTAGGAAATAAACTAACAATTGGTTCCCAGTTTCCGGTACGTCCAACATGAGGCTTTACCCTTGGCGCTATGGAGGTAATCCTTTGCTCGGAATTTGCGACGCCTATGTAAGATGAGGTTACATTAACCAACCTCCAAGGGCCAGCCCTAGGTCCTATTGCCACTCTGCCTACAGGATTATCGTTACCTGGCCTAAAATGGTTAACCTAAGCTATGACTTATTACCCACGAGAATTTATCGGACCGCTTGGTGAGTTTGGGTTGTAGTCTCGAAGAGCTATTTGTTTCTTAGGTAGGTACGTGGAGGCTGTTAAGATATTGATGGCTGGCGGATTGTCACACGCGGGCAGGGAGACACTCCCTATTTGAAAATGCAAATGTCGTGCAACTTCGATGGGTGTCCCCACCAAATGCAAGCTATTCAGACAGCTGAAAATGACTGCGTAGGTTAGGTCCTTAGCTTATCCCCGAGTTTGCACAGATCGCTGAAGTGAGCACAGTTGATAGAATGAGTAAGAGAATTGGCCCCTTGCCTTTACAAATGAACATAGGCCAAGAACCCTCTACTTTCACATATAATAACTGACTTTATTATATGGGGGCCGTATTGATTGAAAGAACCGCAAATAGATTCAACGACAATCACTAAACAAGGAGTGTTGGATTGCTAAGTGAGAGAGCTAAGGTAGGTAGTGGTAGGGCAACTTTTAAACTGTGGCTGTGGTGGCTAGACCACCACATAAATAGATCATTCAGGACCAGCCCAGCTGGGCCTAGATTAAGAGAAATCAACGTTGTTTTGCCCGCTGAGTTGCATAGTGAGTGAATTTGCACCTAGTGTTGTGCGACCGCATGGATTGAAAGATTCGCGGAGGATGTTATTGATCGAGAAGATCAACTGGGCACGTTGGAGGAATATATCGCTGTTACTGTTCGCATTGATGACAGATTGTATGCGCAACAGCAAGAAAAGCGCACAATTCTCCCGTCTTAGCAGCCTCCGCATCCACGCACCCCCGGTGCCCGCCGCCAGCATGGCCCCGGGTGCTAGTTAAGGGTTCGTGACGCTTCGAGCTGCGCGAAACTTGGGAGCGTCGTGCCGAGTGACAGGTTATATAATTCCTTAGCATTCGTGAATAAGACATCTTGTGCCAAGGTTACGGCTTGTCTCTCGTCGAGCTCTCCGGTTTGCACAAGCTCACCCAAAACCTTCGAAAATCAGTAATCATCCTTGCATGTAGATATTATGAGACTCACCGTCTTCAGTACAGATCGGACTTGTGTCGTGGCGAGCAAATACGTCTCGGGTAAGAAATGGCCATCGGTGCTCCAGAGAATCTTCTTCCAGGGACATAGCTCGAGGATCTGCTTGACAACATTCTCTTGACCGTGGCGACTGACGGCTGGAAAGACCTCACCAATGTCTACGTAGACATTGCTGTACACGGCCGCTAGATAACCCGCTTCCCTCATCCAGGGGTAGCCCGCGTGTAGTATCACAATTGGTACAGTTGGGTAGTCTCTGATGAATGTCTGCAACAAGGAAGGCGACGATTTAGCCAATTCGATGTCATTGTCTCCAAGGCCTGTGTGGAACTGGAGCGGCTTCTTGAATGGGGAGGAGCTTTCACTGATGAGGCGTGCGGTCTCATGAATGATGAAATCGTTTGGGCATCCATGATGGAGCCTCTTCTTGGCGACAAAATCACATTTTCCCTCAGTGTGGTCACGTACGATCATGGATAGAACCCACCCCGGATCAGTGCTAACTGAGTCGACTCTCGATACAATATTCAATCCACCCCGGTAACACTTGATCGATTTGAAGCCCGCCACTTCGGGATCAGCAAGACACCGCTTGATCTCCGCCCTGAACTCAACCATGATCTCTCCCGACCACCCAAGGTCTGGGTCCGTCGGTTCGCGTCCCGCTTTGGCTGCGATGCAGCAACGGGCGATAACGTCTTCAGCTACGGACTCGATCCGGACTATACGTTTGCATTTGTTCTTCGTGAATGAGTCGTGCCATGAGTACAGCTCAGCCTTTTCAGGCGAGCCCAGGCCATCGTCAACGAGTATCGTCTCGATGCCGTCCAAACATTGCTGGACCCATGTCTGGGGAGCAGTCGCCCGTTTCTGCGCAATGTTGGAGGCAACCGCATCCCAAGTCGGTTCGCAGCCAAGGATCTGTGCCAGCTGCTTGACAGCACGGATGTGCGCTAGGCTTGACGATGTATGTGCGAGAGCATCCCCATACGCTTCCGTAGCAATAGAGAGAAGTGGGTGATCGCCCATAAACTCGCTTTTGAGGAGCGGATGGGCATGATGGTCGATGATTGGGGTGATGTCGATCGCTGTGTTGAGCAGATCGTGTTGGTCGGGCCGCTGAGAGTTGGCCATGGTGTTCTGATGAGAGATCCCCCAGTCACGAAGTAATAGGCTGGCTGGAGTGGGGTGGGAAGCTCTCTCCTCATTTATTTATCAGCGACCTGCAAAAGGGCAAAAGTGCAAAAACCTGTGCAGTATCCAAATTGTCGGGAGAGATAACTACTTGAAACAGGAGGTTCATTATCCAGCATCGAATCGACGATTTATAGCCAGCTGGACTTGTTGCAAAAGCATTCCAATTGGTAGGCAACGCGGTAACACAGCCGCACGCGCTATAGGCTAGTGTATAGGTAGTGGGCCGCCACCAAAGCCCTGGGGAGGTGACGTTGCTCTCCCTTGAACAAGCATCATATGGTAGGTAGGTATTTATTCGGCGCCAGCATCGTGAATGTGGTAGACCAGGTCATCTCACAAACCCACTAATTACTCGAAATGTAAGGGCAAGTTTATTTGTTCCTATCTATAATATTCTACCTTTGCCCGTCTACTTTTCCCGTATGTCGAGAAGGCTGTGTACGCTTTTCATTAATATTGTTTAAATCGAGAACGCGTTATATAGCCTCACGAAAAATGAATACCAAGGAGATGCTTAATTTGGACAAATAATTTTGACCCGGTATAGCTGAAAAGCGCAGGGGATCAGCTTTCAACCGGCATAATTATGACAGATCGGCCCCCATTCTATCGACTCATCGTCCCCTTTAAGCTACTAGACTTGCCAGTTAACAGTACTATTACGATGATTTCAACGTTAACCTTATCTGAACATGAGTTAAGTATCCTTGGCCGTCTTTGGTGGGTGTCAGGGACCCTGTACTTAACGTATAATAGACACTCGTTATTGCGCAAAGGTCCCTGGAACACCTTCGTGGACGCTATCTGACCATATACAGAAGTCTCTTTGTTGTGTGTGTGTGCGTGTGTGTGCCTTGTGACACCTCCATTCAAACTTATACACCAACTGCCCGTAATGATTAGGCAGGCATCAATTTAGCAAATCACATTATATCATCATAATTGCACAGACAACCGAGCAGTCTGTCACTAAATCTCCTGTTGAGCACCAAGCACTCCTGCTTTAGCCATTACACGTTTCCCCTCGTTCGCGCGAAAAAGAAAAAATTACCGAATCATCAAGCTCCATGGGAACCGTTCTGGTATCTTCCGAACGCCATCTGCCAGTCCGGCCCCGACACATGAAACGCCTTTGCCATGCGAAATACAAACAAGTTATAGAAACCCAAGTGATGTCAGCCCTTTCCACTTCACTCCTCTCCCCTTTTTTGTCATATTATGTACCAAGAATCATTACCGTGTCGCGTCAGTCCACCACGGTCTGCCCGATCAACCCGTGTTTCGTTCTCTGGAGACACAAAGTCGGACAACGGATACACAGATCTGGAGATTGTCGGTTCTTGCGCTTATCAATGATGAGCATATGGGTGTATGAAGAAGGCTCTCTAATAGTGAATAGGAGTTAGTAATCAGCATCAAAATATCCACGAAATAGAAAATTGAAAGGGTTGCTACACATCTAAATAACCTCTAGTACCATATCGTACGAATTATGTGATAGAAGGGGCAAAGAGACTACAATGCCTACCTGACCATTCAACTCCATTCGCCGGTAACAATGATAACAAGTGGTGCCGATAGGGAACGGGTCGTTATTTTGTGGGCTGGAAGGGGTGTGGATTGTTCCCGGCCACTCTTGCAAATGGATACTGATTGAGTGACGCGAATTAGGACCGAGGATGTCGCTTGGCTGGAGTGGTCTTGAGTTAACCATGCCAAAGGGTCCGTAATGCACCCCAGCTCGATGGTGTGAATGATGCCCAGGCAGGTGATTGTTGGTATTATTGCTGAAGAGGGACTGGCACCCGGTGCATAAACCAGGCAGTGCTTCACGAGGGCCCAAGACGTGCGGGAGATCTCGGTGGATGTTAAACCCACTGCCGCCTTCCATCTCGCGTAGAGTGGCCTCATGACCACAGGTGAGGTGCACCATGTCCATGCGGCATTGGGGGCAATTGGCTGTCTCTTGAAACCATCGAGTTACGCAGCGGTAGCCGAATACATGGCCGCAGGGCAGCACTAGAACATGCAAGGTCAGTTATCGCCATTTTGAGCGTGATTTTCGAAGGCTTGAAACTCCCAATCACGATCTTGAACCGGAATAGTAAATTTTTACTCGATAAGTTGCCGAAGGAAGCAGGGAATGGTTCCGAGAATTACTCACTGGCGAAGGTTTCATGGTCTTGGTCGGCGGGCTGGGTGATTGCAAGCCCCGTCTTACATATTCCGCACTCGACAGAAACGTTTACGTCTTGGTGTATCTCGCCGCTGGGGTTGAAGTAAGGAAGTAGATTAGGCACATAGCTGTCAATTCCAAGAGTCAGCGAGAGCTCTAACAGATGTCAAAGGAGAAACTGAAGGGTCACATGTATCATACCTGTCCTCTAGATTGCGCGCCATTGTTATCTGGATAGGTGTGCACGGGAGAAGATTGGCGTAGAGAAATTGGTGTAGAAGAAATCGGTGCACTAGAGACGGGGGAGAAGAGATGGGGGAAAGGAACAGAGGATGTGAGAAGAGTAGATATTTATATCTAGAAAAGTTGTTGGCTGGAGGGTCCGTGCGTGAGGTGTGGGAGTAAAATTTTCAGGAGTAGGAGATGGTGAATGCCGGGCGAGTAGGTAATGGTGTGTGTAAGTGGGCGCTGCACGAATAGGTGATAGTAGTGAATACCCTACGAGTTGTTTATAGAAGAGCTATCTACCCATTAACTAAAGTCTATCAGTGTAAGGGACGAAGGAGCTACCAGTAGGCGGCGGCGAGAGAAGATATGCGGAGTGATCGTAGTCATAGAATGAGATAGAGGCAAGCCTACAATGATGGGATGTGGCTCTAAGAAGACGAGAGTCATCCGTGTGTCTTGAAAACTGCTTAGCTATTGAACTTGCTTATTGCCGAGAGGCAATAAACTGTATCGTGGTACTCTGGAGTTTTACCATTATCTATTGTTATTCGCCCAATATACCAACCTAATCTATATCAACAGAATGAAGAGCGAACAGCAGACAAGTAATCCTTAGCAACACTTGTTGATACAAAAAAAATTTATTTGCACATTGACTTATTTTGTTTGATTTATATACGGCTACGAGTATTTACAACCAAGTCTAGTAATACCATGATAACAAACAGAAGTAGTTACCTTCTAGTAGGATCAGCCCTAATACCATAGTGAACCTACCGTGATACCGTCCTATGTTACGGTAGATCCTTAAGCTAGTCACTACAGTGGCATTTTACCAACGAATATAGTGCTCGCTCATGACCAAGAAGTCCAATATCCTGCCCTTGAAAAGTGACGATGTGCCACGCAGTATCTCTGCGGAATCCGAGTATTGGAGATCACCGGGAACAACGTATGGTGGGAACAACAAGTGTCGCAACCTTTCGACTGTACCATCAATACAACTCTCATAACAATGTTGGCAAGATCGGGGGACTAGCCCCCCTTCCGGCACTGTTTGGGGGATCTGCTCTCTCCTGAACATCAAAGGATTATATTCACGAGGCTCCAGACTGTGGCCGCACGAATATGCCAGCTCAAAACGACAAAGGGGGCAGCTCGCGCCTCCATCACCAGATAGCAGCCATTCATACAAACACTCCGCACCGAAGAAGTGCCCGCACGGCAATACTGATAGATTTTCAAAAGTTACTGGCCCATGGCAGGGACCGTTAGCTGCCCCACAGCCGGAGACTCGCAGCTTACTTTCCAGACAAATACAACAAGTCAGGTCGATAAGGACGGGGTTTCCGTCCTCGTCTATCCCGTCGTCGAGATAACGAGCAAAGTCGCCGAAAAGAGAGGCAGTCTCGTTGGTAATTACGCGAAGGGGGGCCGGAGTTGCTGGTAAAACTCGAATGAGGCCCGGGGGAGGGCAATCTGGGAGGTCGCTGTAATATCTATCAGCCGAGACACCTGGAGGTGATAGGAGACGGCTGTTTTGCGGTGGATGCGAATGTGCAGGATTAGACACTCCCCAAGGATATGTTGGTTCGGGAGCCTGGCCACTTGGAAAAAGACTCTCTACGAAATTCAGTGCTGCGAGCATTTCTACTCGATTTCCAAATGTCGCCATGGCTCAGGTGTGGTAGTAGTGTGTAATGCAATGGGGATATGTTCTGATGCTTCTTCAACCAGGCGTGGCAGTCACTTTATGAGAGGCGCTTCTGCGCTAAAGCCCAAGGATTGAAAGTGACTATGGCTTTTTGTCAAGGTTCATCTCTTTATGTAGCTTGAGTATAAACCATTATTAAGAACAATGCGCTGTGTTAAAAACAATACTATACACTCACGGCTTTCAGTCGTGAAAGGAATATCCGCAATCAAAGGCCTTGTTTGGCAGACTGTAGTTGCTTACACTTTTATACTACTTCACAACCATAGCAAATCCATTCAAACAGCACAAAGGCCCACCACACCCAGAGCGCTCACTCCATGTAGACAGCGACCGTTGAGATTTAAGAGTGAAATTGTTTAGACTATGGCTTCACCATTCTAGGACTGGCTCAGGGGTAAGGGAGGGTGGGAGAAAATAAAGAAAAAAAAAGATTAAAGCGTCAAGCTCTCAGAATAGTCATCTTTTAATCTGTTCATTCATCTCATTCTCTCGTTCATCCCTATCCAGAAAGATGACATAATCGGTCACTGCTAATATACAGCACAAGACTATAGTAAACGAAAAGACCGCCCGAACCAACAATGCAAATGCTAATTTTCCAAAGTGACGGATACATCAATCGTGACGCCTTCCTTTTAACCTAACACATGTATTCAACGTCTGGGGTCTCACTATTCATAGAATCTGACCCACCGTTCCCATAATATCACCGTTCATATTTAGGCAACGGTTCTAAGGTGTACATCGTGCTAGACGTCCCTATCATAGCGCTGTCGTAATGGTCTCCAGTATCATGGCCAGTATCTTCATCCAGGATTGGCGCCGACGGCTCATGAGACCGCCGGGGCGACACGGTCCGATTGAGATTGGGGGCAGAAGATTCTCCGCCGTCGTAATCATCAGGTATGTCTGGAGGCGCGCTTGCTTCTGCCAGCAGTCTTTGACGCTCTAGCTCTTGCTTGTCGCTGGTATGATGCTCAGAAGAGCTAGCTCCCAGGTCTCCTAATGTGGGGGCGGATGGCCCTCCCCTGTCCTCACTATTTGCGCTAGGGGGTAAGCCGAGAGGATTAAGGTTATGGGCTGCCAGATACGATGTCCGATCTGGAGCTGAAGGTCGTGACGGGCCGGCCTCTGCCTCGGGGCGATGTGGAGAAGGCTGGCTTGGAAGCAATCGGTGCTCGGCCCGCCGTGCACGTTCTTTGTCTGTAAGATTGCCCTCATCGGTAACTTCTGGGGCTGGCACGTAAATGGGAACTTGTGTCTCATGGGTTTGAAAATCATAATGCGCAGTTTGCGGGGATGTTACAGGGGAATAATAGCAAGGCTGTAGTTGTTGAAACCCACTAGAATTATATTCCTCCTGATCATCAGTATCACCATTCTCGCCGTTCTGCCAGCCATAGTCGTGCGCTTCCTGCCCGTTGGATGGTTCAACTTGGGAGGGAGCTTGTAGCGGTGGAGAGGGGCGTACAGCAGCTTTCCCTCGGGATCTCGAGCTGTCTGCGGTCCCAACGACAACTTCAAAGGAGACGGAAATAACTCCCTTTTGACGTCTTATATGATCGGTGTCTACGATGGCGCCGTTCCAGTTTGTCATTAGGTTCATGTCGATGCCGTACGTACCACGTACGGAAGCGGAGGAGACCATTCGGTTGGGCTGCTGTGACTGTGTGGCGCCACTTGAGGGACCAACGAGTTTGCCACCAAGGTCAACGATGACCTCAATATGATATTTGAAAGTGATCAGCCCCCCTGGAACATTTCTGATACTGGGGAAAGCATCCTCCGGAACTCTGACGGCAGTTGTGATGTTGGCAGTGAGTGTAGATGGGTCGATAATAAGAGGAGCTACGGCCTGCGACAGGTCTTTCCGAAAGACACTACATGAACCTGCGGAAGATAAAGACAGGCCGCCAAGTCCGGTCTTTGACCTGGGATAATATTCATCTCGCTCTAGCCTTTTCGCGTCCTCCTCGGAAAGTCCTGTAAACGAGGAGATCGGGGGAGCATAATCCACACGGCCCTGCCTATAGAGCGTCACAATAATGCCATGCAAGCTCTTCATGTAACGATTGTGCTCAACCTTGATTCTCACTGGTACCAAGTCTCCTGGTAGGCAGCCGCCTTTGAGTAGCTCGACTGTAGCGGTGATTTCTCTCTCGTCGTGTCCCGAATGTTTACTCCCTGCAGTGGATTCACCACTAGCATCTGCACCTCGTACACTATAAGACGCGCTGTGGTTGCTCGCAGCGCTCTCGCCGCTGATCTCGCCGCTGATCTCGCTTTGTACATCAGCCGGAACCGGGTTATGCGGTAGATCATCGACGCCTGCTGGAGTTGGGTTACCTAGATTCATAGTGCTGTTGTTTGGGCTCTCTGTAGCCCTTGTCGACTCTCGGTCCGATAACGGTTCCGCCAACTCGACCCAAGTTGGGTGGCCCTTTGTCGCCGATGTCATTGCTGCGGCTACCGACTTGCCTTTTTTCACTCGCCTTTTCATAGTTTGTAAGAAGACTTTGCGTTCCCTGGGCGGAACAACTAACCCCACATCAAGCTTCTCTACCAGGGAGACTCTGGCCTCACAACTGGAAGTAGGGGCTATAGCTGTCGGGCGAGTCAATGTCGCCGTCACAAAATAACCTATGGTGCCTCTTTCAAACTATCCAAGCGATTAGTTAGCCAGTTTGATGCGATGAGCCAATGCAACGGGGCGCCCATACATCGATGCTACTTGGCAATTCCAGGTCGGGGAATTGGAGATCAAACTCGAACTCCCATCGCGAGGCCTCCAGTCTCCCTTCGCCACACAGAACGATCTCGTCTTGGAAAAGGGAGGCGTGCCCATTTCCATGGTAGCGCCCATTCCGGCCCCCATGCGATATGATGGCAGGATTGACCGAGGCGAGTTGGGCAGCAGCGCTGGCATTCTTAAAAGCACGGACATAACCGTGTAATGTGACAGTCAGGTGCGTCACTCGGATGGGCTTCACGACGGAGAGAATAACGAAGCCATGGACGTGATCACCGGCAGAATATTGACGGTGTGGCTCCTTCAGACGGATGTGGAAGTCGGCGAGATTACGGGAGCGGGAACGTATAGGAGCGGTGAGGCGGGAGAGAAAAGAGGATTTGGGGGGCGGGTCGTTGAGCGGCAGGTTGGCGACATTGTCGAGGTTGGAACCCATTTAATCAGCACCATAGACGAGTCGAGGTCAGCATGTGCGTGCCTCGCATGGCACGGGCGGCGCGGACGGCCGAGGACTCGACGTGGACTTCGCGAGTGGGAAGCGCGCGTGCGCGACGACCAGGATGGCAATGGTCACCCAGAGGAGGTGTCGAGACAAGGAGGGCAACGGGCCAGCCGGCTCGACGACGATCGGGGGTGTCGGGACAGGGGACAAGTCGTATCCAAGCAAACTCCCAGTGCTCCGGTCGTCCCAGCAGTACGGTCGGGCGCCGTTGCGAGGGTGCAGAAAGCAAGAAGTAGTGGACGGTTTCTGACAGCTCTTGGGTGTTGCATGCCAAGCAGAGGAGGTCTTGGTTAAGGATCTTGGAGGCGGGTGCCAAGAGATTCCACGCTTATTATAGTAGGATGTACGGAGCACAAGAGAGACCAGACTCTGGACTCTGGGTTCTGGAGGAGCCGCCTGCGCTTATAATCCCTATGCGGGGCTGGAGACCCCTGGACGCGACGTTTCGACCGGCTGGCAATACTCTGTAGCTGACCGGGGTGATCCTGTTAGGTGGGATACGTAATCCCGTGGCTCAGGCAAGTCCGCCTATGTCCAAGCACCTACTGTACAGATGTCTGGATGCCTGGATATGTAGGTAGATAGGTCCTGTGAGATCGTATTGGTATCTTATTAGCAGCATGAAGGAGCAAGCACAGCCGATGTTTAGCTATTGCCGCGGTCTGTATTGACGTTAAAATGTGAGAGGCGAAAAAGGAAGAGGGAGTACTTAAACGTTGCACCTACACGTAATTAATGGATCAAATAAGGGACAGGCATCTCCAGTTGAGCAAGTCAGTCAGTCCAAGTCAGCTCTGCCCGTCAAGCCCCCCCTCCTTTACTATCGCACATGAGTTCCAACGGTTGGGCAGCAAGACAACTCGGACTGCCTACTATTATCTACCTAGTGTACGTACTGTACTTACCACGACGTCCTTGCACCATTGCATGGAATCACGCTGGGGTATGGTTACTGCCGATCGAATGAGGTTCTTGATGACGGGTCGAGGTCGTCGTACAATCCAAGATTGAGACTGAGGAATGGACGACTTTGAGCCGTTATCTCATCGGTCTATTGGACATGGTGGGCCGATGAACAATTCGCGGGAACTGTCGCGAAAGAAGGTATTTTCGTCAATGTGCACCGTGGTCCGTGGCAAGTCGGGATAAGTGCCCCTGGGATGCCATACACGGATAGCGTACTGTACTTAGTGTACTCTTGTCACACAGCGGCCGATGAACAATGAGCCAAAGAAACAACGCTATCTTCTGCCGGTCTTGGTCAGATGAGATCGATCCCGGCAACTATCAAAGAAGAAAGCGGTGAAACGTACAGATGACGGTCGGCCTCGGGGGTCTATATACGGTTACTGCATGAAACTTTCAACGGGCACAATGAAGCGAGCTGTTGACCGAGACACAGCAAGAAAACCCCCGCCTCCACGGATAGATAGCCACCACCGTACTCACTAAGTAGGTAGCAAGACCACATTCGTCTTCCATCGTGTTAGTTCGTCCACCCAGAATGCCATATGGTGGCGAGGTGATGGCGGCGAGGTGGTGATGGCGGTGATGGCGGTGATGGCGTTGATGGGGTACATACTGTAGTATACACTACAGCACCTACAGTACTACTTACGTATGCTGTGCTGCGCTGTAGTGTATCTGGAGTGTGCAGTAGAGTGTCAGGAGAAATCAGATCAACTGAGGGTAACCCCCCCCTGTCTACCTGAGAGTCCCGTGCACTTTGGTGTAGAAATGATCCACAGAGTACTTAGCCCACATAAATACATAAAACTTATGTAGCCCAATATACACCGCTTATTTTACCTAGCAAAGAGGGGTAGGTACTTAAAGCCCCCGCGTTAAAATTTACAGCTACCGACCATCGGACCGAGATCGGGCAATATACCAACAGAGTCTATAGTAATTGCTAAGTGTATAGAAATGCGAATCGTTTCTCAATCGTTTCTCAATCGTTTCTAGATTGATCGTATTGTGTTGTGATCTTTGATAGTATTCGTTGCGACAATGCCTGGTATCTACGCTGACTATGTTCAAGATGGGGATGTCCTCCCAATCTTAGAAGAAAGCGAAAATCCATTCCATCTTCCCGCGAACTCACAAGGTTATATTGAAAATGACATTGCATTTCAATATCATCCAAGCCGGCGTGCCCCAGGGAATTGTATTCAGCAAACCCCTGTTGATCAGGTAAGTAGGTGTCGAAATATATACTGACGGTTATAATAACTCCAAGATATAGACACAACAGGATGTCCTACCGCAACGGATTCTTATCTCCGATACGTCACGAACCGATCGCCGAAATATCCCTAGTGATCAAAGACTTGAGGTTGAACAACTTTGCTATGCAGCTGGTATTCCAGAAATGCCTAGTACATCAATTAATGGAATTGCATTTATTATTCCTATTGAAGCACTACAAAAGTCTGAAGTTCAAAAGCCATGGGATAAAGTAAGTTGCTTTATCATTTAAAATTTTTTACTATATTTACTAACTAAATATTTAGATTCAATACAATATCCGGCGCTGCTATCCAGCTTTCCCAAGTACAACTGTACCATTTGGAGATGCACCTATAGCACGCCATACATATAAGTGTACAGGAGGCAAAGCTTGCCCTTATACACCTATAGAATCATTTACCCATACTGAAATTACACCTGATCTTGAAGCTCGTATTACTGAGTTAAGAGCTCGTGTAAAAACAGTTAATATTCGGACAACTGCTATTGGGTATGTAAAATTGGCAAGAAACGTTTCCGGAACAATCTTAACTTATACTTTAACCTGTATAGGCATATCAAGCAAATACATCAGCGATTTAAGAAAAAGATCGCATGTAAAGAGCAGCGGGATACCTGCCAGCTTCGTTTATCTACTACTGATTATGGCGTAAGATATATACCTTTAATACATTATCATTTCTAACAATGTTAACAATATAACAGGAAATTAGTGGTGTACAGCAATATGTAATATGTTGCTCTATGGGCAGGATATCAGCTTCTCAAGCTGACCATTTCTTCTACCCAATACCGGTAAAATACCATGATTTCTTGCCACTAATCTCAGAGCTTGTAATAAACGAGAACTATGATCCTGATGGCAATACGGGGAATATATGTCACTTGTTCGCAAGCAATCGAAGAATGCGACCTAATTGTGGTAAGATATTTTTTATGAACTAAGTTATTATAATACTTACACTATTATAATAGATGAAGTTCACATTGGCGAAACTCCTAAGCTTATTCAGGTTCAATGCGAAGTTATGTATCGATTTCTAATACCAAGGAACCATGAAGCAACACCATATATTTTGGTAACATCGCATGGTGAACACCGGCATCCCCCACCACCAGCTACTAAAACCCCTCGTTCAGTTGTTGATTCAATTATCCAAATTGTCCGACAAATTAACCAACCATCTACAAGCCTAAGTATATATTACTGCCATTTTAAGAATTGTTTTTTATTAACATATTCTAGATGCGTTTTTAACATCTAAGGAGCTGAAAGCTTTCCTCGCCGAGCATCAAGGGCGCTCTGTAATGGATATCCACCGAAGCCTCGCTAATACGGATTATCTTCGGCATATTATCCGTAAGCAGCAAATTTTACTTTTCCCGCAAGGTGGTCAAGGAATTGCACTCGCCTTGCTCAAGACCAATGAGCGAAACAGCAAGACATGTGTAAGTAAAGTATTTTTTGTTTATTTATACCTATTATTGTTGACCTTTCTTTGCTAGTATATCCAACATGCAGTACAATCGTATACCAACTATATGATTATCTGCTTTTATCACGAGCAAGCGAAACAATGGCGCCTTGACGAGATGACATCGTTCATGGTCGATGCCAATTACAAGCACGTGAAGGGCCCATTCCATCGCGAGATAATTTGGGCCTGGTACTCCCATAACTCAGAGAAAGGTACGTATCACATCCCGAATCGTTCCGGAATTGTTTCTCAGCAGATCTAGCACTCCCACTCGCACGATGCTTTACGAATTCCGAGACCACCGAAATGTACCACTACATGTTCCGACAAGTCTTCTACATCCTAGAGAACAAGTATGCAATAACAGTCAAATGGAAATACATAGATGGTACAGGACTCCTTGGAATAACCTTGGACCAAGGCACAAGTGTTATTCGAGGGTTTGGCCTATATCTACAGGAAAAGTTCGAGCCCGAGCAACCTATTGAGTACCATCTTGCGTCTACAACAAGGCTTTGCGCAGTCCATTTTGAACGAGGCGTTACTGATTTACTTGGCGAACATTGTCCTAAGGGGATAGGAACAACATATAATGTGTTGATGTCTTTATTACGCTGTACGGATGCACAAGACTACGACGCAATCTGTGACGAAATTACAAGTATGCTATCCCAAAAACGATCAAGAAACGTTTCTAGATACTAATGAACTTGGTAGAACGGTTCCCCCAGTACAAAGAGTGGGTGAAGCATAAGAAGAGCCCTATAATTGCAGCAGGGTTTTGCCAAGAAAAGTCGAGAATTCCCCGTGACGACTGGAACCTAATCCCAAAGGACACGAATACGGTTGAGATTATGCATGCAGCATCATATCTTTGGACAGGGAGATATCTCCCTATAGTCCAACTTATTAATGGGGTCAAGGAACAAGACTGGAACCTTGTTTCAAGGGATGAAGCTACTCGTGTATTACAGATCCCAACAACATATCGAAATACTGGAGTTTCGGGCCGATTTGATTCTCTTTTGCAAAAACAAAGTAAGTATTAAATATATTATGATTAACTAGTTTTTTACTAACTATAGCTCAAGAGCGAAAACGTGCAGAACGAGGAGCCCGTTTACTTGACGAAGAGCCACCACGATCGCGAAGCCGCCGCCGTACCGTCCAAGACTCAATAGAAAGCTCACAGCAAGAATACGGCTCGTCAGTTGATAGCCTAGCTAGTAGCCCATCGGAAATGGATATATTCAATATTCAAGACGATAGCGATGACCCCGCGTTTCGTCGTGCTAGCAGCATCTCGTCATCCGGCGTACCAACACAATCACGTTCACAAAGCCCCCGGGGCCGAACCCCAGCCCGACCGTCGCAAACCCTTCGTCGACAGGTAATACAAAACCAAACCAATGTTCAACAAAGCCAGTTAGCTTTCGAAGAACAACAGCTACAGCTCGAACAGCGACGAAGGGAGATGGAGAGACAGGATAGGGAGGCTGCAGTTGAGTTGGAGATAAAGAGACGGGCGGCTGAAGCGGAGGAGCAGAGAAGGACCTTTGAACTTGAACAAAGGATGGAAATTGAGCGCGAAAGGATGCGCATGGAGTTACAGTATCGCCCACGGTAGCTAAATAAAATTGTGATATTACGATTGCCAATCGTTCCTAGATCGTTTCTTAATTGTTATTGATTGATTGTCTTGAATAATTGATATAAACCCCTAAGGAGCTAAGTGTTGGATTTGGCAGCGTACTACGCGCTTCTCCCGCACTATTGAGGAGATCGCTTAATTGATTATATAAGCTAAGTGGCGTAGTATAGTGGCTAGAATAGGTGTTAGATTTAAGGCTATTGCTACTAGGAAAATAAAACTTTTTATATACCCTTAATAAAAAATATTATATATAACTAATTAAAATTATAATAAAACTATTAAATATATATTTATTTTATATAAAAAATTAATATAAATTTAATATTATAATAAATATATATTTAAAAACGTTTATTATAACTATTAACAAGCTTTATATTTAAATATAAAATTTAATAATTAAAAGTTTTATTATTTTTATATTTTATATATATAATTATTTTAGCTTAATTTTATAAGCTCGTTATAACGTATATATTAAAATTATTTAAAAAAATTTTTATTTAAAAATAAAACTTTATATTAGTTATATATAGCTATAATTTTTAAGACTATATAACCTATAAAAAAAAGCAAGCTTTTTAGTTTATAAAGTTAAAATTATTTACTATTATTAATTATTTTATAAATATAAGCGTAAATTATAATATAGCTATTTATAATAATTTTATAGCTATTAAATAAAATTTATTTATTATTATTAATAAGCTTTATAATTAAACTTTATAATAATATAATATATATTATATAAAAATAGCTAAATTTATTAAATAAATATATATAAACGTTTATTTTAACTATTAAAAAATTTATATAAAAGTTTTTAATATAATTAATTAATAATATAATAATTTATAAAAGCTTAATAATAATAACTATTTAATATTTAAGCTTAAATATAAATATAATTATAAAAAGCTTATATATAAAATAAAAAGTTTATATATTTAAAATTTAATAAAATAAACAAATAAATAATTAAATAAAGTTATAAAAGTTTATTATAAAAATAATAAAATAAAAACAATTAAGCTTATTATTAATTTAAAAAAAGCTTTATAAAATATTTATTTAAAATAAGCTATAGTTTTTAAAAGTTAATATAATATTAAAATATAAAATAATATTTTATAATATTAAAATATAACTATTAGCTTATATAAAAAAGTTTTTATATTAAGCTTTATATATATAGCTAATAAACTTATATTTAATATTTTTAATATATTTAAAATAAAAGCTTAAAAAAATAACAATTTTATTAGCTATATAAAAAACAATTATTTATATAAACTTATTAAAAAAAACAAAAGTTTATTATATATTTTTATTAAACATATATAAATAAATATTAACTTTATATTAAAAATATATAATTTTTACTATAGTAAACATTTAATAATAAAATATTAATATATATTATTAAAGTTTTATTTTAATTATTAAAAGCTTAATTTTATATATAAAAAAATCGTATATATATAAATAACTAAAAAAAAAAGTTTAAGCTATAATATTAAAAAAATACATAGTTAATTTAATAATTTTTAATTAAAAAAATAGCTTTAAAAAAGTAGCTTAGTTAAAAAGTAAACTGTTTATTAAATATTTAATAAAATATATATAAGCTTATAAAAAAAAATATTTTTAAATATATTATAACAATTTATTATAAATAAAAAAATATTATTAAAAACTTTATTAATAAAAAAATATTTTTAAATAATTAATTATTATTTATAAGCTTATTAATAAATGTTATATATACGTATATAATTTATTATAAATAAAAAATTATTATTAAAAGTTTTACTAATAAAAAAAATAAGTTTTTTAAGCGCGTTATACGTTGTTTATAAGCTTAATTATTTAAATATTATAAACTTAAAAAAAAAAAAAATTTTATAGTAGTTAAAATAAATAAAGCGTAAAAAATATTTATATAAAGTTTATTAGTATAAAAAAAATAACTAAAGTAATTATTTTTAAAAAAATATATTAAATTTAAAGTTATTATTATTAAAAAAATAAAGCTTTTTATATATTTTTAATAAAAAGTATTATATATAATTAATTAAAATTATAATAAAACTATTAAATATATATTTATTTTATATAAAAAATTAATATAAATTTAATA